>JBBBVM010000296.1:600000-1047172 GCA_037355625.1 Petunia x hybrida
TCTGTTTTTGCGTATCATCCAGTTTCAGTGGAAACTCTGCCGAAATTGATATAAAAATCAAGGAGTTAGACAGATTCTAAGTTTCAGGTTGTGTCTACAATTCCATCCAGAGTTTTCTTATCATTCCTTTGAGACAATATATATTGTTGCCACATGTGTTATGCCTCATACATGCTTATGCTTATATTGTGATCATGTTATGTGTGATTTGGAGTCCCCCATAGAGGCTGGACATTGGACACACAGTCCGGTCGCGTGTGATACTACCCGTCTGGGGGATACAGCCCCTCTGGTTCAGGCGGGAGTTGAAACACCTAGTGTGACCGGGTGTCATTCACACACTCTGACCAGAGAGACTAGATATTACTGGCTGGGGGGGATATAGCCCATAACACCCACCAGGTTTGTTATATATGCGTATATAGCCACAGTATGCACTGCATGATTATACATGAGGCTAGTTCCGGTTTTCAGTTACCTGCTTTGGGGGGATACAGCCCATAACTCCAGACAGGTACTAGTTCAGATGTTCAGTTACCTGATTTGGGGGGATATAGCCCATAACACCAGACAGGTACCAGTTCAGATAACAGTTCAGTTTTAGCTCGGTACCAGTTATCAGTTCTCAGTTATCGGCCACCAAATCTTAGCGTCAGTATCAGTTGACAGTTATCAGTTCTCAGATATCAGCCACCAGTTCTTAAAGTCAGTATCAGTTGACAGTTATCAGTTCTCAGTTATCAGCCACCAGTTCTTAGCGTCAGTATCAGTTGACAGTTATCAGTTCCAGTTTCTAGTAACCAGCTATCAGTCATATTACAGTTATTTATCAGTATAGTTCAGCTCAGTCTTCAGGTTCAGATTCAGCTAGACTTCAGCTTATATTCATATCATGTTTAGTACGTTCTTCAGATTTCCAGCTATATTGCTATACTCCAGCTCATGTTTACATATTTATATTCCAGCCTACAGTTTCATTCAGCTATGACATATTATATGCTCATGCCTTACATACTTGGTACATATCGTACTCACGCCCTTTTCTGGGGCGCTGCGTTTCATGCCGCGCAGGTTCAAATAGATCAATGATTGGACCATGTTAGTAGGCCATCTATCAGCTACTGGAGTCACTCCGCTTACTCCCGGAGTTACTTATCTTTTGGTATGTGTACAGTCAGCCAGCTTGGGTATGGCGGGGCCTTATCTCGTCCTTTGTATATTCAGTTTATCACTCTTAGAGGCCTGTAGATATGTCCCTGTGTGGTGCAGTCAGTATGTTATGTATGTCAGCTTATGTTAGCCTTGTCAGTTATTTGCATTGCATACTCCTTATCAGCTAGGTTTATGCTTATTTTGTTTATCAGTTATAATGGTGAGCATATTATCAGTAGGATTAGTGATGATCGACACTTAGTGTTGGTCATCCGTCACGGCCCTAAGTTGGGTCGTGACACAAAAATCCTATACAGATAATCGACGTCGAGATTTAGAATTTCAGATTGGCGATTGGGTATTCCTGAAGGTATCACCTATGAAAGGCATTATGAGATTTGGCCAGAAGGGCAAGCTTAGCCCTAGATTCATCGATCCATATCAGATTGTCAGATGATTTGGGCATGTAGCCTACGAGTTAGACCTTCCAGCAAACCTTCATGAGGTACATCGAGTATTCCATGTTGCCATGCTCAGAAAATGTGATAGAGATCCTTCAAGAATTGTACAAGTAGATGATGTTCATATTACAGAGCAGTTGACTTATGAAGATGTGCCAGTTATAATTTTCGATAGGCAGATTCGTCGACTAAGGACAAAAGATATTCCTTCCGTTAAGGTGCTATGACGAAGCAATAATGTAGAAGAAATGACTTGGAAAGCTAACAATGATATGAGAGCCGAATATCCACGTCTCTTCACTACTTCAGGTATGTAACAGATCATTGCTTAATGCTTCTACATACTTCATTTAACATTCGAGGAGAATACACCCCGTGTGTCTAAAGTGACGTATATCATTCGAATGACATGTTAAGAATTACTTAAGTGAGTTTAAATTCATAATATGGCCATATATGATGTTTATATGTCAAATATAAAGTTTGGAAAAAATCGGATTTAAGTTGCGGAAGAACCGACTAAGGATTTGCCTTATAACGAAGCTTTATGAGAAATTAATTTCGTGTGTTATATGAAGTCTTTTAGGGTTATATCATATACCAAATTAAAGGTCTTGGAATATGTTGGAGTGTATCTTCCAACACTTTTGACCGTTTGTTCATACAAAAAAATATGGTCGTCAGACTTCAGGTTAGAAAAAGGGAAATAAGCGCTAAAGAGGGTTAGAAGTGAAATATTTTTATTATAAAAGAGGAATTCACCTCTTTTCTCTTCATTTACAGAAATTTGATAAGAGAAGCAGTGCATTTTTAGGTTTTGAAGATATTTTTATGGTTTTGAAGGAAGGACACAAATCTTAACTCAAAATTGAAGACACATTGCGTCAAAATGCTTTACGCGATTAAGGTAACGTTATGCTACCTTCAATTTCATATATAGTTTGAGTTTTAGAATTACTTCATGACTAAATAAAGTACCTAAATGCTGTGTTATAGCTTTTCAAGCTTTATAAAGTGTTGAATTCAAGGAAAACAAGGTTTAAAAGTAAAAAAAATCAAAGGTATGTAAGGCTAAACCTTTCTTTCGACAGGGCATTTGTTTTGTATCTTTTGAAGCTTGTCTTAGTTCCAAAATTGATGGCTCTTGTTGAGAACTTGTATTTCATAAAGGTAACCGTGTATGTGCTTAATTTGGTGCTAAGAACCACGGTGAAAGATGTCTAAAACAGCAACACGAAATGTTTCAAAATCTAGAAAATTATTGTTTTTTTCGAACAGTTGCTAGTAGGTTGAGCATAACTCCTTGTACAAAATTGATATTGAGATGTTTTAAGATTTTCTGGAACTCTAAGACATATATCTAAAACTTTCATGAGACTATGAAGTCTATAACTTTAATCTACACTCTAAAAATTAGGTCGCAGAGTAGGACAATGGTGCTGTCAAGACATTTTATCTGCGGATTTGTTATGTCGTCCAGTCGTATCATCTTGTTACCCGTTTAATCTGTTTATGTTATCAGTTTATCCGGGTATCCATTCACGTGTATGTTATAGTACTGGTTCTGTTTTTGCGGATCATCCAGTTTTAGAGGAAACTTTGCCGAAATTTTTATAGAAATTCAAAGAGTTGGACAAATTCTGAGTTCTAGGTTGTGTTATAATTACATGCATGGTTTTCTTAATATTCCTTTGGGTCTATATATATTGTTTCCACATGTTTTATGCCACATACATGCTTATGCTTATATTGTGATCGTATTATGTGTGATTTGGAGTCCACCAAAGAGGCTGGACATTGGACACACAGTCCGGTCACTTGTGATACTACCCGTCTAGGGGACACAACCCCTCTGGTTCGAGCGAGAGTTGGAACACCTAGTGTGACTGCCTGTCATTCACACACTCTGACTAGAGAGACTAGATATTACTAGCTGGAGGAGACTTAACACATAACACCCGCAAACTTTGTTATATACGCATATATAGCCACAATATGCACCACATGACTATACATGAGGCTAGTTCAGATGTTCAGTTACCTGATTTATGGGGGCATACAGCACATAACACTAGACAAGTACCAGTTCAGATAACAGTTCAGTTTTAGCTCAGTACTAATTATCAGTTCTCAGTTATCAGCCACCAGTTCTTAGTGTCAGTATCAGTTGATAGCTATCAGTTCCAGTTTCTAGTTACCAGTTATCAGTCATTTATCAGTATAGTTCAACCCAGCCTTCAGTTTCAGATTCAGTTAGTCTTCAGTTTATATTCAGATCATGTTTAGTTTATGTTTCAGATTTCCAGCTTCATTGCTACATTTCAGCTCATATTTACATATTTATATTCCAGCCTTACTGTTTTATTCAGCTATGATATATTATATGCTCATGCCTTACATACTTTGTACAAATCGTACTCACGTCCTCTCTTGGGCGCTGTGTTTCATACCACACAGGTACTGAGAGATCAGACCATAAGTCACGTTAGTAGGCTATCTACCAGTTGTTGGAGTCACTCCGTCTCCTCCCGGAGTTTACTACTTTTGGTATGTTGTATAGACATCGAGTAGGTATGGTGGGGCCTTGTCCCGTCCTTTGTATATTTAGTTCAGCTCTCTTAGAGGTATGTGGATATCTTCCTGTGTGGTTCAGTCACTATGTTATGTATGTCAACGTGTAACAGCCTTGTCTTCTTTCCAGACTTTATTTTTTCTATAAATATGGCTGTATTTATAACCAGGTTGCCAAGTCATCTCTATTCTTCATAGACTATTAGTAGGTTTAGCAATGATCGACACTCAGTGTCTGTTATCCGTCGTGGCCCTAGGTTGGGTCGTGACAAGAGGTTCCCGAACCAAAAAAAAAGGAAAGTTGACTCCGAGAGGGGATGGTCCGTTCCAAGTGTTGAGCTAGATCAGCAATGATGCTTATGTGATCGACCTTGCAGGTGAGTATAATGTGTCAAACATATTCAACGTTGCTGACTTAAATCCTTGTGTTACAAGGCGAGCATCAAATATTGAAGAGGGTGCAATTTCGAGGATGAAATCTTCTCAAGAAGAGGAATATGATGTAGCCCGTATTCGAGCTGATCAAGCGACCAAGCCAATGTTCGAGCCATAGAGACCGCTCACATGAAGCCAAGCTAAGATTTTGCACGACGTGCACATCCACTTAGCGTGGCCAAGTGAAAGCAACTAATCGGAGGATGAGAAGTCGAGCTCAAGATTTGGAAGCTACATTTGCAAGCCCAAGCCTGATGGTGAAAGTTTCTGAACACTAACTGACGCCGAGCATTGAAGTGACCAAAGGGCTACAAATTTGCTAAGACTGAAGAGCGTCCGGATCCAAGTGTGTCGAGGCTGAGGAGTGATCGAGCATTGAAGCCCAAGAGCGCCCGAGAACTATATTTATTTTGGCCCTGTGTGGCTTTGTTTTATTGGTCATCTGTGACCGTTCATTATTTTACCCATGGGTATTTCTATATAAACCCCATTCCATTTCATTTGTTAGTTAACTAGTTTTTTTATACTGAATATTAGCGTATTGCTATTGTGTCTCAATTGTGAGCCGAACCCCGTCGTAGGCCTTGTTAATGGAACATATGTCAATCGGTGGATTCTGTTTGAACAACTTCTTCTTTGATCATTCAATTTGCATGAAGCATGATAATCTTCTTGATAATTGTTACCTAGTATAGGTGTATCTTTTTTTTCTAATTTTGTGGCTCCAAGACTAGTTCCTTGCGTTCGTATTATTGAAGTTAAGATCTGTCTTACTTCTATCCTTTACTTTTGATTTGTTTTATCTTCCGCCTGTGTGTTTGTGTTTAGCCTCTTGGCTTGCACCATGTCTACCTCACTACGCTCGCCAAAGACATAGTTAAGCGCATAAAGCTCTATCTCATGGACCCAAGGAATGGAGACCTCTTCTGAGTTAACCCCTTTTAGATGGGTTAAACTATGTTTAGCCAAAAACTCTAAATCGTTGCCAACTCCACTAATCTACACTAGCTAATCTCTCTCGAGTCTTTAACTAGTAGAGCAGAAATAAAATCCTAATATGATGAACATCAAGAATTTGATGCTAATACAATGGGAGTTGGATAATCGTTACTTATGTCATATGTGGTGAGTCTAAACAACATTCATTGATTTTTTACCACCTATAGCACATTTACACCCCCAGCTATGAATTTAGCTACTCATACTAGGAGTTTGAATCAAACATAAAAATATGTAATGACAGAGTGTAATGGATTAAAAAAAATCCAAACATGAATTATGAATTTGAAATATGATTAAGGATTCGAAAGTACAAGATGAATAGCTTACAAATCAATGGTAACCTTGAATCTTGTCTTCCAAAACGTGCCACTAAGAGTAGAATGTGAAATATGGAATAGAATAGCGTTACAACCCTAGCTTGTTCTATTTATATCAAGCTTAAAATTAATTACAAGGTTTGCAATATGCGGCCCGCCCCTCTCTAGGGAAAGGGGGCCCATGTAGCTTCAAAATCTTTTCTCTCTGCATCTCAGGAAGCCGGGCGCCCTCTAATTAGGGTGGGGCGCCCTCAGTCATTCACACTTGGCTTTCTTGTGCGTCCCAGGAGGTGGGGCATGTTGAACCCCCAAAAAATAACCCCGAAAGGCTAAATTTAGGAATATCAACTAAATGGACTAACACTTTTAGAGTTTTTGGAGTCGCCACCCAATTTAAGAAAAAATAGGGAACCAAATAAGCAAATGCGTGCAAAACTCCAATTTTTTTGGAAAAATACAGTCTTTCGGAGATTCTAAGAGGTTTTATTAGTTTTGAAAGAAGATTTTTAAGGCACTTTCAAAACTCCATAAATTACAGTTAATCCGGCAGGTTTCCAAAATATTTGCAAATATGCTTATCTAGAAAAAATTATCTAAAAATAATAAATTGAAGTAAAACTTATTTTGCGAAAATAATTTAACTTGCACGCATTTGCTAAAATGGCCCCGATTTAAATTAAACGACAACTCGAAAATTAAAAGTAATGAACATAAAGTAAATCAATCATTCAAATAATCAAATATTTATTTATAAATAAATTAATAATAAATTATTCTACAAAAGTTGTTTACATAAATATTCTAAGGAAATGCAGAGATAAAAGTTAAAGATAGAACCCGAGATATTGCTAAGACTTGAAGACGATCTAGTGCAAATATGGATTAGAGTTGATGACGATCTGGTGGTGCAAGGTAAAACTTTGACCAACATAATAAGAACATCAAGAAGATACTACGTAAGATAATTACCAATTCAAAACAATGGTACGAGAGCCTACCATATGCATAGTTGGAGTACCGCACCATTGTGAGAACATCAACGGGAGCTACTCCTTAATTGTTAGTCTATAATACTGAAGCAGTAATACTAGTAGAGGTAGAGATATCTTCTCTAAGAGCCATTCAGGAAGCAGAGTTGAAAGATATTGTGTTAATTAAGGGAACGATGGAGCAACTGGCGCTCATCGATGACAAAAGAATGACTGCAATATACCATGGATAGTTATACCAGAAAAGAATGGCAAACGCATTAAACAAGAAAGTCCGGGTAAGACCTTTTTAACTGGGACAATTGGTTCTGAAGAAGATATTTCCTAGTCAAGAAGAGGGAAAGGGAAAGTTCGTACCAAGTTGGCAAGGGCCGTACATGGATCATCGAGTTTTGACTTGAGGAGCATTGATATTGGCAGAAACGGATGGAGATATTTGGCCGAAGCCAATCGATGGAGACGTTGTCATGAGATATTACATCTGAAGACCTGTACTAGCTAGTAGCTTTACTATTGATGCAATATCTCGTGTAATCTGGAATTATGTAACAACCTGATTCCCCAAGTCGCGATACGTAGGCAACCTACCCCAAGGTTCAGTCGCATCAATACAAAAAAATTACTTTCCCCCACAAAGTAGACACTAGGACAGAATTTTTGAAAATCTCTCGAAAATGTAAAAGGATAAGCAGAAAGCGATACTGGGGTAGAAATTCTTGAGATTCCCTAAAAAATTTCAAAGAAAGGCAAAATGCAGAAACTGGGCCATAATTTTGAGGTACTGAAGATGGATTTTAGTATAATCTGAGAAGGAACAATTGCAATGTTATGTTTGTGTTACACAATGTTGTATGCGATTCAATGGAATGAAACATATTTTTACAAATTTTAAAAATACATGCATTGTTTTCTCTTTATTTTTCTTTTATATCTCTCGTAGCGTAACCAAGGTTCAGCATTCACAAAAGAAAGCACCACAGGAGGAAGGCATGGGGCAGACGAAGAATGAACAAATCAAATCTCCCCCCACAACTTACAAATTTTTCTTTGAGCACGGGCATTAAAAGCAGGAACATGACAGCATTTTGGGAAACATTACAGACACGGTAATGACACTTTATTTTTAGCACATTACTTTACTCGTTGTATGCAGGGTACACAGCCCCACACAACAGGCATATACCTCCTGACGAGAGGCCCTTAGCAACTTCTGACGAGCATATAAATATCTCTTGACGAGAGGCACTTAGCAGCTCCTGACGAGCATTAAAATATCTCCTGACGAGAGGCACTTAGCATCTCCTGACAGCATATAGGTATCTCCTGACGAGAGGCAATTAGCAATTCCTGACGAGCATATATATACCTATTGACGAGAGGAACTTAGCAGCTCCTAACTAGCATATAGAAATCTCCTGACGAGAGGCACTTAACAGCTCCTGACGAGCAAATAAATATCTCATGACGAGAGGCACTGGCAAGACGATCCAACGATAGAAAAGTCTACTTTATATTTATAAATATTTATATTATTATTTCCAACAAGTTCACCTTTATTGCAGGAAACAATCTACCATCTTAGCAACACAAGAAAATATAATTTTCACACGCCATTCTCAGACACTCCCAATTCCTACTCCAAAAGTCATGAAAAAATTGGTTGCTCCGTCAACATCTTTGCCTGAAGAATCTTTCACTATTTCCGGACAAAGAGGGGCATTTGTTGACACCCAATTTTCTCCTTCCTTTTTCATATTTGTCCATATCTGATTTCAAAATGCAATAGCAAATTTTTCAGACAAAGTTGTACTAACTATCATATAATTTCCCCTATTACCCTTGTCACTGATTCCCTATTCATACTAACATTCATTCAAAGCACTTATATTGCATAAATGCACCACTTGAGTCGTTTCTAAAGCACTTGCACAATCCGTGACTATTCACAAAATTTGTACACTTGCTTACTGATTCCATAGCTATTCATACTTTGTAAATTTATCCATAATTATTTGAAAATTACATCTTATTTTTAAGTTACCAATAATATTCCCTACATCTTGTTAATCATTTTTTGGCATTTTATTGGCATTTTAAAGTCAATTATACATATTTTATACACCTTATATACATTCATAAACATATATACTTAGCACAAATAACTCACACACGTTGCACAAACACTCACCTCACACGCACACACATGGAATTATCCATTCCATCCAGTCCCTCAATCAAACGGCCAAAATCCTACTTTCCATTCTTAATTACACCCTAATCCCCAAAACCCGAAGTCCTAAAATCATTTCCGCTTTCTCCACTCAGAAACACGTGCCGACCTTTCCCTTTTTCCCTCTCTCGACAAAACCCTAAACACCCGGTGCCATGGCTATTTTCGGCCACCTTCGACTACCAAACGACGAACAAAATACACATTATTACTCCCCCCACTCTCCTCTACAAAACCCCTTAATCGATGCTAAGAAAAGAAGAGGTTCAAAATCGAAATCGTTCTTCATCGTTCACCACTATCATCGGGGAAACTAGAGGATCCGGCAAAGTTTGGGTTTGATTTACATACACATGAAGAACATGAGAAGAATCAGAGCACGAGCATACAAATTAAGTAAAAAATGGGTCAAGCCCGATTTGTTCCAACAACAACCGAGTAATATCTCTCTTCTCTCAATGTTTTTTGAATTCTTCTACGATGAATGCATGTTCCCACTATTTGTTTTCTCGTCCTGGTTAGCAAGCATAATCATGTAAGATTTGTATCCGCATAGTTTCATCAAATAATGTTTCATGTTCTTTTACTAATTAGAGAATTAAAAACGAGCTTGGTTTGATAATTAAGTCGCACAATTAGATGTTTCCTGTTTCGAGTTATTCCTATGTGTGTGCACTGCCTATACTACTTTTGATCACTTAAAAAGATAATGAATGTGTATTGAGATCTGATCAATTGTCCGTATGATCCTGTTAGAAATAGAACATGGTTTGGATTAAGAAAATTTTCAAAGTTTGATTACCATGAACATAGACTGCTTTTAGTGTAATATGTGTGTGTTTGTTATAGAGAAGTATAGGTAACAAGACTTGTGACAGTTTCAGCATGTATTCGTGATGTGGGGCAACTCGAGCAACCATCCAAAAGCACCATCCAAGGCCAAGGAAGAGCACTTCAAGGTCATGCATTGGAACACCATGGAAGGAGGAGCATCCGGGACACATTTCGAGACGTTCTAAGAAGCTTCAGGAAGAGGCGGACCGCCCACAGAAGGAGGTGGACCGCCTAGTGAGTGTTCGCTCTCTGGACTTTTGGAGGTGGGCACCTCGTTGGGGGAGGCGGACCGCCTACCCTTTGTGGCAGCAATGCAGGATTATTACTAAGTTTCTGTAAAATTCCAACTATAGCCCTGCGTGGCCTTATTCGTTTTAACCCACTTTGGGGGTACTTTAGGCCTTTCATTAATGTCTAGGTGAGGCCTATAAATACTCCAATTAGCCTTTCATTTTTTGAAGTTAGCTTTGATGAATGATTGAATGAAGAATGTTCAAGAGAAGAGTCTCTTTGAATTAAAACCTTTTAAGATGGTTTTGAGCCTACTAGTGGATTCTAGTTGATCCCCAAACCCCCTGGATTATTCTACTTGCGGGTCCTTTGTCGTCTCGAGGGTAGTTGCATAGTTGTAGGTCCTTCTAGATGCCGATACGAGGGTATCACGGAACGAGTTCTCCGTGGTTATCTTATAGGGAGTTTGAGAAGTGTCTCGCTCTCCTATCTTTTTTATCGTGTTTATTTTGATCCTTTTCATCTTGGTATCAGATCAAGGCTCGAGTTTTGTTCCTACAAACCCCCGACTCTTGATTCTTCGTGCCTAGGTCGATTTCTATCTTTAGTTTTCTTGTTGTTGTTATTGGAAGAAGAAAATCACCAAAAAAATAGAAAAAGTTGAAAATACCAAAAATTTGGCCTATCTTGTTCGTTGGATTAATTCTTGCTGTGATTGTTATTGGGGTTTGTTACTTATTGGAAACCTGTTATTTTGGTACCCAAAGCACATGATTTGGAGTTGTATTCCATGATTTGAAGATTTGAAACCATTTAAAAATTTGAAAATTTTGAAACCCTAGTTTTGAAGATGATGAACATGATGATTTGATTGTTATTGATTGGGGTTAGCTAAAACTCATTGGGGTTTGATCCTTGTGGTTGAATATATGTTTGGGTACCTTCGAATTGCTAAAACAACGTGAGAATCGTTGGATTTTTGAGTGCAAAACCAAGAAAACATGAAGTGAAACTGTGCTGAAAATTGCAGAAGGCGGAGCGCCTAAGCATAGAGGTGGAGCGCCTCAATTTTTTGAACTCTCTTGATTTTGGTGAGCCGGAGCGCCTCCCCAAAGAGGCGGAGCACCTCCTCACTGTAGCTTTACTCTGGGCGGCCGCCTACTCTGAAGAGGCGGAGGGCCTCAATTTCAGGGCGGAGGGCCTCACACCTGAAGCATTTTGGGTAGGTTTTCCTAGGTTCTCTTGCTTTCTTGCTTGCATACCATCTAAAAAGTACTTCCCTAAGTAACTTTCCTACTTAGTAGGTACTAGTCTTTGAAGCTTTTAGGATCATTGTGCCTTAGAAAGGAGACTAGAATTCAAAGAAGACCCGTAGTATCATTTGACTCAAGTCCTCACTTGAAAGTGCTTATCGTCCAATCGAGTCCCATTAACTCCACTCACCCCGGAGTGCATTGGACTTGTGGATTGAGTGATTGAGTTGTGGTTCGTTGATCAACTACGTGAAGCTTCTAGACTCAAACTTGAGTGAAATATCCACCACCACTAAACGAGTGAACCGAGTGCTATACACGTGAGGGTGTGTGTGAGGTGTTTTACTAACGTTTGTTGATTTTGTAGGCACAATGGCAAGTGAGGGAGATGATTTCATAAAGGGTGCCTTGGCTACTATCTTGTCCAAATTAGATAGTATGAGCCTAAGGATTGAAACTCTTGAAAGAGTAACCTCAAGTGTCCAAGTTAAGCAAGGGACCCCGAGTGTCCAAGTAAAGCGAGGGACCCCGAGTGTCCAAGGCAAAGCCGGAGAAGGCACAAGTGGTTCAACCTTTACCCCAAAACAAGTTGCCGCGCTTCTTAAGCAACAAAGGTTGAGGGATGAACATGATAGAAATGAATAAGTGTTGGGAAATCCCCAACGAATGGGCATTCCCCACAATTTGGGCAATCCCCAAAGAAATATTCAACTTCCAAGACCTATTCGAAACGTTCTACCTCTTGAACAAGCTAGTGAAGACTACAAGCGAATGAGGGAATTGAGGGAAGTGGCTAAGGCTAGACCACCCATGGTACTTGAGCCCGAAGCCAACAAGCTTGTTGCCTTCCCATTACATGTTGAAAATGAGAGTCACCCTACTCCAAATGAAGACAATCTTGAGTCTCAATCCACTGCACTTGAAAATGAGAGACAAAAGAAAGAGAGGAGTGAGGGAGTGACCAGGGACAATCCAAGAGAGGAAAAAGGAGAGGAATTGAGGAGTGATGTGAGCAGATTGTCACCACAAACTTCACTTGACCTTGAGGGAAAAATGAAAGAAAGTAGAGGTGAGGAAAGAAAAATTGAGAGAGAGAGAGCACCCATTGTTCAAACAATTCTCCATCTTCTACCTTTTCTTATGCTAGATCTTGTGTAGGTATATTTGAAGACAAGCTGATGGAGCCTCAACCATATGCTTGGAAGGAAAGACAAGATGAGGAAAGTTCTCAATGTGAGCTTCATGAAGGAGGAGTTGCATAGGACACTTCAAGCCTTCTGAGTACTTCAAATGTAAGTGTTACTTCACCTTTTCATGAGCCTACTAGTTGCTACTTGTCTTGTGATGACTCAACACTAGTTGGTGCTTGTGATGCATCTAGTGAATATGCCACTAGTGAAGAGTCTACTAGTCAACTTGTGAGCACTTGTGTAACACTAGTTGAAAGGGATGCTATGCCACATCATGATGTGAGCTCCTTGTTTATTGAACCCCTCCCGAGTGTAGATTTGATAGTTGACAATGATTGTGACTTTTGCTATGACACTCCACCAATCTTTGACAAAGGGGACGACGAGATAGTTGATCATACCCTTATTGATATGCTTCTATTCGGTGAACCTATGTGTTGTGGTGAAGTTGATAGTGACCTTGAGGAGTTCAAATTTCATGAATTGGACATGGTTGTCTATGATGACTCCTTAAGTGAACCTAGTCTTGATATCCTACCGATGCTTGATCATGATCTTGAGATGCATGTTGTTACTAATCCATTATATGAAGGCATCCTCATTAGTGGTAATGACTTGTATCGAACTAGGATGGGTAGTAAAATGGAACCCCCATGGTGTGAAGGATTTTATTCCTTAGGCAACCCATTTTTTGAGAATTTGGGTGAGGTGTATGGTTCTTTGAGTGACCCTACTATTGCTTGTTGGGGTTATGATGAAGAAGAATCCATCATCAATGCCTTCCTTGATAGCTTGTCTTTTGAGAAGGGTTGCTTAGGTAATGAAATGGAAGGGGAAGAGGAATCCCTTAGTGTGAGTAAGTATGCTTTAAAGAAGGGGAGTGGAGCACTTGATACCCCTTGTAGGTTGAGTTATTTGATTCACTCCACTCCACTTGTTAATCACACCTTGAGGGTTGATTGGTTTGTTGATCGCGAGCTTAAAGTTCAGGGGGATTGTGATAGCTTGATCTTGCATTTTCCATATCCCCATGGCCTATTTGATCACTATTGTGTTGAGTGCATGTTGATCTTTAACCAAGTACTTATTGTTCTCTTTAGAGACTTGATATTTGTGCTCATTATTGATGCTTGGTTATATCACAAGAGTGTGTTTTCCACATTTCTTGCAATAACCTACTTTCAAAGTAGGAAGTTTGCTTGTGTTTTCTTGTCGTTGCTTATAGGTTCTAAGCTCCATGATAAGGCAAGGAAGACCTTGGAAGAAGCCTATGTCAAAGTGACGATCAAGAAGGACAAAGAAGGAGAGTCTTGGTCACCCCGAGGAGTTGATGATGCAATGAGAGACCACGCCTTGATTACGAGGACGAAATCTTCTCAGGAAGGGGAGGATGATGCGGGGCAACTCGAGCAACCATCCAAAAGCACCATCCAAGGCTAAGGAAGAGCACCTGAAGGTCATGCATTGGAACGCCATGGAAGGAGGAGCATCCGGGACACATTTCGAGGCGTTCCAAGAAGCTTCAAGAAGAGGCGGACCGCCCACAGAAGGAGGCGGACCACCTAGTGAGTGTTGGCTCTCTGGACTTTTTGAGGCGGGCACCTAGTTGGGGGAGGCGGACCGCCTACCCCCTGTGACAGCAATGCGGAATTTTTACTAAGTTTCTGTGAAATTCCAACTATAGCCCTGCGTGGCCTTATTTGTTTTAACCCACTTTGGGGGTACTTTAGGCCTTTCATTAATGTCTAGGTGAGGCCTATAAATACTCCAATTAGCCTTTCATTTTTTGAAGTTAGCTTTGATGAATGATTGAATGAACAATGTTCAAGAGAAGAGTGTCTTTGAATGAAAACCTTTTGAGATGGTTTTGAGCCTACTAGTGGATTCTAGTTGATCCCTAAATCCTCCGATCATTCTACTTGCGAGTCCTTTGTCGTCTCGATGGTAGTTGCATAGTTGTAGGTCCTTCTAGACGCCGATACGAGGGTATCACGGAACGAGTTCTCCGTGGTTATCTTGTAGGGAGTTCGAGAAGTGTCTCGCTCTCCTATCTTTTTTATCGTGTTTATTTTGATCCTTATCAATGCGTGTGATTATCCTGTCCATTACTATCACTGTCGTGTTTGAAGGAAAGGATTTCAAATTTTAAAATTGATATAGGGTATTTTCAGCTTAAAATCAGTGGAATGATTTATTCTGAATAATCCTTGTTTGCACTGGTTTTTAACGTAGACTCCTTTCTTGAAAAGGAGTAGAAGACATATTTTTCAGAAAATCTTTTCATATAATTTTCCTTAATTTCAGAAGTTGTGATTGAATTATATATGGAAACATACAAAAGAGGATTCTTTGTTATTCTGGGCACAATATAGTCCTTCCGTGTGCATGTTTTACCTGTTTTTACCTCTTTTCACAATTGGAACTAAAAATTCCAAAAGACCTACACTACACCTATTTAAACAGACTATTCCCTCACACTAAACACACTGACACGCTAAGATTATCTCTGTTTTCTCTGTATACTCCTAAATAGAATCTCACTCTCTCTTTTTGGTTTACTGGGAGAAGGAAGTAATTCTTACAATACTTGTGAGAAGTCTTATTACTGGGTTCTCATTGCTCTCTAGCTCTATCGTTTGCTCAAAGCTATTGCAAAAGGTTTGTTGGATAGTCTTTAAGGAGTATACCAGGTTTTATAATTGTAGGTATGCAAAGCTATAGCCGAAAGCACAAAAGGCTCCCATTGCTAACAAGTTTGTGTGCAGGGGCAGGGTCTTTTTGTGCCTTTTGAGTATTGGTCTTAAGAAAGGGCGTGAAATAACTAGTTTGTGCCATTGTACGAAGGGCACTTCTCTTACGTTTTGTTGTAATCTAGATTCCCCTATATATGTATTTGTTAGGTTGTTCTTGTTTGTATTTATATACATGTTTGGCAGCTTTATTCGCTGTTTTCTTTGGCTACTCAGGGACCTGCTCTTGAACTTCTTCTCTTGTGTATATGCATCTTACACCATGACAATGGTAATTTGCATGACAAAGTTAAGTGAAACCTCTTATACACTAACTAATAGTGTGTAGGAGAGTAAAAAAACTCTAGGGGTCAATTGTACAATATATATGATTTTCTAATGGTTAAAAATCATTTTACCCAACATGTTTTTTAATGCAAGTACGATATATATTTATGTGTTGGTGCCCTTATGTGCATTAACTTGCTTATGTACTTCCTTCTCTTTCAAAACCAAAACTCTTCCTATACGTATGTAAATAAAGTATTTTTTAATATGACCCCAAAAGCAAAAAGCCATTTGGTAAAGTGTTTGACAATTCATGTCAAAACACCCTCTCCAAAATGGCTAATATTTCCTTGCCACAATGATCCAACATTGTCCCTTAAGATTGATTGTTATGTCTTTGAAAAATTATTTTATAAAATACTGCCTATTTTTGCAACTGACTCAGTTTTCAAATTTGCAAAATTAAACTATTTTCTTAGTAATCCTTGCATTTTTAGCCTCTCCAGAATTGAAAGTTGAAATCAGTTGCTAAATTTGCGATTAGGCAGTGGGCTTAGGTTATAAGCGCAAATTTAATGGTAACCTAATTCCGTTAAAATGCATAATATTGTTTGTATAAGTATTTTGCATGCAATGTCGGCTTAGCAAGACGAGACGACCAGACAACATACCAAATTCGCGGACAGAATTTCAAGACAGAACCATTGCCCCATATTTCGACCTACTTTTGATGTAGGAAATCAAACGCGGAAAGTAAAAGATAGGAACGAGACGTATCTCGATCACAAATCTCAAGTAGCAACGGAGAACTTGTTCCGTTACACCCCGAGAGGAGGTCAAGAACACCTACGCTAGGCAACTACCATCGAGCTAACGTGAGCACGCAAGTAGAATGGTCGGGGGGATTGGAATTCATCTAGATCCGCTAGAGGAAGAACAAGTCCCAATTCAAGGTTTCTCATTCAACAAGAGTTCAACTCTTCAACACAAGTGTTTGTTTTTCATCCAAGGTAAGCTAATGAAAATAATAAGACAACTAGCTATTTATAGGTGTTTTTAGACACCATATGAAAGGTCTAACATGCCCACACTTAGGCTTAGGAATAAAGGACCATGTAGGGTCAAAATAGTCTTAACATAGCTAGGAATCTCGGGCTTCAGCGATCCGGGCGGAGCGCCCATGATTGGGGCGGAGCGCCCACGTTTTGCTCCATTTTGGGCAGTGGGGGAGGCTGGGCGGTGCGCCTGAGGGTGGGGCGGTCCGACTGGCCCCTTTGCTCTCTGGGCGGAGGCGCCTAAGGTGCAGGCGGAGCGCCTGGTTCGCTGGGCTGCTCCCCTTGCGCTTTGTGCACCCGGAATGGCTTCCAAACGCTTCCTTCTTCTAGGTCCTTCCTCACCAATTACGTGTACTCCTTGGATCTCCCTAGATTGGCTCCGAGTGAAGGGTCTCGTGGTTTGACCGGCATCATCCTCCCCTTCTTGAGAAGATTTCGTCCTCAAAATCAATGCATTCACGTACATGGCATCATCTCTTCGGGGTGCCCAATGCTCTCCTCCCTTGTAACCCTTGATCGTCACTTTGACATAGGTTTCTTCCAAGGTCTCCTTTGCCTTAACATGGAGCTTAGAACCTACAAGCAATGACAAGCAAACACAAGATTTCCTACTTTGAAAGTAGGTTAGTGCAAGAAGTGTGGAAAACACACTCTTGTGATATAACCAAGCATCAATGTTAAGAACAAATACCAAATCTCCAATGAGATCATCAAGTGCTTGGTTCAATGAGAATGTGCATGCAACACAATAAGGAGCAAATAGGTCATGGGAACATGGAAAATGCAAGATCAAACTATCGAACTCCCCTTGAACCTTAAGCTCAAGATCAACAAACCAATCCCTCCTCAAAGTGTGATCAACATGTGGACTGGAGTGAGTCAAATAACCCATCATGCAACTAACATCAAGTACTCCACTCCCCTTCTTTAGAGCACAATTACTCACACCAAGGGATTCCCTTTCACCTCCCATTCCTTCACTTAAGCAACCCGTCTCAAAAGACAAACTATCAAGAAAGGTATTGATAATGGCCTCTTCTTCATCATAACCCAAACAAGCAATAGTAGGGTCACTCAAAGAGTCATTTACCTCATTCAAATTCTCACAAAAGGGGTTGCCTAAGGGGTCAAACCCTTTACACCATGGAGGTTCCATTTTACTATCAACCCTAGTCCGATACAAGTCATGACCACTAATGAGGATGCCTTCAAACAATGGATTTGTAAAAGCATGCATCTCATCATCATGATCAAGCATAGACAAGTTATCAAGATTAGGTTCATTACAGGAGTCATCATAGACACCCTTGTCCAATTCACGCAAGTCGGACTCCTCAAGGCATAAAACCCACCAAATAGAAGCATATCAACAAGGGTATGGTCAACTACCTCATCTACCCCTTTATCGAAGATTGGCGGTGTGTCATATTAAAGGTCAAATTCATTGTCAACTATCAAGTCTACACTAGTGAGAGATTCATTGAACAATGAGCTCACATCAAGATGTGGCATAGCAAGGCTCTCAACTAATGTCACACAAGCTGACTTTTAGACTCTTCACTAGTGGCATATTCACTAGATTCAACACAAGCACCAACTAGTGTTGAGTCATCACAAGACAAATAGCTAGTAGATTCATGAAAAGGTGGAGCAACACTTACATTTGTAGTTCTCCCTTGATCACCCACAAGGCTTGAAGTGTCATGTGCGACTCCTTCTTCATGAAGCTCACATTGAAGATTTTCTTCCTCTTCGCTCTTCTTCCAAGCATATGGTTGAGGCTCCAATGGCTTGTCTTCATTTGTACCTACACAATAACTAACACAGGAAAGAGTAGAAGATGAAGAATTGTTAGAACAATGGGTGCTCTCACTCTCAATTTTTCTTTCCTCACCTCTCTTCTCTCTCAATTTTACCTCATGGTCAAGTGTAGTCGGTGGTGACAATCCACTCACATCACTCCTCAATTCCTCTCCTTTTTCCTCTCTTAGATTGTCACCGGTCACTTCCTCACTTCTCTCTATCTTTTCTCTCTCATTTGAAGTGGAGTGACTCTCATTTTCATCATGCTTTGGCAAGACAACAAGATTGCTTGCCTCGGATTCAAGTACGATGGGAGACTTGGCTTTAGCCGCTTCCCTCAACTCCCTCATCCGATTGTAGTCATCACTCACTTGTTTGGGAGTTAGGGGCTTCAACACAAATTTCCTTCCTTCATGTTGGAGCGTGTAAGTGTTGACACGCCCATCATGGACCGCTTGTCGATCAAATTGCCAAGGCCTTCCAAAGAGAAGGTGGCAAGCTTGCATGGGCACAACGTCGAACAAGTGTTCATCAACATAACTACCCATTTTGAACTTGATCATTGCTTGCTTCACAACCTTTAGCTCCGCACATTCACTAAGCCATTGCAATCGATATGGCTTGGGATGCTTCACGGTAGGCAACTTCAATTGGGTTATAAGAGATTGACTCACAATATTAGCACAACTCCCGGAGTCAATGATCATAGAGCATACAACACCCTTAACACGACACCTAGCATGGAAAAGGTTTTCTCTTTGCAAGGTTTCACCATCCTCCACAATCATAGCTCCTAAGCTCCTCCTCACAACTAGAAAAGTATGAGGTTCCTCATCCTCCACTGTGTCATCTTGATCATCCTCCTCTACTCCCTCATCTCCCTCTACTCCCTCATCATCCTCCGGTTCACTCTCTTGTTCATATGCATTTTTCACCAACAAGAACCATGGTCCTCTTTGTAGGACACTCCTTAGCAAAGTATCCATATCCCTTGCATTTGTGACATTGAATGGAAGAAGAAGTAGGAGTATTCAATTGGGTTTTAGAATTACCTCCCACATTGGGTGTGTACTTCTCAAACGGCTTCTTCACATATTTGCTAGCACTTGGGCCACTAGGGCCACTTGCATTTGTGAACTTGGCATTGGGAGTAGGATTTTTCCAATCCTTTGACTTGTTCATGGAGGTAGAAGTGTTGCTCTTGTAACGGTTGGACTTCTCTTTCTCAAGCCATTGCTCGGCTTGGATAGCGGCATCAAGAACTTCTTGGAGTGAAAGATAAGCATGCAATCTCAATTGTGAAGCTATGCCATAGCTCAAACCATTCATGAAACGGATCACGGCTTGCTCTTCATCTTCGGTGTCCATATCTAAGGCCATTCGAGTTCTTTCAAACTCATCAAAATATTCATGCACCGTTTTGACACCTTGCTTCAGCTCATAAAGTTTCTTGAGTTTCTCTTGCCGATATCTAGGAGTGATGTACTTGATACTCATGATACCCTTCAAGTCATTCCAACCCACAATCACGGGAACCCCCGCTCTCCTCCTTGATCTCTTGACAGATTCCCACCAAGTAGATGCATAGGATTCAAAGGATGAAATAGCATAGGTACCTTTCTTCTCATCGGTCATCTCATTTGTGTCAAACAATCTTTCCATGTGTAGCACCCATTCAATGTAAGCCGCCGGATCACAATTCCCTTTAAAGGTTGGGAGATTAAGCTTCACACTATTGATGTAGGTGTTGTCACGACCCCCACGGAAAGGCTCCGGTTGGCCCCCATAGTGATCTTCATTCACACCATACTCCTTTCTAGCATTCCCTCCAACATAACCCATAGGTGGCCCTCGACCTCGGCCCCTACCTCTATCCACATTTCGACCCCAATTCATACCTCGCCTTGGTTGAAAGTGATCATCAAACCCATACATATCATCACCATAATCGGCTTCGTCCCCTTCTTGAGCTTCATCGGCTTGCTCAAGAGGTTGCACATTTCGGATGGGCCTTGGTAGTGGAATGTTTCTTGGGGGGTTATCCAAGATACGGGGAATGCCCGTTTGTTGGGTATTGCCCAACACTTGATCAAGTCTCTCTCGCTCCTCCTTTGCCCGTTGTTGATTGAGCTATTCAATGACATGGCTAACTTGCTCCGGAGTGAAGTTAGGAGTACTTGAGACTTCAACCGGGACACTCGGGGTCCCTTTCTCGACTTGGACGCTCGGGGTCCCTTTCTCCGATGGGACATTAGAAGTCTCTTGCTCAACTAGAGCACTAGAGTTCACCCGCTCGAGGCTTTCAATCCTCAAGTGCATACTATCCAATTTGGCGAGGATAGTAGCAAGGGCACTCTTTGCAAAATCATCTCCTTCGGAAGACATTGTACCTACACAAGTAACAAACGTTAGAAAACAACCTCACACACTCCCTCACTTGAGATCACTCGGCTCTCTCGTATAGTGACGGTGGGTATTTCACTCGACTTGTGGTTCCAAAGCTTCACGTAGATGAGTAGCAATTCCTCCACTCAACCAAACTATTCACGAGTCAAGCACACTCCGGGGTGAGTGGAGTTAATAGGACTCAATGAAAGCTAGGCACTTTGAAGTGAGGACTTGAATCAAAAAGAGTCTAGGATTCTTCTTGGAATTCTACTCTCCAACTAATGCACGAATCAACCTAAAAGCAATGAAAGATTAGTGCTAATCAAGTAGAAAGATTACTTAGTTAGGCACTAATAAGAGATTAGGCAACAAAGAACAAGCAAACCTAGAAGAAACTACCCAAAAACAACCCTTCAGGATGTTAGGCGGAGCGCCCAAGCAGTGGGGCGGAGCGCCCAAAAAAATGATCGGTGGGGTTGGGCAGGCGGGGCGCCTGGGCTTTAGGCAGAGCGCCTGGGGTAAGCACAAGTCAGGCGGGGCGCCTAGACTTTAGGCGGAGCGCCTGGACGAAGAACACCTGGGATTTTCTACTCCGTGTTCTTCGTTTTCAATCCAATTTCTAGGTCGATTCAAAGGTGTTTTGGCCAAATCCAAGGTACACAAAGTTGCTCCTTGATACAACCTACAATCCCCAATCAATTTCACACCCAAACAACCAACAAATAAGGCTCAAACAAGATTCAAAGTTTTCAAGTTTGGGGTTTCAACATGGGTTTTCAAGGTTCAAAAGTGGGTTTCGATTCTTCAAAAACTATGTTACCGAACTCCGAATCACACGATTCTTGTTGCAAATTGTTCGGATTTCAATAGAGATCAATCCCCCATAATCAATTCCAAAACCCCATTAACACACAACCCAAAATCAATAAATTTTTCTCAAGAACAAGGGTTTGGTAGGGTTTAACAACAATTGGGGTTTTCAATTTTCAATTCAATCCAATCCCAACAAATTTGGTACCAAATCGTCAAGTTTTCAACAAGGATCGATAATCTATAACACCCACTTCAAGAATCACAAACACCAAAAGTTACACCAATTTTTGAATTTTTGAATTTTTCAATTTTTTTGTAATTTTCTTTTTTCCCAATAACTTCAACAACAAGAAAACTAAAAAGAAGATACTAGGCACGAAGAATCAAGGGTCGGGGGTTTGTAGAAACAAAACCCGAGCCTTGCTCTGATACCAAATGATGTAGGAAATCAAATGCGGAAAGTAAAAGATAGGAACGAGACGTATCTCGATCACAAATCTCAAGTAGCAACGGAGAACTTGTTCAGTTACACCCCGAGAGGAGGTCAAGAACACATACGCTAGGCAACTACCCTCGAGCTAACGTGAGCACGCAAGTAGAATGGTCGGGGGGATTGGAATTCATCTAGATCCGCTAGAGGAAGAACAAGTCCCAATTCAAGGTTTCTCATTCAACAAGAGTTCAACTCTTCAACACAAGTGTTTGTTTTTCATCCAAGGTAAGCTAATGAAAATAATAAGACAACTAGCTATTTATAGGTGTTTTTAGACACCATATGAAAGGTCTAACATGCCCACACTTAGGCTTAGGAATAAAGGACCACGTAGGGTCAAAATAGTCTTAACATAGCTAGGAATCTCGGGCTTCAGCGATCCGGGCGGAGCGCCCATGATTGGGGCGGAGCGCCCACGTTTTGCTCCATTTTGGGCAGTGGGGGAGGCTGGGCGGTGCGCCTGAGGGTGGGGCAGTCCGCCTGGCCCCTTTGCTCTCTGGGCGGAGGCGCCTAAGGTGCAGGCGGAGCGCCTGGTTCGCTGGGCTGCTCGTCTTGCGCTTTGAGCACCCGGAATGGCTTCCAAACGCTTCCTTCTTCTAGGTCCTTCCTCACCAATTACGTGTACTCCTTGGCTCCGAGTGAAGGTGATAAGAATCAAAACGCGGAAAAGTAAAAGATAAAAGCGAGACGTAGCTCGTACGATAATCTCAAGTAGCAACGGAGAACTTGTTCCGTTACACCCCGAGAGAATGACAAGAACACCTACACTAAGCAACTACCCTCGAGCTAACGTGAGCTCGCAAGTAGAATGATCGGGGGGGATTGGAATTCATCTAGATCCGCTAGAGGAAGAACAAGTCCCATCAAGGTTTCATTCTTTCAATCCAAGAGTTCAACTCTCAACACAAGTGTTTGTTCAATCATCAAAGTTAGCTAATGATTTAAAGAGGCTAAGTGAAGTATTTATAGGCTTCACTTAGGTCTAAATAAAAGGTCTAAAATACCCCCAAAGTGGGTTTAAACAAATAAGGCCACGCAGGGCTAAAGTTGGAAGTTCAAGCAAAAGTCATTAAAAATCCCGCATGTGGGTCACAGGGGTAGGCGGTCCGCCTAGTAGGGGGAGGCGGCCGCCCAGCAGTCATCAGCTCTCTGGATCTGAGGGAGGCGGTCCGCCTAGGCTGGGAGGCGGTCCGCCCTGAACCTTTCATGCCTCTGGATTTTGGGAGGCGCCCCGCCTCAGCTGGGAGGCGCTCCGCCTTGTTCTGGAGCCCCTTGAGATGTCTCATTTTGTGCCTCTTGAGCCTCACTAAGCGTCCTAGAGGATCCTCCATCCATGGCACACCAAAGCATGGTCTTCAAGTTGCTCTCGGGGCCTTCTTCCGTACCCTTCCATATCAAGTGAAGATGGGTATCTTGGATCAACTTGGCTTGACTCCGGGTGAAGGGTCTTGAGGGGGTTTGGGTCTTATCATCCTCCCCTTCTTGAGAGGATTTCGTCCTCGAAATCGAAGCATCATCCACAACCTCTTCATCATCATGCACGACCTCTTCATTACCTACATCCAAAGGAACCAAGTCACAAACATTGGAAGTATTAGAAACTTGATACTCACTTGGCAAGTCGACCACATAGGCATTGTTGTTTATCTTCGAGAGCACTTGGAATGGTCCATCTCCCCGGGGTGCCAACTTCCCTTTCCTTAGGTTTGGAAACCTTTCTTTCCGGAAGTGCACCCAAACATAGTCACCCTTCTTGAGTTCGACCTTCTTGCGGCCTTTGTTTTTCTTGGAGGCAACCTTAGCATAAGTTTCCTCCAAGTTCTTCTTCGCCTTTGCATGGAGCTCAACCAAAGCCTTGGCTCTAGCTTTACCTTCAAAATTAACAACCATTTCCCTTGGCAAAGGGGTTAGATCAAGGGGAATCAAGGGGTTAAATCCATAAACACACTCGAATGGAGTCATGCCTATCATGCTATGCAATGTGCGATTGTAGGCAAACTCCATAAGAGGTAGGCGATCAATCCAAGTCCCGGCCTTCCCTCGGGTCATGGCTCTAAGAAGAGCTCCCAAGGTTCGGTTTACCACTTCCGTTTGCCCATCGGTTTGCGGGTGGTGGGACGTGGAGAACAAGAGCTTGGTGCCTAAAGCACCCCATAAACACCTCCAAAAATGACTTAGGAACTTAGTGTCCCTATCACTCACTATGGTTTGAGGCACACCATGCAACTTCAAAACATTTTCAATAAACAAAGTTGCCACATGTTGTGCATCATCACATTTCTTGCATGGAATGAAATGAGCCATTTTGGAGAACCTATCCACAACAACAAAAATGCTATCATGGCCCCCTCTAGTCCTTGGTAATCCCATCACAAAATCCATTGAGATATCCAACCACGGACTAGTAGGCACGAGGAGAGGGGTATACAACCCATGAGGGTGGGCTTTAGATTTGGCACGTTTGCAATCAAGGCAATTAGTGCAAAACTTCTCCACATGCACCCTCATCTTTGGCCAATAGAATTGTTCTTGAAGAATGGCCAAAGTCTTTCTTGTGCCAAAATGTCCCATGAGTCCCCCGCAATGTGCTTCATGCACAAGCAACTCTCTCCAAGAGGACTCCGGAATGCACACTCTACCACTTTTGAAGATCTAACCATTAACCCATTGGTATTTGTCAACTCTCTCCCCTTTCTCTAGAGTGTCATGGACACTCTTTAGCTTTGGGTCATGAGCATACATCAATTTAATGCTCTCAAAACCCATGAGCTTAGAGGTGAGAGTGGTGGCTAGAGCAAACTTTCTTGAAAGCGCATCCGCCACGACATTGTCTTTCCCTTTCTTGTATTGGACCACATAGGGAAAAGACTCAATGAATTCAACCCACTTGGCATGTCTCTTATTGAGCTTCTCTTGGCCTCTCAAATGCTTGAGTGACTCATGGTCACTCTTGATTACAAACTCACGAGGCCAAAGATAGTGTTGCCAATGGGCAAGGGCTCTCACAAGGGCATACAACTCCTTGTCATATGTAGAATAATTCAAGGAAGCCCCTTTCAACTTCTCACTAAAGTAGGCGATGAGTTTGCTATCTTGCATTAATACACCACCAATTCCCACCCCGGAGGCATCACACTCAACCTCAAATGCCTTCCCGAAGTCGGGCAATTGCAATAGTGGGGCGGTACGCAACCTACTTTTCAACTCAAGGAAGGCCTTCTCTTGAGGCTCTCCCCAAACAAACGGTTGGTCCTTCTTCACCAATTCGGTGAGTGGAGCGGCAATGGAGCTAAAGTCCTTCACAAATCGCCTATAAAAGCTTGCGAGACCATGAAAGCTCCTTACTTGAGTCACGGTAGTAGGAGTAGGCCAATCACGTATGGCCTCTACCTTAGACTCATCCACCTCCACTCCTTGGGCACTCACAACAAACCCAAGGAAGACCACCTTCTCAACACCAAAGGCACACTTTTTAAAATTAGCATAGAGCTTTTCGGCTCTCAACTTTTCAAGCACTAGCCTAAGGTGTTCAACATGGTCGTCTATTGATTTGCTATAGATCAATATATCGTCAAAATAGACGACCACAAACTTGTTGATGAATGGCTTTAGAACATGGTTCATTAGCCTCATGAAAGTGCTAGGTGCATTGGAGAGCCCAAAGGGCATCACCAACCATTCATAGAGACCAAATTTGGTCTTGAATGCGGTTTTCCATTCATCACCCGGTTTCATCCGGATTTGATGGTAGCCGGACCTAAGGTCAATTTTGCTAAACACACATGAGCCGCTCAATTCATCTAACATATCATCAAGTCGGGGAATAGGATGACGGTACTTTACCGTTATTTTGTTCACGGCCCGACAATCAACACACATTCTCCAAGTGCCGTCCTTTTTGGGAACAAGGATCACGGGCACGGCACAAGGACTCAAGCTTTCCCTTACCAAACCTTTAGTGAGCAATTCATCAACTTGCTTTTGCAATTCCCTTGTATCCTCCGGGTTGCTCCTATAGGCCGGTTTGTTCGGGATTTGGGATCCCGGGACAAAGTCTATTTGATGCTCAATGCCCCTCAAAGGAGGCAATCCATCCGGCATTTCATCCGGGAACATGTCACCAAAATCCTTCAAAACATTCTCAAACACACTAGGCAAAGGGTTAGAAGAAAAATCACAATTAGAGTTTAGAACCATACCTTTGTGCACTAGGCATATGAGAAGCTTGTTGCCATCATTTCCTCTTAAGAGCTCGCCCGGTTGCATCATGGCACAAATGCCTCCGGTAGATGATGTTGGTGGGATTGCCACCATACTTTTGGACAAAGGACTAGTCTCAATGATTGACTTAGCCTTTGCCACCTCTCTCAACTCCTTCATTTTCTTGTAGTCATCACTCACTTGCTTAGGAGTGAGAGGTTTAAGTACATATCTCTTCCCTTCATGTTTGACCGTGTAAGTATTGACACGACCGTCATGCACCACTTGCCTATCAAATTGCCAAGGCCTCCCTAAGAGTAGGTGGCACGCTTGCATGGGCACAACGTCAAACAAATGCTCATCTACATAACTCCCCATTTTGAATCGAATCATCACTTGCTTGACCACTTTAAGCTCCCCACATTCGCTTAGCCATTGTAGCCGGTAAGGTTTAGGATGCTTTATGGCCGTCAACTTCAATTGAGACACAAGTGATTGACTCACTACATTTGCACAACTTCCTGAATCAATTATCATAGAGCAAACGGCATCTTTGACCCGGCACCTAGCATGGAATAGATTTTCCCTTTGCAAGGTTTCACTATCTTCCACAATCATAACCCCTAGGCTCCTTCTCACGACCAAGAAAGTATGAAAATCCTCCTCCTCCCCCGTGTCATCAAGCACACCATCCTCCTCTACTCCCTCATCTCCCTCTTCTCTCTCTACTCCCTCATCTTCCGATTCACTCTCTTTCTCGTATGCATCATTACCAACAACAATCATGGTCCTCTTTGTAGGACATTCCATAGCAAAGTGACCATAGCCCTTGCACTTGTGGCATTGCATGGAAGAAGAAGTAGGAGCATGTAATTGAGTTTTAGAGTTACCTCCCACATTAGGTGTGTTCTTCTCATACGGCTTTTTCACCTCCTTGGTGGCATTTGCACCACTTGTTCCACTTGCACTTGGGAACCTTGCATTTGTAGTAGGAGGCTTCCAATCCTTCGGTTTGCTTGTTGGAGTAGTAGTGCTACTCTTGTAGCCAAGGGATTTCTCCTCTTTGAGCCATTTCTTGGCCTCAACCGCATCTTCACATAGCTTGTAATGATCATCATATTTGTGGAACTTCAATTGTGAAGCTATGTCTCGGTTCAAGCCCCCTTTGAAACGGATCATGGCCGTCTCATTGTCTTCATCATCCAAGTCAAGGATCATTCGGATTTGCTCAAATTCATTGAAATATTCACCAACCGATTTGTAACCTTGCTTCAAATCATATAGACGCCTTTGTTGTTCAACCCGGTATTGGTTAGTCAAGTACTTCTCATCCATCACACGGATCAACTCTTCCCAAGTAAGGTTAATAGCCATACCCGTCCTCCTTCTATTTCTCTTCACCGACTCCCACCAAGTATAAGCAAAAGATTCAAAGGCGGATATTGCATACTTTGTTTTCTTCACATCGGGCATATCATTGGTGTCAAAGATACGCTCCATAGCCAATTTCCAACCAATGTACTCCACCGGGTCACTACTTCCTTTGAAAGAAGGAATAGTGAGCTTCACACTATTAAGATTGTTGTTGTTATCACGACCCCCTTGGAACGGCTCCGGTTGGCCCCCATAGTGATCATCATAAGCAACATAGTCCCTCCTCGCATTCCTTCCTCCATATCCTAAGGGTGGCCCTCGACCTCGGCCTCTACCCCGATCCACATTTCGACCCCAATTCATACCTCGTCTCGGTTGAAGGTGATCATCATAACCATAAGCCTCATCATCATACTCGGCTTCCTCCCCTTCTTGAGCTTCATCGACTTGCTCAAGAGGTTGCACGTTTCGGATGGGCCTTGGTAATGGGATGTTTCTTGGAGGATTATCCAAGATACGGGGAATGCCCGTTCGTTCAATTCTCTCTCGATCTTCCTTTACCCGTTGTTGATTGAGTAATTCAACAACTTGCTCCGGGGTAAAGGTAGGGCTACTCGAGCCTTCACCGGGCTCAATTTGGACACTCGGGGTCCCCTTTTCAATTGGGACACTCGGGGTCCCTTGGTCACCTTGGGTACTCGAGGCACCCTTTTCAAGTGACTCAATCCTTTGAGTCATGACATCCATCTTGGCAAGAAGGCTAGCCAAGGCCTCCTTGATGAAATCTTGACCCTCGTTGGCCATTGTACCTACAAAGAAAAGAAACAAGCGTTAGTTAAAACACCTCACTCGCTCCCTCACTTGTGTTCACTCGGATCACTCTTTTGGGTGGCGGTGGATATTTCACTCGACTTGTAATTCCAAAGCTTCCCGTAGACTAACAATCCCTCTACTCAACCAAACTATCCACGAGTCAAGCACACTCCGGGGTTAGTGGAGTTAATGGGACTCGATGAACGCTAGGCACTTTGAAGTAAAGGACTTGAATCAAACGAAACTACGAATCTTCTTTGAATTCTAGTCTCCTTCCTAAGGCACGATGATCCTAGTAGCTCGAAGTAATTAGTACTAATCAAGTAGGATTATACTCTAATAGTACCAATTAGAAGCAATGCAAACAACAAAACAAGAAATCCTAGAAGTTCCTACCCAATTCCCAAGCTTCAGGAAGTAGGCGCCCCGCCTCAGCTAGTGGGCGGTCCGCCCTGGGTTAAGTGCAGGTGAGAGGCGCTCCGCCCTCTCAGGGAGGCGCTCCGCCTCAGAGAAATTCCTGCAAGCTCACCAGTGGGAGGCGCTCCGCCTCTTTGTTAGGCGCTCCGCCTCCTGCTGTGTTCCAGCACAGTTCACTTCGCGTTTTGTTGAATTTTCACCCACAAATCCAACTATTCAAACGTTGTTTTAGCAATTCAAAGGTACCCAAATGTTGTATTAGTCACAAAGAACAAACCCCAACAACTTTTATCAAACCCCAATCAATATCAAGCAATCCACCATGATCATCTTCTTCAAAGCTAGGGTTTCAAAATTTTCAAATTCTCATAGGGTTTCAAAATTTCAATTCATGCAATACAACTCCAAATTTGGTGTTTAAGGTACCAAAAGAACGGGAATCACACAAGGATCAAACCCCAATATCAAATCTCAATCCAATATCAATCCAACCCAAGAATCAATCAAAAGTCATCAAGAACAAGTTCATCAAGGGTTTTAAGGGGTTTTGGGGTTTTGATTTTCAATCTTCACCAATCCAAGTGTTTTTGGTATCCAAACGACGGGATTTCAACCACGATCAAGAATCTATAACACCCATATCATGAATCATTCAAACCAACAAGTTACACCAAATTTTTAGATTTTCAATTTTTCAATTTTTTTGTAGTTTTCTTCCTTTAATAACAACAAACAAGAACCTAAGATAGAAATCGACCTAGGCACGAAGAATCAAGGGTCGGGGGTTTGTAGAAACAAAACCCGAGCCTTGCTCTGATACCAAGATGATAAGAATCAAAACGCGGAAAAGTAAAAGATAAAAGCGAGACGTAGCTCGTACGATAATCTCAAGTAGCAACGGAGAACTTGTTCCGTTACACCCCGAGAGAATGACAAGAACACCTACACTAAGCAACTACCCTCGAGCTAACGTGAGCTCGCAAGTAGAATGATCGGGGGGGATTGGAATTCATCTAGATCCGCTAGAGGAAGAACAAGTCCCATCAAGGTTTCATTCATTCAATCCAAGAGTTCAACTCTCAACACAAGTGTTTGTTCAATCATCAAAGTTAGCTAATGATTTAAAGAGGCTAAGTGAAGTATTTATAGGCTTCACTTAGGTCTAAATAAAAGGTCTAAAATACCCCCAAAGTGGGTTTAAACAAATAAGGCCACGCAGGGCTAAAGTTGGAAGTTCAAGCAAAAGTCATTAAAAATCCCGCATGTGGGTCACAGGGGTAGGCGGTCCGCCTAGTAGGGGGAGGCGGCCGCCCAGCAGTCATCAGCTCTCTGGATCTGAGGGAGGCGGTCCGCCTAGGCTGGGAGGCGGTCCGCCCTGAACCTTTCATGCCTCTGGATTTTGGGAGGCGCCCCGCCTCAGCTGGGAGGCGCTCCGCCTTGTTCTGGAGCCCCTTGAGATGTCTCATTTTGTGCCTCTTGAGCCTCACTAAGCGTCCTAGAGGATCCTCCATCCATGGCACACCAAAGCATGGTCTTCAAGTTGCTCTCGGGGCCTTCTTCCGTACCCTTCCATATCAAGTGAAGATGGGTATCTTGGATCAACTTGGCTTGACTCCGGGTGAAGGGTCTTGAGGGGGTTTGGGTCTTATCAGAAGGGTCTCGTGGTTTGACCGGCATCAACTTTTCAGGGTCTAAATTAAAATTATAAACTTTATGATCTTCATGAAAGTTGTAGATATAAGTCTTAGGGTTCAATAAAATCTTAAATCATATCAATAGCAGGTTTTTACAAATACTTATGCTCAAACTACTACAACTGTCCGAAGATAAAAGCAATTTTTCATATTTTGAAACATTTCGTGCTGCTGTTTTGGACGTCTTTCACCATGGTTTTAGTACCAAATTAAGAATATAAAAGGTTCCCCTGAAGTTATAAATGTTCCCCAAAAGATATACTAAGTTTGGAACTAAGACAAGCTTCAAAAGCTACAACATAGATGCCTTGTCAAAAGAAAGGTTTAGCCTTACATACATTTTGATGGTTTTTGCTTCTAAACCTTGTTTCCCTTGAATTTAAAATCTTTGAAAGCTTCAACAAGCTATAACATAGAAATTAGGCACTTTCCTTAGCCATGAACGAATTCAAAACTCATGCTATAGATGAAAAAGAAAGTAGCACGATGTTATCTTCGCCGCATAGAGTGTTTTGATAAAGAAAAGAGAAGAAAGAATGGATAATCGACTCAAGACATGAATTAATTATCCAAAAAGGAGAAATGAAAATCGAACTTTACAAGGAATTCATACTTGCCGTTGAATCTCCATAAGTTCCAAGTTATATAAGATTGACGAAGCGATCCGCTTCGAACTAGAAGGCTCGGCCTCTCTACATTCTCTCTTCAATGTTTATATAAAAACTAAGTTAATGAAATGGAAGACTAAGGCTCCTATTTATAGTTTTTCCTTAGACAACGTGAAATGTCTAAAATTCCCCCAAAGTGAGTTAAAAAAATAGAGAGCACTTCGGGGTAAAATAGGAATTTCACACAAAAATTTTGCTTCTCCTCAGCATTGGGCGATCAGCCTCAGTGATGGGTGCTCCGCTCAAATTGTCTACTGATCAAGCAGTGCAGAAGCTAGGCGCTCCGCCTGGAATTTTGGGCGCTCTGCCTAGACCTAGTTGTGTATCGGCAGTCCCCCTGGGAAGCTAGACGCTCCGCCTGGCCCTGACTCTGGTGCTGGGCGCTCCTCTTTATGCTTAGGGTCCCTCGACTCATCTACGAAGTTCTTGCCCTTGCATCCTCACACCCTTCTTGCTTGGTTCTTGATGGCTGGGTCCTAATCTTAATTTGGATTGCATCAGTGGCCCAAATGCTGATCTATCTGTGCCTGCGAGGCATGAAACGCAGCGCCCCAAAAAAGGGTGTGAGTACGATATGTTCAAAGTATGTAAGGCATGAGCATATAATATATCATAGCTGAATGAAACTGTAAGGCTGGATACAAATATGTAAATTTGTGCTGGAGCATTTTCAATGTAATTGGAAATTTGAAGAACGTACTAAACATATCCGAATATAAACTGAAGTCTAGCTGAATCTGAAACTGAAGACTGAGCTGAACTATACTGATAAATGGCTGTAATATGACTGATAACTGGTAACTAGAAACTGGAACTGATAGCTGTAAATTGATAATAACACTAAGAACTGGTGGCTGATAACTGAGAATTAATGACTGGTACTGAGCTAAAACTGAACTGTTATCTGAACTGGTACCTGTCTGGTGTTATAGGCTGTATCCCCTCAAATCAGGTAACTAAACATCTGAACTAGCCTCATGTCTAGTCATGCAGTGCATACCGTGGCTATATACGCGTATATAACAAACCTGCTGGGTGTTATGTGCTATGTTCCCCCCAGCCAGTAATATCTAGTCTCTCTGGTCAGAGTGTGTGAATGACACCCGGTCACACTAGGTGTTTCAATCCCGCCTGAACCAGAGGGACTGTGTCCCCCTGGACAAGTAGTATCACACGCCATCGGACTGTGTGTCCAATGTCCAGCCTCTATGGGGGACTCCAAATCACACATACTATGATCTTAATATAAGCATAAGCATGTATGAAGCATAACACATGTGGCAAAAAATAGATATGGACTCAAAGGAATGATAAGAAAATCCGGGAAGGAATTTCTAACTCTTTGACTTTTTATAAAAATTTCGGTAGAGTTCCTCCCGAAACGGGATGATCCGCAAAAATAGAACCAGCACTGTAATATACACGGTAATGGGTACCCGGATAAACTGATAACATAAACAAATTAAATGAATAACAACATAAGATGACCGGATAGCCTAACAATTCCACGGTTGTACAGAATTTCTGGACAATACCATTTCCCTGTGTTGCATCATAGTTTTTAGGGTGTAGATCAAATTTATAGACTTTATGATCTTCATGAAAGTAGTAGATATATGTCTTAGGGTTCCAAGGAATCTTAATTCATCTCAATATCAATTTCTTACAAGGAAGTATTCTCAAACTACTAACAACTGTCCGAAGATAAAATAATTTTTCAAATTTTGAAATATTTTATCTTGCTATTTTAAACATCTTGCACCTTAGATTTTAGTACCAAATTAAGTATATGTAAGGATCCCTTGTTGATATACAATTACCCAACAAGAAACACCATATTTGGAACTAAGAAAAGCTTTAAAAGCTATAAGATCGATGCCTTGTCGAAAGAAAGGTTTAGCCTTAGATACCTTTGATGTTTTTTGCTTCAAAACCTTTTTCCTTTGAATTCCACACCTTCTAAAGCCTAAACAAGCTATAACATAGCATTAAGGTACTTTACTTAGCCATGAATTAATTCTAAAACTCAAGCTATAGACGAAATTGAAGGTAGCATAATGTTACCTTAATCGCGTAGAGCATTTTGACGCAATCCGTCTTCGATTTAGAGTTAAGAGATTGGTATTCTTCTTTCAAAACCATAAAAATGGCTTCAATACTCATGAAAGCATTGTTTCTCTCTTGATATTTCTGGAAATGACGAGAAGGAAGACGAATATCTCTTTTATACTTGAAACATTTCAGTTCTAGTCCTTTTTTCCACTTATGTCCCTATTTCTGGCCTGACTTTTGATGCTCATATCTTTTATCTAGAAATTGTATGAACAAATGGTCAAAAGAGTTGGAAAAGACACTCCAAGATCTTCAATTTGGTATATGATATGTCCCTAAAAGACCTTATACAACACGGCAAATCCTTAGTCGATTTTTTTCGCAACTCTGATTTTCTCCAAACATTATCTTCAATATATTAACGTCATATATGGTCCTATTATGACTTTAAACTCACTTAAATCATTCTGAACATGTCATTAGAATTATATACCTCACTTTAGGCATACGGAGTATAACAGTTAACCTTCATGAAACCTCTGTTCTTATCGTGAGTGTTCTTGAAATGACTAGAAAGAAAATAAGTTTTCCTTTTATATTCGAAACATTTCACTTCTAGCCCTGTTTTGCACTTATGTCCCTTCCTCTAGCCTGACATTTGATGTTGTATAAGAAAATGGGAAAGTGCATTGGAAACTACATTCCATGACCTTGAATTTGGTATATAATATGTCCCTAAAATACCTCATATAACCCATGCAATTAATTTCTCAAAAAGCTTCGTAACAAGGCTAATCCTTAGTTGATTTATCCGCAACATAAATTCAATTTTTCCCAAACTTTATATTCAACGTTTAAATGTCATATATAGTCATATTATGACTTTAGACTTACTTAAATTCAGCTGGCGTGGTCTGGAGAAGGCAACTGTTCGACAACAGAGTGGCCGAAAGATTCGAAGGCTTCATCTACAAGTTCGAGCCTGAATAAGGAAGCAACCGAACACTCAACATCGACGTCTAACTATAAAGCAAAACAACCGAAAGGAGAGCGCCCGGTTTCAAGAGTTCGAGCTCAAGTGCAAACGAACACTAAAACAATGATGCCGAATAGTAAAGCAAGCAACTGAAGGGAGGGCGTCCGAGTTCAAAAGATTGAGCTCAAGTGTTCGAGACCAGAGAAGCGCCCGAACACTTAACTTATTCAGCCCTGCGTGGCTTATTCTTATTAGTCACTTGTGACCATTTACTATCCTGCCTTTAGTATTGTCTATATAAACTCCTTTCCATTTTATTTGTAGACACCTTGATTTTTATTATTGAATATTGAATGCGAGTAGCCGAGAGCACTTTCTTTGTTGTCTCAGATGTGAGCAAACCCAAAGGGGTCCTTTAGAACTTGTGGCTTTCGGTAAATCCGATTGAACAATTCCTCTTTGATCATTCAGTTTGCAAGAGGCATTGTTCTCTTGAAGATTGTTGCAAAGCTTAGGTGCTCTTTCCTTCAACTTGAATTGTACCGAGACCAGTTCTTTGGTGCCGTTCAAGCAGGAAAAGCTGTGACAAGCTTCTATCTTTGTTTTCTGCTGTTGTCTTCGGTTGCTAAGCCTAATCATCCGATTAGCTTGTACTATCTTGGTATCAGAGCACGGTTTGAGCTTGTTCTTACAACCCCAATCCTGTTCGTCTTTATCTCGTGCGTTTGTGTCTTTCGGTTTCAGCTTCATCCCCGTTGTTGATTGTTGTTACTACTGTGTTTTTATTACCAAAAAAAAAAGTAGAAAAGAAAATTCATAAATTTTGGTTGATTGGTTGGTTGTTTGGATTAAAACACCACGGACTTGTGTTCACCATCTTCCGAGGATTCAAGCGAGCTACTTTCACACACATTTGACGACTAGGGTTTATTGATGACTTGTGGAATGATTTTATCGTGGTGGTGTTCTTGAAACCCCAGTTGAGTTTTAGTTGTTATCGTTTAGTTGTTAGTCGAAGTTCCATTGTTTGAGCCACTGTCCGTATACCGGAAACTTGTTACATTGTAGTAGTGTACGGACGAAGTGAAGCTGCTCTTAGCTCGATTTTGGAATTGAGAATTCCTCCTACATTGATAGTTACGGGAGTGAAAAGCGACCCAGAATCTGTGTTGAGTCGTGGATTGTGAACAAATTTTTAAGTGTCCGTACATCGGAAGTTTGAGTTCACTGTTCCATTGAATAAAAAAAGTGTAAATCTTGAAAATCAAAACCCCAGGTGAAAATTTTGTCGGTAAGAAAAGGGAAAGTGGATAAGGTTAAAACCCTAATCCATACTAAGGAGGGTCCACTTTTCGGCCTTACAGAGGTGACATGTCCGGGGATTCCAAAAGAGGAATCAAATGGTAGATTCTCCTAGGTTCTCACTTTTATTTGTGATCGATAAATATCGTTAGTGGATCTCTGGAGTAATTTCTTCGACTCGAGGTCGTACTAATTTGTTTGAGCTTATAAGAATTCGTGCGAGGGGTGACCAAAGTCCAAATTTCGTAGAAAATTCTTTGACTTCCCGAGCACAATAAAAACAACGTCCAATCTATCGAGTCGAACAACACTTCACTCTTCCCGAAGAGTCAGTGACTCTTGTCGAACTTCAAGGATCCTAGAGGACATTTCGACGAAACCACCGCTAACAAGTTGTTTGAGTGACGAAAACCTTACCCAAAATTTGAGTGGACCTGAGCACCACCCAATAAAAGGTGAGGGAGTGTGAGAGGTGATTTCTAACCTTTAACATTTATTTTTGGTCTTTGATTTGTGCAGGTTCGATGGCTGGAAACAGAGAGAAGGGCATTGCAGCAACCGAGGTGTCGTTAGCCAATTTCATGGATGCGATAAAAGGCCTCAGTGTCGAGGCAAAAAGAGTGAGTGCTCGAGTAGCTAACCTCGAGCAAGGGAGTGTGTCTGTGGCCATACATGGGTCCGGCGATGGAACTAGCAACTCCACTCCTATGAAACCAGAGCAATTTTCGGATCTCGTTCGACAACAACGGTTGAAGAACGAGGTTGTTCAAAATGAAGCTAAGGGCAATCCCCGAGCTGCACAACACTTGGGAAATCGCCAAGTTACACAACACTTGGGCAATCCCCAAGTTGCACAACACTTGGCAAAACTTGGGCAATCCCCAAGCTGGTCATCAACACTTAGGCATTCCCCGAGGTGATAGATTGCCATTTCCAATGTCCCGAAGACAAGTTCTTGTCGTTGATGAAGGGGTCGATGATGGAGAATTTCCCAAGGTCGGAGCTGAATATGGGCCACCGTTTGTTCAACGAAGGTAGGTTCAACGAGGTCGTGGCCAAGCTGCAAATGTTGATCGATATTTTAAGCGTGAGGCTGATGACTATTATGATGAGTATCCGAAGCCGATCCAAGGTGCTCGTGATTCAAATTTTAACAGTGTCAAGATCACTATTCCACCCTTCAGAGGAACTAGTGATCCGGGCCAATATCTTGATTAGAAGATTCGACTGGAACGAGTCTTCGAAACAAATGAGATGACTGAAGAAAGAAAAGCTGTATATGCTATTGGTTCGTTCGAGGCATATGCATTAATATGGTGGGAAGCTGATAAAAGGTTGGGGCGAAGAAATGCTTATCCCGAGGTCACCACATGGATGCAGTTGAAATGAGAAATGGATGCTAAGTATGTGAATGCCAAATATTGGCAGGAGCAACTTCGAAAGCTCTTCGAATTAAACAAGGGTCCAAATTAGTTGAAAAATACTATGATGAGTTCGAAAGAATTCGATTGGCCTTTGATTTGGAAGAAGATGATGAGCAAGTAATCATTAATTTCAAAAATGGTTTGACTCGAGATGTGTCATCTCAATTGAGACTGCATGTATATCAAAATTTGGAAGATGTGTTTCATGCAGCCGTTGATATTGAGAAATGGGTGAAAGACGACAAAGCAAGCCGGTATCGAGGAGTTAGTACTTCAAGTCCTTTATACCGAGGTAAAGAATGGAGAAGTCCAAACCCAACAAATACCAACATCGGTCAAGATAAAAAAAAACCCTTCGAGAGGGGAGTGACCGTTAACCAATCCAAAGATATGGGAGGTAAAGCTCAACTCAATACTCCCAGTGCTTCAAAAATTCAATGTCACAAGTGTAGGGGTTATGGTCATATGGGAAGAGACTGTCCGACTAGTCATATTATGGTAATGCTCGATGATGGAACTGTCCATGAGCAAGTGAGTGACTCTGAGGATGAAGTAGTCGAGAAGACTGATCGAGCTGACTTTGAGGATAATGGATGTGACGCCACCGAGGTTGAGCATCCGGAGGTTCTTTTGGTTGTTCGAAGGAACTTGAGTACCATGGTCATGGAAGAGGAAGATGACAACCAAAGGGAAAATCTCTTCCATGCCCGATGTCGAGTGAAGGGGAAAGTGTTTTCGATAATCATTGATTCAGGCAGCTATTCAAATGTGGTGAGTCAAATTTGGGTTTCATAAATGGGCCTGCCTACGACCAAACATACCCGACCATAGAAGCTCCAGTGGTTGAACGAGTGTGGAGAATTGAGAGTGGCAAAGCAAGTGTTGATCAAATTTCAAGTGGAGGTCTATCATGAGGAAATGATGTTTGATCTGGTCCCGAAGCAAACTTGTCATTTGCTTCTTGGGCGACCGTGGCAATATGATCGATCTGTTATCCACAACGGTCGAACCAAAACTTACACTCCTAAGCTCGGAGGGGAGATTTTTATACTGAAACCTTTGTCTCCAAAATAAGTCAGCGAGGACAATAAACGGATGAGAGAGCTGAAAGAAGCGGACAAAGCAAAGACTCCTATCGGAGTGCTAATTGTCGCCGAAGCTAAAACTCCACTACCCGTGGTCCACAACATCTGTGCAATCATGCAGCCGGATGCGTACTTACAAGGCAACGACATCGATCGTTTGATGATTTGCCTCGTGCATAAGTGTATCATTAAAAACTCTAATGATAATTCTACTAATGATAATCCTTTGCCTAGTGCTGTTCAAAGTGTTTTTGCAGGACTTCGGAGACATGTTTCCCGAAGAAATGCTAGGTGGATTGCCTCCATTGAGAGAAATCGAGCACTAAATTGACTTCATTCCGGGGTCTCAAATCCCCAACAAGCCTGCGTACCAGTGTAATCCAAAAGACACCAAAGAGCTCCAAAGGCAGGTGGATGAATTGCTGAACAAAGGCCTTGTTCGAGAGAGCATGAGTCCTTGCATCGTTCCTGTTATCCTTGACCCGAAGAAAGATGGAACATGGCGAATGTGAAGTATCGTCATCCTATCCCTCGATTAGATGACATGCTAGATGAGTTAAGTGGATCTTTATTCTTTTTGAAAATAGACCTCAGGTCTTGTTACCACCAAATTCGAATGAAACCCGGAGAGGAGTGGAAAATTGCATTCAATACCAAATTCGGTCTCTACGAATGGTCGGTGATGCCTTTTGGCCTCTCTAACACACCGAGCACATTCATGCGACTGACGAACCATGTGCTCAAACCGTTTATAAATAAGTTTCTTTTTGTTTACTTTTATGACATACTTGTTTATAGTAAATCTGTGGATGAACATGTCGAACACTTTAGGCTAGTGCTTGAAACCCTTAGAGAAGAGAAGTTATATGCTTACTTCAAGAAGTGTCCCTTTTGTGTCTAGCGTGTAGTCTTTCTAGGATTTGTTGTGAGCGCTAATGGTGTTGAAGTCGATGAGTCAAAATTCGACGCTATAAATGATTGGTCGACTCTAAGCTTGATTTCTCAAGTTCGTAGATTCCATGGCGTAGCTAGCTTTTACCGAAGGTTTGTTCGTGAGTTTAGCACCATGGCAACTCCTTTATCCGAGCTAGTAAAGAAAGACCATCTGTTTGTGTGGGGAGAGGGCTTTACAAGAGTTGAAATGGAGGCTTAGCTCTACCCCATTGTTGAAACTCTTTGACTTCGGCAAAGCATTCGAAGTTCAATGTGATGCCTCCGGAGTTGGGATCGGAGGAGTGCTTATGCAAGGATCGTAATCGATTGCTTATTTCAGCGAAAAGTTTAAAGGTGCAACCTTGAATTATTCTACGTATTACAAGGAGCTGTATGCCCTCATTCAAGCACTCGCCCATTGGCAGCATTATTTGTGGCCGAGAGAGTTTGTGATTAAAAGTAATCATGAATCTTTGAAACATCTCCGAGGCCACGAGAAGTTAAACTGAAGACATGCCAAGTGGGTGGATTTCATTGAGTGATTTCCCTATGTAATTCATTATAAATAGGGAAAATACAATGTTGTGGCCGATGCGCTATTAAGAAAATTTTCTTAGCGAGCACTCTCGCCTCGAGGCACACGGGATTCGAAAGCATCAAGTCGATATATGAAGATGATCCTAAGCTGAAAAGTGTCTGTGACGCAATCTTGATGTCACGACCCAACTTAGGACCGCGACGGATGACCAACACTAAGTGTCGATCATCACTAATCCTACTGATAATATGCTAACTATTATAACTGATAAACAGAATAAGCATAAACCTAGCTAATGAGGAGTATGCAATGCAAATAGCTGACAAGGCTAACATAAGCTGACATACATAACATACTGACTGCACCACACAGGGACATATCTACAGGCCTCTAAGAGTGATGAACTGAATATACAAAGGACGAGACAAGGCCCCGCCATACCCAAGCTGGCTGACTGTACACATACCAAAAGATAAGTAACTCCGGGAGTAAGCGGAGTGACTCCAGTAGCTGATAGATGGCCTACTAACATGGTCCAAGCATTGATCTATCTGCACCTGCGCGGCATGAAACGCAGCGCCCCAGAAAAAGGGCATGAGTACGATATGTACCAAGTATGTAAGGCATGAGCATATAATATATAATAGCTGAATGAAACTGTAAGGCTGGAATATAAATATGTAAATATGAGCTGGAGCATAGCAATATAGCTGGAAATCTGAAGAACGTACTAAGCATGATCTGAATATAAACTGAAGTCTAGCTGAATCTGGAACTGAAGACTGAGCTGAACTATACTGATAAATAACTGTAATATGACTGATAGCTGGTTACTAGAAACTGGAACTGATAACTGTCAACTGATACTGACGCTAAGAACTGGTGGCTTATAACTGAGAACTGATAACTGGTACCGAGCTAAAACTGAACTGTTATCTGAACTGGTACCTGTCTGGTGTTATGGGCTATATCCCCCCAAATCAAGTAACTGAAAACCTGGACTAGTACCTGTCTGGTGTTATGGGCTGTATCCCCCCAAATCAGGTAACTGGAAAACTGAACTACTACCTGTCTGGTGTTATGGGCTGTATCCCCCCAAATCAGGTAACTGGAAAACTGAACTAGCCTCATGTATAATCATGCAGTGCATACTGTGGCTATATACGCGTATATAACAAACCTGGTGGGTGTTATGGGCAATATCCCCCCCAGCCAGTAATATCTAGTCTCTCTGGTCAGAGTGTGTGAATGACACCCGGTCACACTAGGTGTTTCAACTCCCGCCTGAACCAGAGGGGCTGTATCCCCCAGACGGGTAGTATCACACGCGACCGGACTGTGTGTCCAATGTCCAGCCTCTATGTGGGACTCCAAATCACACATAACATGATCATAATATAAGCATAAGCATGTATGAGGCATAACACATGTGGCAATAATATATATGGACTCAAAGGAATGATAAGAAAACTCTGGATGGAATTGTAGACACAACCTGAAACTTAGAATCTGTCTAACTCTTTGATTTTTATAAAAATTTCGGCAGAGTTTCCACTGAAACTGGATGATACGCAAAAATAGAACCAGCACTATACTATAAATGGGAATGGATACCCGGATAAACTGATAACATAAACAAATTAACTGGATAACAAGATGAGAGTGGCGTAACAATTCCACGGATGTACAGAATTTCTAGACAGTACTAGCGTCTTGTATTGCATCATAGTTTTGAGGGTACAGATAAAAGTTATAGACCTCATGGTCTTCATGAAAGTTGTAGATATATGTATTAGGATTCTGGAGATTCTTAAATCATCTTAATATCAATTTTGTATAAGGAGTTATGATCAATATACTAACAACTGTCCAAAGTTCAAAACAATTTTCCAGATTTTGAAACGTTTTGCCTTTCTGATTTGGACGTCTTTCACCTTGGATTTTAGTACCAAATTAAGTATATACAAGGTTTCCTTTGTACCATACAAGTTTATCACAAGAAAAACTAAGTTTAAAACTAATAAAAGCTTCAAAATCTAAAAGATACATACCTTGCCAAAAGAAAGGTTTAGCCTTATATACCTTTGATGTTTCTAGCTTCTAAACTTCGTTTCCTTTGAATTCCACACCTTCTAAAGCTTAAACAAGCTATAAAATAGAATTTAGGTACTTTACTTAGCTATGAAGTAATTCTAAAACTCAAACTATAGATGAAATTGAAGGTAGCATAATGTTACCCTAATCGCGTAGAGCGTTTTGACGCAATCCGTCTTCCGTTTCGTGTCAAAATTGATTTTCTATCTTCAAAATCATTAAAAAAATGGATTCAAACTGAAAAAGCTCTGTTTATATCATGCTTTTACTGGAAATGTCGAGAGAGAGAGAGAGAGATTTCTCTTTTATAATAAAAACATTTCATTTCTAGCCCTCTTTTGCGCTTATGTCCCTTTTTCTGGTCTGACTTCTGATGCTCATATCTTTTTATCAATAAGTTATATGAGCAAACCGTTAAAAGTGTTGGAAACTACACTCCAAGAACTTCAATTTGGTATATGATATGTCCCCAAAAGACCTCATATAACACACAAAATTAATTGCTGAAAAAGCTCCGTTAAAAGGAAAATCCTTAGTCGGTTTTTCCGCAACTTAAATCTGATTTTTCCCAACCTTTATATTCAACATATAAAAGTCATATATGGTCCAATTATGACTTTAAGATCACTTAAATCATTCTTAACATGTTATTAGAACGATATACGTCACTTTAGACATACGGGGTGTAACAATATACCCCCGTTACGAACATTCGTCCTCGAATGTTAAATGAAGTATGTAGAAGCATTAAACAATGATCTGTTACATACTTAAAGTAATGAAGAGATGTGTATATTTGGCCCTCATGTCATTTTCAGCTTCCCAAGTTATTTCTTCTATATTATTGCTTTGATATAGCATCTTAACTAAAGGAATGTCTTTCGTCCTTACTCGACGAATCTGCCTCTTTAAATTGCAACTGGCACCTCCTTATTAGTCAACTGTTCTGTAATCTTTACATCCTCTACTGGTACAACTCTAGAAGGATCTCTGACACATTTTCTGAGCATGGAAACATGGAATACTGGATGTACCTCCTGAAGGTCTGCTTGAAGGTCTAACTCGTAGGCTACACGCCCAACTCGCCTGATAATCTGATATGGACTAATAAATCTAGGGCTAAGCTTTCTCTTCTTTCCAAATCTCATAACGCCTTTCATAGGTGATACTTTCAGGAATACCTAATCGCCAATATGAAATTCTAAATCTCAATGTCGATTATCTGCATAGGACTTCTGTCTGCTCTGCACTGTTAATAATATTTCCCTGATCAACTTGACTTTATCAATTACTTGTTGGATTAAGTCTGGACCTATCAATTGAGACTCGCCATCCTTGAACCATCATATAGAAAACCTGCATTTGTGCCCATAAAAAGCTTCATATGGCACCATCTGTATGCTAGAATGATAGCTATTATTATATGCAAACCCTATCAACAGTAGGTGATCACTCCAGCTGCCTCTAAAATCTAATACGTAAGCTCTGAGCATATTTTCTAATGTCTGAATGGTTCGCTCAGCCTGTCTGTCTGTCTATGGATGAAATACTGTACTCAGATACACCTGTGTCCCTAAACCTGTCTGGAACGATCTATAGAAATTAGCTGTAAACTGGTGCGCCCCCGTCTGAAATAATAAATACTGGAATACCATGTAGGCGCACTATCTCTCTGATATAAAGTCTGGCATAATCCTCTGCTGTATATGTAGTTCAAACAGGAAAGAAATGAGCTCATTTAGTAAGCGTGTCAACTATAACCCAAATAGAGTCATATCTGCTCCGCATACGGGGAAAGCCTGTAATGAAGTCCATATTCACTGCTTCCCATTTCTATGATGGAATCTCGACTTCCTGTAACAAGCCACTAGGTTTTTTTTTTATGCTCGACTTTAACCTGCTGGCAGTTAGCACGCTGAGCCACAAATTCTGCTATGTCACGCTTCATTTCGTCTCAACAATAAATCTGCTTAAGATCATGGTAAATCTTAGTCGAATTAGGATGAACAGTGTATCTGGAATAATGTGCATCTGTCATAATCTGTCCACATAAATCTGCAACATCAGGAACACAAAGTCTATCTTTATATATAAGAACCCCGTCACTAGTAACCTATATAATAATTTTGGTTTTCTTCTGGCTATCTGCCTGTATTGAACTAGAACTGGATCCTCATACTGGCGCTGCTTTACTTATGTCACTAGGCAAGTAGTGGTTGCGTTCTGAACTGTAACTCTTGCGTCCTCTGAATCTATTAATCTGACATCCATGCTGGCCAACTGGTAGAGTGTATGAGCTAACTTTATTTTCTCTGGTTGTAAATAAGATAGACTACTCATAGGCTTGCAACTAAGGGAATCAGCAACATCGTTCGCTTTACCCGGATGATAAAGAATGTCCATGTCATAGTCCTTCAGCAACTCTAGCCACCGCCTCTATCATAGGGTTAGCTCCTTTTGCTTAAATATGTACTGGAGGCTCTTGTGATCCGTATAAATATCAACATGAACACCGTAAAAATAATGTCTCCAAATCTTCAATGCATGAATGACTGCTGAAAGCTCAAGATCATGGATGAGGTAGTTCTGATCGTGCTTTTTCAGCTGCCTAGAAGCATAAGCAATTACTCTTCCATGCTGCATCAAACACAACGAAGACCAATTCGAGAAGCATCACAGTAAATGACATAGCCCTCCCTCTGGAAGTGTAAGTGCTGGAGCTGTTATCAACCTGTTCTTTAGTTCTTGGAAGCTGTGCTCGCAAGAATCAGACCACTCAAATTTAGCTGATTTCTTTGTCAATTTGTTCAGTGGAGCTGCAATGGAGGAAAACCCTCTATAAACTTTCTGTAATAACCTGCCAAACCCAGAAAACTACGTACTTCAGTTGGCGTCGTAGGCATGGGCCAATTCTTCACAACCTAGATCTTCTGGTAATCTATTTTAATTCTTTCTGCTGAAACTATGTGGCCAAGAAATGCCACTGAATCTATCTAGAATTTACACTTTGAGAACTTAGCATATAATTGTTGGTCCCGATGAGTACCCAATACTGTGCGTAGGTGCTCCGGATGCTCTGATTCAGACTTTGAATAGATGAGAATATCATCAATAAATATAATCACGAATAAATCTAAATAAGGCCTGAATACGCTGTCCATTAGATCCATAAATACTGCAAAGGCATTAGTGAGTCCAAACAACATCACTAAAAACTCATAATGGCCATTCCTAGTCCTGAATGCAGTCTTAGGTATATCAGATTTTCTAACTCTAACCTGATGGTAGCCTGATCGCAAATCTATATTCCAGAAGCACTTGGCTCCCTGGAGCTTGTCAAACTAGACATCAATCCTGGGCAGAGAGTATTTATTCTTAATAATGACTTTATTCAGCTGTCTGTAATCTATGCACATGCGTAGAGAGCCATCTTTCTTTTTTTACAATAGCATCGAGGCTCCCCACGGGGAAATGTTGGGTCTGATGAGGCCTTTATCTAACAAATCCTTCAATTGCTCCTTAAATTCTTTCTGTTATACAGGTGCCCCTGAAGAACATGCCTCTGATGGCGTGCTGATGCTGAGCAAGCAACTGGTGATCTAGCTGGCTGGGCTGTACAACTGCCACCCCTAGGCGGGCAACCTTTCATGAAATAGCTGCCTCGCGACAAATATAACAAGTATCAACTCCTAACTGACATGGACCCAAGTGGCGTCTACCACAATCCGAACATCTGGGATATGTCTGACTGGCCGATAGAAGTACCACGACACTTTAATCTTGAAGTCAGTGATGTGTGACTAGATCTGGACTGATGAAGTCTATCAGATCTCAGGCCACGGGACTCTTGAGGAATACTAGATGGTGGCTGTGTAACACTCTGCTACCTACTCGCTCCGGATGTCTTTCTAAACGAACCAGAAAATTTGCCCCTCTTATCTAGCACTTTATCCCTGTCGGCTCTCTATTTCTGCTTCCTCTTCTCAAGTAACAAAGAAAATGCCTGAATGTTATGTTCATACATGACTGCATAGCAACTGTCATACGCTCGTTCACTAGGTGTGGAGCTAGTCCCACTATAAACCTGTGAATTCTATCCTCCATACTCACTACCACCGTAGGGGCAAACCATGCTAAAGAACTAAAGAAATAATTATACTCTTCTACACTCAAACTTCCCTGTCTCAAGGTCAGGAACTGATTAGCATGGGCTCCCTATGTCTCTATAGGCATATACTGATAAAGGAAGGTATCTGAGAATTCCTTCCAAGTCGTGGGAGTAGCATCAGGCCGTCTAGATAGCTTCCATGTCTAGTATCACCCTGCAGCTAGGTTATGCAATCTGAATGCAGCCAACTCTACTTACTCTGTGTCTGACACGTGCATAACCCTCAACACTCTAGCTATCCTCAATAGAAAATCCTGAGGGTCTTCTCCTGTACTGGATCCGGTAAAGACTGTAGGCTCTAGCCTGATAAAATCATTGATCCTGGATCCAACATCTCCCTGGGCATCTGCACTGTGTTGTCTAGGCTGAGCAACTACAACACTAGTCGATAATCTGATGGCATCCCTCATTTCCTGCCCCTGACTATCAGGCTAAGAAGGTGGAGGTATAGTAGCTGCAGTACCTCTAATATCACCCTGAACTGATAGGATCTGTGAGGCCTCGGATGGAGCCTCAGGTCTGGACTCCTCACTCTCATCCACCTTAGGTGGCACTCTACTAATACCCTGGCCGGCAATAACCTTGCCCTTCTGGGCAGCTGTTAGTTTCTTTGGCGGCATCGCTTTGCTGAAATTACTATTGTTAGAGGGCTGAATTCTATAATCATGGCTCTATCGCACGATCTAGAGAAGAAAGAAAGACAATTGTCCTAAAGTGCCTTGTAGCCTCCTGTTCAAAAGTATGGCGCGCAACATACTCCTAAACAAGACTCTACTAGACACGGCCTGTAGACACCCTAGGACTGAACTGCTCGGATACCACTTTTGTCACGACCCAACTTAGGGCCGCGACGGATAACCAACACTAAGTGTCGATCATCACTAATCCTACTGATAATATGCTAACCATTATAACTGATAAACAGAATAAGCATAAACCTAGCTAATAAGGAGTACGCAATGCAAATAGCTGACAAGGCTAACATAAGCTGACATACATAAAATACTGACTGCACCACACAGGGACATATCTACAGGCCTCTAAGAGTGATGAACTGAATATACAAAGGACGAGATAAGGCCCCGCCATACCCAAGCTGGCTGACTGTACACATACCAAAACATAAGTAACTCCGGGAGTAAGCGGAGTGACTCCAGTAGCTGATAGATGGCCTACTAACATGGTCCAAGCATTGATCTATCTGCACCTGCGCGGCGTGAAACGCAGCGCCCCAGAAAAAGGGCGTGAGTACGATATGTACCAAGTATGTAAGGCATGAGCATATAATATATCATAGCTGAATGAAACTGTAAGGCTGGAATATAAATATGTAAATATGAGCAGGAGCATAGCAATGTAGCTTGAAATCTGAAGAACGTACTAAACATGATCAGAATATAAACTGAAGTCTAGCTGAATCTGGAACTGAAGAATGAGCTGAACTATACTGATAAATAACTGTAATATGACTGATAGCTGGGTACTAGAAACTGGAACTGATAACTGTCAACTGATACTGACGCTAAGAACTGGTTGCTGATAACTGAGAACTGATAACTGGTACCGAGCTAAAACTGAATTGTTATCTGAACTGGTACCTGTCTGGTGTTATGGGCTGCATCCCCCCAAATCAGGTAACTGAAAACCTGGACTAGTACCTGTCTGGTGTTATGGGCTGTATCCCCCCAAATCAGGTAACTGGAAAACTGAACTACTACCTGTCTGGTGTTATGGGCTGTATCCCCCCAAATCAGGTAACTGGAAAACTGAACTAGCCTCATGTATAATCATGCAGTGCATACTGTGGCTATATACGCGTATATAACAAACCTGGTGGGTGTTATGGGCAATATCCCCCCCAGCCAGTAATATCTAGTCTCTCTGGTCAGAGTGTGTGAATGACACCCGGTCACACTAGGTGTTTCAACTCCCGCCTGAACCAGAGGGGCTGTATCCCCCAGACGGGTAGTATCACACGCGACCGGACTGTGTGTCCAATGTCCAGCCTCTATGGGGGACTCCAAATCACACATAACATGATCACAATATAAGCATAAGCATGTATGAGGCATAACACATGTGGCAATAATATATATGGACTCAAAGGAATCATAAGAAAACTCTGGATGGAATTGTAAACACAACCTGAAACTTAGAATCTGTCTAACTCTTTGATTTTTATAAAAATTTCGGCAGAGTTTCCACTGAAACTGGATGATAAGCAAAAACAGAACCAGCACTATACTATACACAGGAATGAATACCCGGATAAACTGATAACATAAACAAATTAACTGGATAACAAGATGAGAGTGGCGTAACAATTCAACGGATGTACAGAATTTCTAGACAGTACCAGCGTCCTGTATTGCATCATAGTTTTGAGGGTACAGATAAAAGTTATAGACCTCATGGTCTTCACGAAAGTTGTAGATATATGTATTAGGATTCTGGAGATTCTTAAATCATCTTAGTATCAATTTTGTATAAGGAGTTATGATCAATATACTAACAATTGTCCAAAGTTCAAAATAATTTTCCAAATTTTGAAACGTTTTGCCTTTCTGATTTGGACGTCTTTCACCTTGGATTTTAGAACCAAATTAAGTATATACAAGGTTTCTTTTGCACCATACAAGTTTCTCACAAGAAAAACTAAGTTTAAAACTAATAAAAGCTTCAAAATCTAAAAGATACATGCCTTGCCAAAAGAAAGGTTTAGCCTTACATACCTTTGATGTTTCTAGCTTCTAAACTTCATTTCCTTTGAATTCCATACCTTCTAAAGCTTAAACAAGCTATAAAATAGAATTTAGATACTTTACTTAGCTATGAAGTAATTCTAAAACTCAAACTATAGACGAAATTGAAGGTAGCATAATGTTACCCTAATCGCGTAGAGCGTTTTGATGCAATCCGTCTTCCGTTTCGTGTCAAAATTGATGTTCTATCTTCAAAATCATAAAAAAATGGATTCAAACTGAAAAAGCTCTGTTTATATCATGGTTTTACTGGAAATGTGGAGAGAGAGAGAGAGAGAGAGATTTCTCTTTAATAATAAAAACATTTCATTTCTAGCCCTCTTTTGCGCTTATGTCCCTTTTTCTAGTCTGACTTCTGATGCTCATATCTTTTTCTCTATAAGTTATATGAGCAAAACGTTAAAAGTGTTGGAAACTACACTCCAAGACCTTCAATTTGGTATATGATATGTCCCCAAAAGACCTCATATAACACACAAAATTAATTGCTGAAAAAGCTCCGTTAAAAGGAAAATCCTTAGTCGGTTTTTCCGCAACTTAAATCTGATTTTCCCAACCTTTATATTCAACATATAAAAGTCATATATGGTCCAATTATTACTTTAAGATCACTTAAATCATTCTTAACATGTCATTAGAACGATATACGTCACTTTAGACATACGGGGTGTAACACTTGAGTGGCCGAAGGGTTGAGAAATATCAGTGGCACGATGGCTACCTCTTCAAGAATGGGAGGGTTTGTGCGCCTGTTTCATCGTGGAGAGAGCTTTTAGTTTGAGAAGCTCACTCCGGAGGCTTGATGGGACACTTCGATGTCGATAAAACTCTTGGAATCTTGTTCGAGCAGTTCTATTGGACAAAAATGCGAAGAGATGTGGTAAAGATTTTCAATGCTTGTATAGATTACAAGAAAGCTAAATCGAGGTCCAACCCTCATGGCTTGTACACTCCGTTATCTGTTCCTAATCGACCGTGGGTTGGCATATCCATGGATTTTGTTAGCATCTTTGTCAGGGGGTGGACATGATAGCATCTTTGTCGTAGTTGACCGTTTTTCCAAAATGGCTCACTTTATTCCTTGCAAGAAATGTGATGATACACAACATGTAGCTACTTTGGTTATTTCTAATGTGTTGAAATTGCATGGTATGCCTCCTACTATTGTGAGTGATCGAGACTCAAAATTCTTGAGTCATTTTTGGAAATGCCTATGGGGTGCCCTTGACACCAAATTACTATTCTTGACGTCTTACCATCCTCAGACTGATGGACAGACCGAGGTAGTCAACCGAACCTTGGGAGCTCTACTTCGAGCTATGATCAAAGGTAAGGTCGAAAACTGGGCTGATTGTTTGCCCATGATGGAATTTGAATACAATCGAACAGTGCATCAAATGATTGGAATGACTCCGTTCGAATGTGTGCATGTTTTTAACCATTTGATTCCACTTGATTTAACACCATTGCCTCGAGATTCTATTATTGATTTTTAAGGTACTCGATGAGCCACTGCCTTGATCAAGTTGCATGCAAAGGTGAAGAAGAACCTCGAGGAAGCTTATGCCAAAGTGGCATCGAAGAAAACAAGGGGCGTAAAACGTTGGAGTTAAAGAAGGGAGATTGGGTGTGGGTTCACTTTCGAAAGGAACGATTTTCGAACCAAAGGAAAGGAAAGTTGGCTCCTCGAGGGGATGGTCTGTTTCAAGTGCTGAGCAAAATCAACAGCAATGCCTATCTGATCAACCTCCCAGGTGAGTATAATGTGTCCAACACCTTTAATGTTGCCGAATTAACTCCTTGTGTTGTAGGCCAAGCATCGGAGGCTGAAGAGGGCTCGATTTCGAGGATGAAATCTTGTCGAGAAGGGGAGGATAATCAGCCTAAATCCGTGTTGATCAAGTGTTCGATCCATCTAGGCCGATGACACAAAGCCAAGTCAAGCTCTTGCATGATATTCATATTCAGCTGGTGTGGTCGGGAGAAGGCAACCTTTCGGAAATAGAGTGGACGAGGTGCCAGATTCGAAGGCTTTATCTACAAGCTCGAGCCCGAAGAAGGAAGCAACTGAACACTCAACATCGACCTCGAACTATAAAGCAAAACAACCAAAGAGAGAGCGCTCGATTTCAAGAGTTCGAGCTCAAATGATAACGAATATTCAAACAATGATGCCGAACAGTAAAGCAAGCAATCGAAGGGAGGGCGTCAGAGTTCAAGAGATCGAGCTCAAGTGTTCGAGACCAGAGGAGTGTCCAAACACTTAACTTATTCAACCCTACGTGGCTTATTCTTATTCGTCGTTTGTGACCGTTTGCTATTTATCGATTAGTATTATCTATATAAACTTCTTTCCATTTCCTTTGTAGACACCTAGATTTTGATTATTTTATATTGAATGAGAGTAGTCGAGAGCACTTTCTTTGTTGTCTTAGATGTGAGCAAACCCAAAGGGGTCCTTTGGAACTTGTAGCTTTCGATGAATCCGATTGAACAATTTCTCTTTGTTCATTCAGTTTGCAAGAGGCATTGTACTCTTAAGGAATTTTGCATAGCTTAGGTGCTCTTTCCTTCTACTTGAATCATACAAAGACCAGTTCCTCGGTGTCGTTCAAGCAAGAAAAGCTGTGTCAAGCTTCTATCTTTGTTTTCCGATGCTGTCTTCAGTTGCTAAGCCTAATCATCCGATTAGCTTGCACAACATTGCTTAGGACTTGAGGCTGAGAATGGAAGAGCTCAATGAGCCACCATGTGAGCTACACTGTTGGGGCGTTGGTTTGCTTAGTATTGTTGGGCAGAATTTTGGGTTCTCTCAGCGAGCACCTCAACGAGCTCCTAGTTCTTGTTTTACATAGATAGTCAATAGTAGGATAATGACACTTGATTGGCCCTGCGTAGTCACTTTTAATTTAGCCACCCTATGGCTTTTAGTATGATTACTTAGGTAATTTAGTTACACCTATATAAGCTATTTCCTTAGGCATTTTTCATTAGTTTTTCCAAAATATTAAGAATACAGAAAACAGACGTGTTTGCCTTGCAGAAGCTCCATAGCTTATTTTATCTCTTTATACTAGAATATCATGAAAATCATACCTAGAATGGTTCCATCGATTGGTTCTAGTTTCTCATCTCCCTTGGATTAATCATTCATCTTTAATCCCTTCTTTCTTCTAATTTCCGTTCTTCATATTCATATATTCTTGTTGAGTGTTCAATTCTATCTTTATCTTATTTTCTAATTCTACTTATATCAGTTGAATTCCATCTTTATCTTCATGCCTAGTTTAGGTTTTCTTAGTTAGTTTCTTGTTATTTTCATTTTTGTTAAAAGATAAAGTGAAAAAACGTGAAAAAGAGGAAGAACAGCCATGTAGAGTTGTTGTTACACGCCTAGGGTTATGAAAATTCAAAGAAAGAAGTGATCTTGATTGATTCTTGAAACCCTAGTTGTATTATTGAAACGTTTCTTCAGTTTTCTTGGCGTTTTGTTGAACTTAAGATTGTTCTTAGTTGAATTTTTGCAAGTTCTTGAAAGAAAAGTCTTGAAACTTGTAGAACCATATAGGCAGCGTGTGGACGTATTTCTTGGCTGAAAATCAGTAGTTCTTGGACAATAACTTCTTGTTATTCTTTGACAGCACTTAGAATGGTCCATCTCCTCGAGGTGCCAACATCCCTTTCTTATTGTTTGGAAACCTTTCTTTGAGGAAGTGCACCCATACCCTACCTCCTTTCTTGAGCTCATCATCTTCCTTCCCTTGTTCTTCTTGAATGCCACCTTTGAATAGGCTTCCTCCCAGTTCTTTCTTGCTTTGGCATGGATCTCCTTAGCTCGGCTCTTACCTTCAAAACTAACAATCACATCCTTGGGCAAAAGGGTTAGATAAAGTTGAATCAAAGGATATAAGCCATAAACACACTCAAATGAAAGTCATACCAATCAAGCTATGCAAAGTACAGTTATATGCAAATTCCATAAGAGGCAACTTTTCAACTCAAGTCCCGACCTTACCTCGGGTCATAGCTCCAAGAAGAGTACCCAAAGTTCGGTTCACCACCTCGGTTTGCGCATCCATTCGAGGGTGGTGGGATATAGAGAACAATAACTTGGTGCCAAGGCACCCCAAAAGATTCTCCAAAAATGGCTAAGGAACTTAGTGTCCCTATCACTCACAATGGTCTGAGGCACACTATACAACTTTAACACATGATCAATGAATAAGGAAGCAACATGTTGTGCATCATCACACTTTTTACATTGAATGAAGTGAGCCATCTTGGAAAACCTATCCACGGCAACATAAATGCTATCATGTCCCCCCCAGACCGTGGTAATCCAATAACAAAATTCATTGAAATATCCATCCATGGGCTAGTAGGTACAGGGAGAGGAGTATACAACCCATGGCGTTTCGACTTGGACTTAGCATACTTGCCATCAAGGCAAAAATTTCCAAGTCTCTCAACTTGCATCCCCATCTTAGGCTAATGGAATTGTTCCATGATAATGGCCAAAGTCTTGTTTTTCCCAAAGTGACCCATTAAGCCCCCACAATGTGCTTCACAAACAAGCAACTCTCTCCATGATGACTCGGGTACACAAACTCTACCATTCTTAAAGATATAGCCATCTACCCACTGGTACTTCTCAACTCTTTCTCCCTTCTCAAGAGCTTCATGAATGCTCTTTAGCTTTGGTTCATAAGCATACATCAACATGATACTCTCAAAACCCATAAGCTTGGAGGCAAGAGTGGTGGCTAGAGCAAACTTCCTCGAAAGTGGATCGGCTACAACATTTTCGGCTTCCCTTTTGTATAGAATCACATAAGGAAAACTCTTAATGAACTCTTCCTATTTGGCATGCCTCTTGTTCAACTTCTCTTAGCCCCTAAAATGTTTGAGTGACTCATGATCACTCTTAATCAAAAATTCCCTAGGCCAAAGATAATGTTGCCAATGAACAAGAGCTCTCACTAGGGCATAAACCTCTTTGTCATACGTAGAGTAATTCAAAGTTGCACCCTTATATTTTTTACTAAAGCACGCTATGGGTTTCCCATCTTGCATGAGAATACCTCCAATTCCCACCCCCGAGGCATCACATTCAACCTTGCTTTTCCAAAGTCAGGCAATTGCAATAAAGGGGCGGTACTCAACCTACTTTTCAATTCTTGGAAGGCCTTATGTTGAGGCTCTCGCCAAACAAAAGGCTTGTCTTTCTTCACCAACTCGGTGAGTGGTGCGGCAATGGAGCTAAAGTCCTTCATAAATCTCCTATAGAAGCTAGCGAGACCATGAAAACTTCTCACTTGAGATACGGTAGTGGGAGTTGGCCAATCTCTAATGGCTCTACCTTGGATTCATCGATCTCCACTCCTTGGGCGCTCACAACAAAACCAAGAACAGCTACCTTTTCAACTCCGAAGGCATATTTCTTAAAATTAGCAAAGAGCTTTTCGGCTCTCAAAACTTGAAGCACTTGCCTTAAATGATCAACATGGTTGTCTAATGACTTGCTATATATCAAAATGTCTTCAAAGTAAATGACCACGAATTTGTTGATGAATGGCTTCAACACATAATTCATTAGTCTCATGAAGGTACTAGGTGCTTTGGATAGGCCAAAAGGCATCCAACCATTCATATAGACCAAACTTGGTCTTGAATACGGTCTTCCATTCATCACCCGATTTCATACAGATTTGGTGGTAACCGGACCTAAGGTCTATTTTTGAAAAGATGCTAGAACCACTTAGCTCATCAAGCATATCATCTAAACAAGGTATGGGATGTCGATACTTTACCGTAATTTTGTTGACCGCTCGACAATCCATACACATTCTCCATGTGCTATTCTTCTTTGGGACAAGTATTACGAACACGGCACATGGACTTAAGCTCTCACGAATCAAGCCTTTGGTTAGCAATTCATCCACTTGCTTTTGCAACTCCTTTGTATCTTCGGGATTGCTTCTATAGGCCGGCTTGTTTGGGATTTGGGATCCCGGGACAAAGTCAATTTGATGTTCAATCCCCCTTAATGGAAGTAAACCACTTGGCATCTCATCCAGGAACATATCTCTAAACACCTTCAAAATATTTTTAATAGCACTAGGCAAAGGGTTAGAAGAACAATAAAATTCGGAAGATAAAACCATACCTTTGTGAACTAGGCAAATGAGCGATTTGGTGCCATCATTTCCTCTCAAAAGCTCACCCGGTTGCATCACGGCATAAATTCTACTAGTAGAAGATGGTGGAGCCACAACTATGCTCTCGGCCAAAGGTCTAGTCTCTACGGGTGACTTTGCTTTTGCCGCTTCTTTCAACTCCCTCATACGCCTATAATCATCACTTACTTGCTTGGGCGTCAAGGGCTTGAGCACATACTTTTTCCCCTCATGCTTGACCGTATAGGTGTTGACATGGCCATCATGTACCACATTTCAATCATATTTCCATGGCCTACCAAATAAGAGATGGCAAGCTTGCATAGGCACCATATCAAACATGTGCTCATCTTGGTAGTTCCAAATCTTGAACTTGATCAAGACTTGCTTTACTAACTTCAACTCCCCACACTCACTCAACCATTGCAAATGGTAGGGGTTTGGGTATTTCAAAGTGGGCAACTTCAATTGTGACACAAAAGATTGGCTCACCACATTAGCATAACTAAACGAAACTATGATCATTGAGCACACTTGCCCCATCACACGACATCTAGCATGAAATAGATTCTCTCTTTGCACATTTTCACTCTCCTCTGCAAGCATGGCACTCAAACTCCTCCTAAAAACAAGGAACATGTTAGGATCATCTCCTTCTGCTTCCTCTCCTACCTCAACTAACTCACTCTCCTCCACTCCCTCATCCTTGCGTTTATTATCTTTTTCATATACCATCCCATCATTCATAACAATCATGGTCTTTTGAGTAGGACAATCTCTAGCAAAGTGACCATACCCCTTACACTTGTGGCATTGAATAGAAGAAGAAGTAGGAGTGTTCAATGGAGTTTTAGAATTACCTCCGATATTTGGTGTTGGCTTCTCATAAGTCTTTTTCACATCTCGGCTTGCACTTGCACCACTTGTCTTTAGAGTCATCCATTCCTATTTCATACTCACGGGAGTAGAAGTAATACTCCTATAATGGGTGGACTTCTCTTCTTTAAGCCATTTCTCGGCTTCAACCACGGCATCAAATAGTTCATGATGAGAATCAACATTGTGAAACCTCAATTGAGAGGCCACCTCTCAGTTCAACCCACTCTTGAATCGAATGACGGCTTGTTCATCTTCCTCCGCATCCATGTCTAAGGCCATTCGGATTTTCCCAAACTCATTGTAGTACTCTTTAACCGTTTTGTAACCTTGCTTCCACTCATAAAGACGTTTGAGTTGATCTTGACGATAATTGGGGGTCACATATTTTTCATCTATCATACGTGTCAATTCATCCCAAGTAAGGTTCACGGGCAAGGCATTCCTTCTTCTGGATCTCGTGAATGACTCCCACCAAGTGGAAGCAACAGATTCAAAGAAAGCTATAGCATCCTTGGCTTTCTTCTCCTTAGCCATGTCATTTGTATCAAACATTCTTTCCATTGTAACCTTCCAATCAAGATACTCAATGGGATTACTACCCCCCTTGAATGTAGGAATATTGAGCTTCACACTATAGAAATTACTGTAGTAACGACCCCCTCGGTAAGGCTCTAGTTGGCCCCTAAAGTTGTCACCATAATCCCTTCAAACATTCCCTCCAACAATCCCCATGGGTGGCCCTTGACCTCGGCCTCTACCCCTATTCACTTCTTGGCCTCCATTCATAGCTCTCCTAATCGGATAGGGAGATTCATAGTCTTCATCATCAAACCCCGGTTCCTCCCCTTCTTGAGCTTCATCAACATACTCAAGAGGTGAAATTTTTCTATGGGCTCTAGGGAGTGGAGCTTGTCTTTGGGGATTGCCCAAAAGGTGGGGAATGCCCACTTGTTGGGGATTGCCCAACACACGCTCATTTCGAGCAAGATCATCCTTTATCTTTTGTTGCTTAACCAATTCGGCAAATTGTTACGGGGGTAATGGTTGAGCTACTTGTACCCTCAATGGCTTCAAGTTGGACACTCAGGGTCCTTCTTTCATGATATTCAAGCCTTAGGCTCATGCCATCCAACTTAGCCATTATAGTAGCCAAGGCACCCTTAATGAGATCATAACCTTCACTAGCCACGGTACCTACAAAACAAGCAAACGGTTAGTGAAATAACCTAACACACACACCTCACTTGAATGTCACTCGGGTACACTAGTTTAGTGGTGGGGGATCTATCACTCAAGCTTGAACCAAAGGTATCACGTAGTTGAACCACGTTCCTAATCAACAATAAAACAATCCACAAGATCAAGCACTCTTTGGGACTCCTGGAATTAATGGGACTAGTGAACGCTAGGCTTTTTAAGTGCGGACTTGGAACAAATGGTTCTACGAGTCTTCTTGGAGTTCTACTCTCCACTAAGCACAATTATCCTAAAGGCTCAATTAACTAGTACTAACCAAGTAGGAATGTTACTCTAATAGTACTGGACGGACGCAATGCAATCAAAGAAATACGAAATCCTAGAAGAAAACTACCCAAAACCAAGCTACAGGGTTAGGCGGAGCGCCTGAGGCTAGGCAGAGCAGCCTTGGGCGGAGCGCCTCACAATTTGACTAGTAGCTGATTTAGGCGGAACGCCCAGGTCTATTCTTCGCTTTTTTAAACTCCGTGTTTTATTAATTTTCACCCAAATTTTTCGATGATTTCACCTTGTTTTCTCAAAATCAACGGTAATCAAAGTTTTTTTCACTAACCCCAACAAACCCCAATAATTTTTAACATCAAACACCCAATAACAAGATCACAATCATAATTCAAAGTCTTTCAAACTAGGATTTTAAAAGCGGGGTTTTGATTCTTCATTTGTTTCAAAACTCCAAATCACAAGATATTGATACCAAATCATTGGGTAAATATCAACGAATAAATTCCAATACAAATCCCCGAATCGGTCATCATAATCACAAAGTTCTAGCAATTGTTTTTTGTATTTTTCAACTTTTTCTATTTTTTTGAATTTTCTTCTTTTTCTAACACCAACAACAAGAATCTAAACTAGAAACTAACGTAGGCATGATGAACAAGGATCGAGGGTTTGTAGAGACAAATCCCGAGCCTTGCTCTGATACCAAACTGATAAAAATAAAAAACGGAAGCAAAAAATAAAGGATAGGAGCAAGACGAATCTTGAACTCCCTTCGAAGTGGTTATGAGGAACGGGTCTCGTAACACCCTCGAATCAGGTCAAGAACATCGTATACTATTCGAACAGTCCCCAAGACGCACCCATGTCTTGCAAATAGTCCGGTCAGCTTGGAATGAGACTCCGCCAGATCCACTAATTGGTTTCAAGCCAAAGGTTCATTCATTCAAAGAGAAATCTCGTCTCTCAATTGTTTGTCTTCAATATTCAAAGTAAGCTAATGATGGAATAAGCCTAAGGGGTCCTTTTATATGTGCCCTCATTACATAATAAAAGGTCTAAAGTACCCCCAAAGTGGGTTTGAAAGATATAAGCCACGTTGGGCTAAAATAGGAATAAATTGACAAAATTCTCGTGTTGGCAGCATAAAGGCGGAGCGCCTGGAATTTGCAACATTTTGACCAGTGAGCAATTTGGGCAGAGCGCCTGCCTTGGGCGGTGCGCCTATCAACTTAGGCAGTGAGCAATTTGGGCAGAGGCGTCTCCTTCTTTGGTGGAGCGCCTAGACCTGTTACCAAGCTGTACTTCTTCAAATTGCTTCCAAGGCTCCCATCTTCAAGCCCCTTCCAAACCAAGTGTAAGTGGGTTTAGCTTGACTCCGACTGAACGGTCTCGTGGTAGTTTGCCCCTTATCATAAAGAGATAATAGAAAATCTTTGGGTGGGGGTATTTGGAGTGTGAATCTAAAGTTTGTGAGTGCAACCACTACAAGTGAGGGAGAGCAAGTGAGGTTGTTTATACTAGCCTTTCCCATCCCCATTTTCTTGATATGTCTTTTGCAGGTGCACTGAACCATAAGGGAGGTTTGGATGGATATGGAGACGAGTTGGAGGAAAAGAGATTTTACTTCACTCCTACCACTAGGAAAAGATCTTATAGATACCTTTAGGAGGGCTACCAATCTCATGATGGTGCAGCAAGGTATAAGACTCCTTCCTCGACTGTCAATAATACTTATAATGTTGGAAGTATGACAGCAAGAAGAAGCTCTTCTGATGGCACTGTTACTAAGAGAGAGTTGAGGGGAAACTACTACGACGAACTTGTAATCTTGGGGATGTTCCACTACATGCCTACCGACACTAGTACTATAGAAGAAATAGACATCATAAATAGGTATGAAGGCTATGTGCTTACAGTGGATGAGGGCGAGACAAACTGGAATAGCCTTTCACTGGCGAAGAGGTTGAAAATACTTGGTTCTGACGGGAGTGCCCAGTTCCATATTTCCACGAAAAATATAAAGGACATGTCTACTGCGAAGTGGACTTTTTGACGGGGTGTCATATTATATTGGGGAAGCCTTGGTTATACCAAAAGGACTTTGACTATAATGTTGCTCGTGGCATGTATCATATTTAGGCGCATGGAAAGCTGTACGAATTTCGCCCTCTGACGGAAGTTGTGCAAACAAGAAGTCCTATAAGCACAAGAATCAGTGGGAAAAATGCAAGTAAGGGGTTGACAACTGTCAACAAGGTGAGACTGAAACCACAAGTCTCTAAGTCAAGTGGTTCATTTAAGAAGACGAGGGCATCAATCGATGGTTCTCTAAGTCTTAGATTTTTGGTCGATGTAAAGAGTCCATCTACTCCGGCTAAGGGCATTCTCGGGACTCTTCCCAACTCGCCTGAACATGAGAGACAAAAGATTGAGAGAAGTAAGGGAGTGACCAATGACAACTCTCGAGTGGAAAAAGGAGAGGATGTTTTGAGTTATGTGAGTGGGTTGTCACCTCAAAAAAACTTGACCATGAAAGAAAAATGAGAGAGAGATGAATTGTTTGATCATACTATTCTTTCTTTTGATGACATAGTTGATATATGTGGCTTTGCGTGTCTTAGTGAGGCTGATATTTGTTCCGAGGAGTCCCTAGTGAATGAAATGGATAGGGTTGTACAAAATGACTCCTTAGATGATGATGATGAATCTAGTTATGATACTTCACCATTGTTAGGTGGTGAGCTTGAGAAGATTGCTTTTACTAACCTTTTGTTTGGGGGCATTTTTCATAGGGGTGGTGACTTGTATCAAACCAGAGTAGATAGTGGGCAAGAAACTCCTTGGTGTAATAAGTTAGACTTTGTAGATAATCCCTTGGGTGAAGTTCCAGTTGTTGACTGCGATATTACCTCTTCGATTAGTCCTAATCTTGATTATGTGGGCTATGATGATGAAGAAGCCATTATTGAGGCCTTTCTTGAGAGTTTATCGATTGAGGGGGATTGTCTTAAAGACGAATGTGGAGGTGAGGAGGTATCTCTTGGTGCGAATAATAGTGGTCCCAAGAAGAGGAGTGGGGTAGCTGATGTTAGTAGTAGGGTGAATTACTTTACGTGCTCCATTCGATATGTTGATCACACCTTCGATAGTAAGCATGCCAAAACCGTTATGCCAAATTTTATGAATCATGCATTTGGGGTTTGGTGTGTTTGTCCTAAACTTAGGGCTAGTAGGTTCTTTGCTTGTTTGAGTTTATATGTTTCAAGTCCTATTGATCTCTTAATTTGTTGTTTTGTGTGCATTTCATTGTTGAGCCAAGCACTTGTCATTTTCTTTAGGGATTTGAACGTTATCATAGTCATAGATACTTGGCTTTATCATAAGAGTGTATTTTACTCGCAGCATTGTTGACACCCAATTTTGTCACTCCTATTTTTAAAGCATTAGTTTTTAAATTATACATGCAATCTTGCATTTATCCTTGCCCCGCCCATCCTTTCAAATTATCTTATCGTAATAGCCTAGCAATCAAGGCCATTTTCAAAAGCATCGTCTGAAACCATTGCCATTTTTACAAGACATACGCTTCCATTTTTCAATTTCTACAATTACCTCTATTTTTGATAAAATTGCCCAATTCATTTTAAATCCTAAAATACATTTTTTATACGCTTCCCCAGCCTTTGTATTGTTTTAGAATTAATTCCCTAATTTACCTATGTTTTATACCTATTTTATACCATTTCTATACCTATTTTGATAATTAAATTATGCCTAATATACACTATTTATACACTATATATACATAAATACATATTACACCTCACATTTTATACACATCACACATATTTCTATACCTCAGCACTTAGGTGGATTAATCTTAGCCGTCCACGTGTGACATCCGACGGCTGAGATCAAATCCTCCACTCATTTCCCTAAACGACTCCTAAACTTTCCCTCCTACCCTCATTTCTTCCTCACCTCCCCGATATTCATTCTCTCTCTCTCTTTCTCTCTCTCTTCGGCGAAATAAAACGTTGCCATTATCGCGACATTTTCTGGTCAAATTGGCCAGTGAAAATTGGGGAAAATAACACCATTGCACTCCCCTCGTCATCCGCTACAAAACCTATATACTTTTGATGGTATTTGGACGAGGGCCAAACTTGACCCTTGATTAACTGAGTCACCCCCACCGGGAAACGCCTCCGATGGGGTTCAGGTTATGCTGAACGATGTTATCGCCTAAAATAGATAAGAAACTTTTCATGCCGAGTCTATTTGAGACAGGTCGATTTGACCCGACCCAGTTCGAATACGGGTAATTTTTTTCTTTGTTGACATTTCTGAATCTATGTGATGCTACTCCAAAAATTTGCCCAATTTTTTCTATGTACATGTTTGTATGCTACTTGACAATTGTTTAGTTCAAATATATGCGATTAACAATTCTTGCCTAGTTCACTGATTTAAACTAAGCGTGGCCTTGAATTCTCGCATGTCTGGTTGAAATACGCTCATAATCTGCGCCTAGGCCTTGTTTTGTTAAATTCCTAAATGTAAAAAGGTTTTGCTCATCGATGTCCCCAGTGTATGTTCTTTTGGTTCTGATAAGATGCATGATTTCTGTGATTAAATACTTAAAATTGAAATGATAATTTGACTGGCATGATTAAGGGATCCTGTTTGACTTGATTTGAAATTCTTGTTTAATATTTGATTGGAAAATAGTTATAGTAATTGATGAGAACTAATTTGAGAATCTGTGAAATTTAAGAAGATGATCATGATATTTTTGAGCCTGGAATATGATCTCATTGACTGATTTTGAACGTAGACCTCATTGTGCTTATGGGAAGGATTTCTAAATAAGCCAGGAATAGCTTTACGTTGTTGTTAGGGATTCTGATTGAGTTATAAAGGGGAAAGACACTTAAATGACTTGGTTTTATTTCTGGAAAGGTATATTTCTTTGTCTTATGAGTTCACCTGTTTGAATTTGAAGGACTCGACCCTATAACTATATAAACTTGGTCTTTCATTCACTAGCACACACAGATATACACACATACATAGTTTCTACACAAAAACAAAAGCTACAGAGCACTTTTTTGAAGCTTTACAGATCTCCTTCTCTAATTCTTTCTGGAAAATAATTGCTCTGCTTGGCTATTTTTGTTCTGTCTTGCAAGTCCTGATCAACATACACACTGTTTCTTTGTTCTTTTACTATCAAGAGGTACTTTTTCTTCTTCTTGATGACCTACTGCATATGTTTCTCTAATTGTTTGTGCCTAGATAATCTATTTGCTCTACCCTAGCTATGTTTAGTTAAACTGCCTATGCTTGAACATTGCATGCTGAGACTATGTTTTGTTAGTCCATGTTAATCTTGTCTAGTGAATTAGGGGATCCAATAGGATCATACCAGTTTTTGCTAAGTGCAAGGGCATTGTTTGCACCTTATTAATAAGGTTCTCTGCAGTCCTTCTTCATTAGGACAAAGGCCTCAATTCAGGCTTCCCTTTTCCCCATTCCCCTGCTAATCTTATGTTTGCAGCTTTGTTTGGATGGTCTCAGATAGACCCTGCTATGCTCATTACTACAGGAGAACCCTAAAGTTTAATGGGGTCAATGATTAGACCCTCTAAGCTGGTTCTTATAGTTCTGGAATTATAAACCTCTGATTTTTATAATGGAACCTTTGATCTTTAAGGAACAGGGCACTTTCCTTTGACCATTACCCTTTCCTTGTGTTTTTTTCCCCTTAAAAACTGTCCCAAATTTTTATATTTGCTAAGTTTCCCGTCTGTAATCCTTTAAAACAGGGTGCACAGCTGCATGGCTGTGCAAATAGGCCACCCAGGGGCCCTTCTCTTGCTCTTTTCTCCCTATGTGTGACTGCATCATGTTTATACTTGCAAAACGATTCTGATTGTTGCTTGATAATGTAATCTATGTGAAGCTGGTCGATTTCAACAGTATATTTAAAATCCTATCACTACTGAAAGGTCTTACATTTAAAACTGCATCAAAAGCATGACTGTTTTTACGTTACAATCTGAAATTTCAATTGAACAGGGGCTATTTATGTTATAGTTGTTTAAATTGGACTGAACTGAAAACTAAGCTCGCCCCCCTTTGCGTAAACAGCCCAGCCCCAAAAATATTTCATAAAGGGTCTCTACATGCATTAAACTGATTTTCTACTAATTACATGCTCCTATACACTAATCTAATAGTGTGTATGGGTGTATAAAATATTTGGGGTCACTTGTACACTTTGTAGGTATTTTTCTAAAGTTATAACTATTACTGGTGCAATGCAATTCCCGAAGGGGAGCTTAGCACAAACGCGGAACAAGAACAATTAAAGAAGAAGATAAAAGCAAGACAAAACTTGCTTCTTTCAAAAGAACAGAGGGGAACCTGTCCCTAAGCTCGATCAAAAGGGAGGCAAGAATCACCCTAACTATGCAACAATCCTCAAGAGAACATTGACTCTTGCAAACTGAATGATCAAGAGGAATGTTCAATCGGACTAACCGAAAGCCACAAGTCCTTAAAAGCCCTCACCGGGGTTTTGCTCACGACGGAGTCAAGAAGAAATGTGCTCGGCACTTTCATTCAATTCATCAATATCAAAAAACTAACTACTTACAGTGTAAGGGAATAAGGTTTATATAGGGACTACTAAGGGTAAACTAGTAAAAGGGTCACAAGCGACCAATAGAAATAAGCCACGCAGGGCTGAACTAAAATGTGTTCGGCAGCTTTTGACTTCGGTCAGCCTTGGCTTCGATTCTCGATTGTCTGCTCGAACACACACTTCATCGGGCGCTGACTTAGCATCGAACACATGTTGTTGTGTTCGGCTCTATGCTGCCCGGGGCCAAGAGCTGCTGTTCGGTAACCTTGTCCTCGGGCTCAATTTTGAAGATGTGGCCCTTGGTTTCAACACCTTGCAATTCTCTCTCCGAACACATGCTACTTCCCATCATGGTCAGCTGTACGTGCATGTCATGGAGCAGCTTAGCTTGGCTTCGAGTGATTCGTCTCCCCGGTAGATCAGTCATTGCCTTCGGTGGAGATCTCCTCGGTTGATTGTCATCGGGTCCTTGATCAGCACTTTGAGCTGCATCATCCTCCCCTTCTTGAGAGGATTTCGTCCTCGAAATCGATTCATCCTCGTTCTCCGAAGTTGGGCCTACAACACAAGGAACTAAGTCAGCAACATTAAAGGTGTTGGACACGTTATACTCACCAGGGAGGTCGATCACGTAGGCATTGTTGTTGATCTTGGTCAACACTTGAAATGGACCATCCCCTCGAGGAGCCAACTTTCCTTTCCTTTGGTTCGGGAAGCGTTCCTTTCGAAAGTGAACCCAAACCCAATCTCCCTTCCTTAATTCCAACTTTTTTCGCCCTTTGTTTTTCTTTAAGGCAACCTTTGCATAGGCCTCCTCGAGGTTCTTCTTCACCTTTGCATGCAATTCGATCAAGGCAGCTGCTCGTCGAGTACCTTCAAAATCAAGAACAGAATCTCGAGGCAATGGGGTTAAATCAAGTGGAATTAAAGGATTAAAGCCATACACACATTCAAACGGGGTCATGTTGATCATTCTATGCACCGTTCGATTGTATGCAAACTCCATCATGGGCAAACGATCAGCCCAGTTTCCAACCTTCCCTTTGGTCATTGCCCGAAGCAAAGATCCCAAGGTTCGGTTAACTACCTCGGTCTGTCCATCAGTCTGAGGATGGTGAGACGTCGAGAATAGTAGTTTGGTGCCGAGGGCACCCCACAAACATTTCCAAAAATGACTCAAGAACTTCGAGTCTCGATCACTCACAATAGTACGAGGTACACCATGCAATTTTAACACATTAGAAACAAACAATGTAGCTACATGCTGTGCATCATCACACTTTTTGCAAGGAATAAAGTGAGCCATTTTTGAAAAACGGTCAACCACAACGAAGATGCTATCATGTCCTCCCCCCGACCTTGGTAACCCCAAGACAAAGTCCATGGATATATCAACCCAAGGTCGATCAGGCACAGGCAACGGGGTGTACAATCCATGAGGGTTGGACTTTGATTTTGCTTTCTTGCAAACGAGACAAGCGTTGCAAAGCTTTTCCACATCTCGACGCATTTTGGGCCAATGGAACTGCTCGGTCAAGATACCAAGAGTTTTGTCGACACCGAAGTGTCCCATTAGTCCACCTGAGTGAGCTTCTCGAACCAAGAGCTCTCTCCACGATGACACTGGCACACAAACCCTCCCATTTTTGAAGAGGTAGCCATCATGCCACTGATATTTCTCAACCTTTCGGCCACTCAAGATTGCGTCTCGAACACATTTCAGCTTGGGATCGTCCTCGTACATCGACTTGATGCTTTCGAATCCCATGAGCCTAGAGGCGAGAGTGGTCGCTAAGGCAAATTTCCTTGATAGCGCATCGGCCACAACATTATCTTTCCCCTTTTTGTAATGAATTACATAGGGAAAGCTTTCAATAAATTCAACCCACTTGGCATGTCTTCGATTCAATTTCTCCTGTCCTCGGAGATGCTTCAAGGACTCATGATCACTTTTGATCACAAATTCTCGAGGCCACAAATAATGCTGCCAATGGGCGAGTGCTCGAACGCGGGCATACAACTCCTTGTCATACGTAGAGTAATTCAAAGTTTCACCCTTGAGCTTTTCGCTAAAGTAAGCGATTGGCTTCGATTCTTGCATCAGCACTCCTCCGATCCCAACTCCAGATGCATCACACTCGACTTCGAATGCTTTGTCGAAGTGGGGGAGTTGCAACAACGGGGCAGAGCAAAGCCTCCATTTCAACTCTTGGAAAGCCCTTTCTTGGGACTCTCCCCACACGAATGGATAGTCTTACTTCACCAGCTCGGTTAAAGGAGCTGCCACGGTGCTAAAGTCACGAACAAACCTTCGGTAAAACCTAGCTAAGCCATGGAAGCTACGAACTTGTGATACCGAGGTTGGAGTTGGCCAATCTTTGATGGCTTCGACTTTTGATTCGTCGACTTCGACACCATTAGCACTGACTACAAATCCAAGAAAGACTACACGATCGACACCGAAGGCGCACTTCTTGAAGTTGGCATACAACTTTTCTTCTCGAAGCTTTTCAAGTACTTGCCTTAGGTGGTCGACATGTTCATCCACGGTTCTGCTATAAACAAGTATGTCATCGAAATAAACGACAACAAACTTATTTATGAACGGTTTGAGCACATGGTTCATCAGTCGCATGAATGTGCTCGGTGCATTGGATAAGCCAAAAGGCATCACCAACCATTCATAGAGACCGAATTTGGTCTTGAATGCGGTTTTCCACTCGTCCCCGGGTTTCATTCGGATCTGATGGTAACCGGACCTGAGGTCTATCTTCGAAAAGCATGAAGAACCACTTAACTCATCTAGCATGTCATCTAATCGAGGGATAGGATGACGATACTTTACCGTTATTTTGTTGACTGCTCGACAGTCAACACACATTCGCCATGTTCCATCCTTCTTCGGAACAAGGATAACAGGAACGGCGCAAGGACTCAAGCTCTCTCGAACGAGGCCCTTGTTCAGCAATTCATCAACCTGCCGTTGGAGCTCTTTGGTGTCTTCGGGATTACACCGGTATGCAGGTTTGTTAGGGATTTGAGACCCTGGTACGAAGTCAATTTGGTGCTCGATTCCCCTCAACGGAGGTAATCCACCTGGCATTTCCTCGGGAAACATGTCCTCGAAGTCCTGCAAAACTTTTTGAACAAACAAAGGCAAAGGGTTATCATTAGAAAAATCATCATTAGAGTTTAGAAAGATACCCTTGTGCACGAGGCAAATCATCATCTGACCGTGGTCGTTGCCTCGTAAGATCTCACCGGGTTGCATGATTGCACAAATTCCTTTTACTTCGGTCGGTGAGTTTGTCTCTTCGGGCCCCAATTTTGCTCCTATCGGAAGCTTAGCTTTGGCCGCTTCTTTCAATTCTTTCATTCGTTTATAGTCCTCGGAGACTTGTTTCGGAGACAATGGTTTGAGGATGAAACTCTTCCCATCAAGCTTTACGGTGTAAGTGTTGGATCTGCCATTGTGAACAGCTGTTCGGTCATATTGCCATGGTCGACCCAGTAGCAAATGACAAGCTTGCATCGGCACCACATCGAATACCATTTCATCTTGATACTCGCCGATTCTAAACTTGATCCACACTTGTTTGACAACTCTCAACTCTCCACACTCATTCAGCCATTGTAACTTGTAAGGGTGGGGATGTTTTATCGTAGGTAATCCCATTTGTGAAACCAAAGTTTGGCTCACTACATTGGCACAACTACCAGAATCAATGATCATCGAACACACCTTTCCTCTCACTCGACATCGGGCATGAAAGAGGTTTTCTCTTTGGTTGTCCTCTTCTTCAAGAGTCATGCAGCTCAAATTCCTTCGAACCACAAGAAACATTTCCGGATGATCAGCTTCGGCAGCCTCATGATCATCATCACCTTCAGCTCGGTCAGTCTCCTCGATAATTTCCTCCTCGGTGTCACTCGCTTGCTCATGGACGGTTCCATCTTCGAGCAGAAGCATAGCTTTGCGAGTTGGACACTCTTTCGCCATGTGACCATAACCTCTGCATTTATGACACTGAATATTTGAAGCACTAGGAGAGTTTAGTTGAACTTTACCTCCCACTTCTCTCGGTTGGTTAACGGTCACACCTTTCTCGAAGGGTTTCTTCGAATCTCGAACAGTATTGGCACTTGTTTGGTGAGGATTCTTCCAATCTTTTCCTCGGTTCAAGGGAGTAGAAGTAGTGACTCCTCGATACCGGTTTGCCTTTTCTTCCTTCACCAATTTTTCAGCTTCGGTAGCAGCTTCAAACAAATCTTCCAACGTGTGGTACACGTGGAGTCTCAACTGAGATGACACTTCCCTAGTCAAACCACTTCGAAACCGAATAATGGCTTGCTCCTCGTCTTCGGCCAGATCAAGATTGAATCGAACCTTTTCAAATTCATCATGGTACTCTTGAACGGACTTAGACCCTTGCTTTAACTCATAGAGTTTTTGCATTTGAGTCTGCCTGTATTTGGCACTCAAGTACTTACCATCCATCGCTCTCATCAACTGTGGCCATGTATTGACTACTGGATAGTCATTTCTTCTTCGATGCCTCTTGTCAGATTCCCACCATGTTGATGCATAAGCTTCGAACGAAGCAATGGCATGGGCAGCTTTTCTCTCATCGGTCATCTCATTGGTTTCAAAGATGCGCTCCATTTTAAGCTTCCATTCAAGGTACTCGTCGGGATCACTAGTTCCTTAAAGGGTGGAATAGTGATCTTGACACTGTTCAAATTTGAGTCTCGAACAGCTCTAGCCTGTTCGGGAAACTCTTCTTCTCGATCATCAGCCTCACGCCCAATATTTCTTTCAACATTTGCGCCTCGACCTCGACCTCGGAAATTTCCACGTCCTCGGTGAGCTTGCCTTCGTTGAGCGAATGGCGGCTCACGCTCATATTCGTCCTCGGGAAATTCCTCTTCATCAACCTCTTCGGTTGCAGCTCCAAGATCTCTTCGGGTCCTTGGAGGTGGTATTCTTTCTCCTCGGGGAATGCCCAAGTTTTGATAAGCAGCTTGGGGATTGCCCAAGTTAAGTTCTCTTCGAATTGCTTCACTTGTCAACTGATGTTGTCGTACAAGCTCAGCATACAGCTCAGGTTTCATCGGAGTGGATTGGCTTGTTCCAGCGCCGGACCCATGCATGGCCACGGACGCGTTTCCCTGCTCGAGGTTAGCTACTCGAGCACTCACTCCTCTTACTTCGGCACTGATGCCTTGTATCGCAGCCATGAGATCGGCTAACGACAATTCAGGCTTTTCAATGCTTTTGCCATCGTTTCCAGCCATTGTACCTGCACAAGTCAAAGATCAAACAAAGTGTTAGGGTTAGAAATCACCTCACACACTCCCTCACCTTTGATGGGTGGCACTCGGGTCCACTCAATTTATGGGTTCGGTTTTTGATCACTCAAGGACTTGTTAACAGTGGCTCGTCTGATTGATCGGTCCTCTAAGATCCTTCAAGTTCGACAATAGTCACTGCCTCTTCGGGAAGAGTGAAGTGATGTTCGACTCGATGGAACGGACGCTTTTTAACTGAGCTCGGGGAGTCAAAAGAAATTTCTACGAAAGTTTGGACTTCGGTCACCCCTTCGCACGAGTTCCTATCAGCTCAAATGAGTTGGCACGACCTCGAGTAGGACAATTACTCAAAGATCCACCAACCAGAATTTTGACACGAAAGAAAGTGAAAACCTAGGAGAATCTACCCTTTGATTCCCTCTTGGAATCTTTTTCGAACACACTCACTCCTGTTCGTACAAGAGTGGTCCCCTTTGGTACGGATAGGGTTTTACCTTATCCACTTTCCTTTAGTCAGCCGACAATTTTTTTACCTGGGGTTTTAACATTCAACTTTTACCCCTTCTTCTTCAATGGGACAGTAACCTTGCTCCGGCGTACGGACACAACGACTTCGGTTTACTGACCACGAAATTTCAACAGATCTGAGTTGCTTCTTTCAACTCCGGTTCCAAACAACAACGGAGGAATTCAAACGAAGCTCCTTGAGCTAAGATCCAGCTCGACGCGTCGCACACTGTTACGAACTTGTAACAATTTTCCGGTGTACGGACTTCGAATTGAACCCAGAACTTCGATTCTTAAGCAACAAACAAACCCAAATCACTCAAGAACCACCAATCTTCACCGGTTTCTTCCAAACACAGTGGGGTTTGAGTTCAGTCACCATTAAAGCTCAAAACAGTCCAAAAATTCACCAAGAAACCCTAGTCACGAAATCAGTACGTCGGGTATTCGTTGGAATCAGAACTCGATGGTGAACAAGAATCCAAGATTGTTTTTCCCAAACAACCAACAATCAAACACAATTTTTGAATTTTCTTTTAACACTTTTTTTTTTTTTTTTGTAAAAACACCAACAGTAACAAAACAAACAGGAACACGAAATGGAAAACAAAGACTCAACGCACGAAATTAAAGATAACTTGAACAGGATTGGGGTTGTAAAAACAAGCCCAAACCGTGCTCTAATACCAAGATGGTGCAATGCAATTCCCGAAGGGGAGCTTAGCACAAACGCGGAACAAGAACAATTAAAGAAGAAGATAAAAGCAAGACAAAACTTGCTTCTTTCAAAAGAACAGAGGGGAACCTGTCCCTAAGCTCGATCAAAAGGGAGGCAAGAATCACCCTAACTATGCAACAATCCTCAAGAGAACATTGACTCTTGCAAACTGAATGATCAAGAGGAATGTTCAATCGGACTAACCGAAAGCCACAAGTCCTTAAAAGCCCTCACCGGGGTTTTGCTCACGACGGAGTCAAGAAGAAATGTGCTCGGCACTTTCATTCAATTCATCAATATCAAAAACTAACTACTTACAGTGTAAGGGAATAAGGTTTATATAGGGACTACTAAGGGTAAACTAGTAAAAGGGTCACAAGCGACCAATAGAAATAAGCCACGCAGGGCTGAACTAAAATGTGTTCGGCAGCTTTTGACTTCGGTCAGCCTTGGCTTCGATTCTCGATTGTCTGCTCGAACACACACTTCATCGGGCGCTGACTTAGCATCGAACACATGTTGTTGTGTTCGGCTCTATGCTGCCCGGGGCCAAGAGCTGCTGTTCGGTAACCTTGTCCTCGGGCTCAATTTTGAAGATGTGGCCCTTGGTTTCAACACCTTGCAATTCCCTCTCCGAACACATGCTACTTCCCATCATGGTCAGCTGTACGTGCATGTCATGGAGCAGCTTAGCTTGGCTTCGAGTGATTCGTCTCCCCGGTAGATCAGTCATTGCCTTCGGTGGAGATCTCCTCGGTTGATTGTCATCGGGTCCTTGATCAGCACTTTGAGCTGCATCAATTACTTAGTCATATATTTGCATGCTTATACCGATACATATATACTTTACGTGTGACAGCCTTTGTCTGCATTTCTGTACTTATGTGAAACCCATTTTCGAAAACAGCCCCTTCCGCCTATATATTTTCAAATCTGACCCCTAAAATAAAAAGGCCATCAAGGTTAGGGCTTGACAATTAATGACGAGTCATACCGACCCTAAATGGCCAACATTTTATTTTAAAAATAAAATCTATGTGGTTTTTGGTACAAATCTGAAATTTATTTGCAAAACTGCCTATTTATGTAAAATTGTTTTAAATGCAAGAATTACACAAATAGGTTGAAATTGAGCACCTTTTGCATGTTTAATCCCACTTATGATTAGGCGTTTGTATTTGAGGCCATAAAATACGATTAGGCTTTAAATGTAGGTCACATATAAACTTGTTTGAATATGTGTGAGTTGAATTGCGTAGATATAGTGCCTTCTTGAATCAAATGCTAAAATGACTTTCCAAGTTAGTATTGTATGATGATATTCACCAATTTGTCCCAAAACATAGGCTCGGGCGGGAACCACCTTTTGTGGGACTCGGGGGAGTGCCTAATACCTTCTCCCCTGAGTCATTTGGACTTCTTACTCTTTCGAATCTCTGGAATAGACCAGTACGACTGTTAAACTTGACCTTAGATACTTAGGAGGCCTAATACACCTTAGAAGACTATATTAGTTGGCGACTCCAACACCTGAACTCAAACGAGTACCCAGTCAAATCCGAAACCCGACTCGCTTCGAGTTAAGTCCAAAATCTGGTATGACAGAATGACGACTCCACTGGGGAAACTCAAAGTCCTAACCACAACGAGTCTTACTTTTAGGATTTATTTGATTATTATCTTGCTATTCATATTATTATTATTTTACTATCTTGGTTTTCTTTTCATTTTTCTTTTTCCTTTATTATTTGTATTTCAAAATTTGATTTCATATTTGGCATATTGCACTCATACTCACCCATTCCCGGGAAACGGCACTTTGCACACACACGGGCGATTACGTGGATCCTACGGTCGCTTCACCACCAAAACACCTTTTAGGAGGGACATTTTGGTATATAGTTAGTCCGTGATACAACCAACAATTTCGAATGATTCCACCCCTTGGCGGACGCCTTGGGGAACCGTGTCTAGAATTACACCACTCTTTGAATGTAATGAGCATGCATCATACCGTAGGAAGGGCTCCCTATGAGCCGGCTAGTCTTCAACTTGTCCGAACTACCTAAACGGGTTTTTTACCCCAAAGGGACGTTTTGACATGTTTATGTGCATTTGAGAGAGAAAAAAGAGAAAAGAAAAAAGAGAATGAAAAGAAAGTGAGACGAGAATAAAAACGCATTTTGATTTGTCCAATTATTCTCAAAGGGGAGGGGTTTTTTTTTATCCTTTATTTTTCTTTTCCTCTATAGGTCACAATGAGTGAAAAATTTCACCGTTTTGGAATGACTATGGGCGCACCTCCTCTGTTAACTAGTTAGTGGAGTAACTTGTCACTAGGAGAGCAAAGCGAAGTACGTCAACACTTGGGCCATTTGGTTTCACTATTAGAAATGGAACCGTGTAGGGAGATGATTGAAGCATCAGTGACATTTTGGAATGAAGAATTGAATGTGTTTAGATTTGGGGATGTAGAATTAACACCTTTGCTGGAAGAAATAGGAGGGTTCATAACACACTCGGGTTTAGACAAACATCGTTGGCAAGGGGGTCGCATACTAGCACCTAGCGTCCCCACAACTGAAGAGTTTCATAAAAAGTTAGGAATGGTGGCAAGTGTGAATGTGGAATTTTTACAAAAAAAAGATACCCTTTTCTTACTTCTACACTCGGTTTGGGTTTTTGAGCGCGATAACCATAAGAAAGAGTTTGAGTCCTACAGTGATTGGAGGAGAGTTAGACCGTTCGCATTTGCTATTTCTTTCTTGGGAGTAATGGTGTTCCCCGAAAGTTCAAGTCATGACATATGCTCAAGGCTCGTCATGGTCACCGATGCGGTATTCAATGGAATTGATGGATATCGTTACACCGTAGTTCCTATGATAGTAGCGGACATTTATCGGGCCTTAAGTTGTTGCAAGAGGGGAGCAAGATATTGCCAAGGTTGCAATCTGCTACTACAATCATGGTTCAAAGAGCATTTGTGAAACGACCTCGGTAAGTCGTTTCGGAAGTTAGGACTCCGATTGGCGTGCCGGTAATTTTAAAATATTCGTAAGGTCCATTAGGACTTGTCTGTAAAATTTGAGCTAAATCAGACCTCGTTTGGTAGGACTCGGAAGAAGGTTTCAGTTTTTATTGTCAATAAATATTAAAATTTTTTAGCTCGGTTTGGGTGAATGAGCTCCGATTTGAAATCCGAATGCGCTGTTAGGTTTGTATGATCATTTGTGATTTTTCGAAAGTGGATTTCGATGGTGTTTGGCTAGTTCCGCTAAAATGCCGAAACTTAAATAATTTGACCTTTTTCCTTTAAATTCGCATATTGAGTTTTGGGAGTCCGATTTGAGATCCGTCTTCGCGAGTATGTTACATATATTTTGTATAACATACTTGAAAAATTTGGGATCATTTCAACTTTTCTAGGGTTCTATTTTAATTTTCATCGTCGTAGCGATTTTATTATTAAAAAAAAAGAAATTGAAAATTGAAAATCGGTTAGTAAGGAATTTACTCCCTTATAAGCAGTAGCTATGATACAGAAACATAAACATACAACTTAGACAGAGAAAGGAAAAAGTTGGAAAAGAAAGAGGAAAAAAGGGAAAAGGGAGTGGAAATACCCCAAATCTTCAGGTAATGATGTTAACTCATTATCTTAGCTTATTATATGTGTTTGAATATATTTTTACGGTAAAAATCGAGATATTAGACATCGCCCTAATGACTTAAATTGATATTTTAACGGGTCAATTAGACCCCGATGATGAAAATGATTATATATTCGTACTCAGTGAGTTAAGGGCAACATATAAATATAATTTATTTAGGGTTTGGTTATGGGACTTTGAACCCTGTACATAGGCCTGGCCTGCGTATTGCGTATGCGAATAGGGTATTAGGTTCCTAACTGGATTTCCCTAAGACATAAGGAATGAAGCCTTTAGCTTTATTTGATATAATTTTTCTGCTTATTGAATAGAGCGGGATCGTTTGGCAGTTAATCCAAAGGAAAAAGCAGTGGTTGAGTAACAGGGCTAGCTTTGGAATACGGTACGTGTTTATATCCATTTCTTTGGAGGCACTTGGTCTCATGGATTTTCTACCAAGTGTTTCTTACGTGTGTAGATGCCCATAGGCTTACTCATTATGCCTTAGCTTTGGATTTACATTGTATTTTATATATTATGTCCTGTTATTGCTATTGCATTGGAAATCTGAGTATTGTACTTTGGCTTGGAGTTTGCATCTGCTTCTCAGCTGTCGATGAGAGTCCTGTGCCAGTGAAGGGTTATTATTGCATCACATTGCATATCATAGTTAGTGCATGAGTATTCCGCCTCCGCTTTACATTTTATCGGGTGCAGGAGTATTCCGCCTCTGGTTTTGGTTTATATTATATCGGGTGCAGGAGTATTCCACCCCAGGAGCAGGAGTATTCCGCTCCAGTTGGATAGCAGATTGGATTCCCCTCGAATGCTGGAGTACTCCACTTCGGGATGGGATTATGGGCAAATGTGACCCCTTGCATCTCATTTCATTTCATCTCATTTCATTTCATTTCATACTATTGTGTAGATTTTCTGTACATGACTACTGTTCTGCTTATATGTGCATTGCTTATTTGTTGATTATTGTCTGGTTCCGTTTCCTTTACTAGCGTATCTATTTTTTCGAGGTTGCTAGTTTTTTCACACTTATTGAGTCCTCATGACTCACCCCCCCCCCCCATTTGTCCTTGTGTTTTCTTTTCGTTCGGCAGATTCTGCACCAGGATCCAGCCAGTCGCGCCGTGATTGAGGAGTAGTACGTTCCCAGCTGTCTACGGTGAGCCATCCTGTTCATTGCAGCCACCAACTTCAGATATTACAGTTTTCCTTACTTTTGCTCCCTTTGGGAGATGTGTATATCTTTTGGCCTTCTTAGATGTCTGATCTGAAAACCTTTAAAACTGTGTTTTCTGGGTAGTTAGTTGTATTATTCAGAAAGCTTGTATGTTTGTCTATCCTTAAGAGTTATCATATGTCATTAAAATTTGGTTCATTTTCATTTCAAGGTAATTCATCGCAATTTATATCGATTCTATCAGTAGGGTTCGCCCGACAGGTTTAGGAGAGATGGTCGGGTGCTCGCACGGCCTAACCGAGAATTCGGGTCGTGTCAGTTGGTATCAGAGCCCGGTTTAGAGTATTTCCAGATCATGACAGTGTTTAATAGAGTCTCGCTGATCGTGCGGAGACGTCCGTACCTATCTACGAGAGCTATGATGGCATTTAGGCAGTTTCGCTTCTTTTTTCCCCTGTAGTGCAGTCTTCTTATCTGAAGTTAAATATTTTTAATTTTCCATAGTAAATGGTGAGAACGCACGCGAATGTTCAGCGAGAGGCGGAGGAGCCAGCGGTCGCCCCTATGTCTGCTGCTCCGCGAGGTGGAGGTGTTGGCCGCGGTAGAGGTCGTGGTCGAGGCAGAGGTACAGTTGCCCAAGCCGCAAGGATAGTGGATCGTGTTGATTCTGCTGTAGAGGTTTCGGTATTGCCAGCTTTGGCTAGGCAGGGGGAGCAGGGCTTATTCGTTCCCCCCCGGACTTCATGACGCTTTTATGAGATTCTTAGCGACGCAGATGCGCCAGGGACCTCCTATTCCTCAGGCTGCTGTAGATGCTCATATTCCTTAGGCTGCTGTGGATGCTCTTATTCCTCAGGTTGCTGTAGATGCTCCTATCCTTTAGGCAGCTCCTCAGGCTGCGGTAGATATTGGTTCTCAGGTTCAGGAAGCCCCCATTCCAGCTCCACATGTAGCTCCAGCAGTTCATGTTCGAGGTGGTTATGTTCCAGAGGTAGCGGGTGTTGTACCTCCAGTTGCTCAGGCTGGTCAGCCAGTCCAGGTAGCAGGTCAGGTTGATGATCCAGCAAGGTTGCATTATTTTACCCGACTTAGTCCTCCAAAGTTCTCTGGTCAGAAATCAAATAAGCTTAAGCCTCGTGAGTTTCTTGATCAATGTCAGCGTATCTTAGAGGCCCTGCGATATCTTGAGCAGTATGGAGCTGATTATACTGTCTTCCAGCTTGAAGGTCTGGCTTTAGCTTAATGGACCACACTCCGATCAGCTAGGCAGGGCTTGCCTAAGCTGACCTGGAGTGAGTTCTCCCATTGATTCATAGAGAAGTTTTTCCCTCACAGTCAGTAGGATGAGAAGAGGAGACAGTTTGAGGGGATTGGACAGGGTAACCTGTCAGTCACAGAGTACGAGCTTTTATTTTCAGAGATGTCCAGCTATTCTCCAGATCTTGTGCAGGAGCCCTCTGAGAGGGTCAGACGTTTTATTGATGGGCTTTCTCCTTATTTGCAGTCCTAGATGGCTCGTGAGATTGAGGCTGGTACACTATTTGATGTCGCTGTTGATATTGCCAGGAGGTATGAGGCCTATCATAGATTGGAGATAGAGGAGTTAGAGCGGGATAGTAAGAGATCTCCAAGTCCAGGGCATTCTAGTACCTCGTATGGAGGTAGGAGTTATCAGCAGCAGAGTAGGCCTCCTGTCAGACCAGCTCAGTTTCCAGCGCGTGGTTCTCAGAACGTGCCTACTTCTTCTCAGGGTCAGTTTTGGTTTCGCCCACGAGATCAGTCTCAGTTTGATCAGCGTAGATTTGCTCCAGGGTGCTTTATCTGTCAGGATCTAGGGCATCATAAGAAGGATTGCCCTTATCTCCTTCAGCAGAGTAGTAGCCGCCCTTTCCCTCGCCTTCCAGCACCTATGCAGCAGCAGCCTCAGGGTGCCCCTCCAGGGTCTCAGTAGCTGAGAGGTGCACCACCACCCGGTAGAGGTCGTGGACGTGGTCCTAATGGTCCCTCTAGAGGTGGTCGTCAGGGTAGCGGCTCAGCTCAGCCGCAAAGACAGCTATATGCGCTGCCGGCCAGGTAGGATGCCGAGGAATCCCCAGCTGTTGTTACAAGTATTTTATCTGTTTGTGGTCGAGATGCATATTCTTTGGTTGATCCAGGATCTACATATTCATATGTATCTCCTAATTTTGCTTCGGGTTTTCATGTTGATTATATGTGTCTTCGTGATCCATTCTGTGTTTCTACTCCTATTAGAGACATTATCATCGTGGATCGAGTTTATTTAGCTAATACCATATCTTTTGGGGGTCGTGATACACTGGTAGATCTTCTAATCCTAGATATGGTTGATTTTGATGTCATTATTGGCATGGATTGGTTGGCGTCGTGTCATGCTACATTAGATTGTCATGCCAAGTCTCTTCAGTTGTCTCTTCCTTGTTCAGCACCGGTGGTGTGGCAGGGCTCTTATTTGCCACCCATGGGGCATGTTATTTCATTCCTGAAGGCAAAGCGGATGATGGATAAAGGGTGTTCAGTGTATCTTGCCACTGTTCGGGATACCACTGTGGAGATTCCATCCCTTGATTCTGTTCCTGTTGTTAGGGAGTTCCCTGATGTGTTTCCAGATGATTTGCCAGGACTTCCTCCTGATCGAGAGATCGAGTTTGGCATTGATACAGTGCTAGGGACTCAGCCTATTTCTATCCCTCCTTATCGCATGGCCCCATCAGAGTTGAAAGAGCTGAAGGAGCAGTTGCAAGATTTGCTTGATAAGGGGTTCATTAGGCCGAGTTTCTCCGTGGGGTGCTCCTGTTCTATTCGTGAAAAAGAAAGAGGGGACTATGCGGATGTGTATTGATTATCGTCAGCTAAATAAGGTCACCATCAAGAATAAGTATCCCTTGCCTCGTATTGATGATTTATTTGATCAGTTGCAGGGTGCCAAATTCTTTTCTAAGATCGATCTGCGATCTGGTAATCATCAGCTAAAAATTCGAGAGTCAGATATCTCGAAGTCTGCTTTTAGGACTCGTTACGGCCATTATGAGTTCTTAGTTATGTCTTTTGGGCTGACTAATGCCCCTGCAGCCTTATGGATCTCATGAACCGGGTGTTTAAGCCATTCCTTGATTCCTTTGTCATTGTCTTCATTGATGATATTCTTATTTATTCTCGTAGTCACGAGGAGCATGATTATAATCAAGGGTGGTTCTTCAGACCCTCCGTGATGGTAAGTTGTATGCCAAGTTCTCGAAATGTGAGTTTTGTCTTGATTCGGTGGAATTTTTGGGTCACGTGGTATCTAGTGAAGGTATCAAGGTTGATCCGAAGAAGATTGAAGCAGTGCAGAAATGGTCTCGTCCTACCACTCCGACGGAGATTCGCAGCTTCCTTGGATTGGCAGGTTATTATCGGAGGTTTGTGGAGAAGTTCTCTAATATTGCAGCTCCTCTTACTTGCCTGACGCAGAAGGCAATTCAGTTTCGATGGTCCGATGAGTGTGAGGCCAACTTTCAGAAGCTTAAGGCCTTATTGACTTCAGCTCCAGTTCTATCCCTTCCTTCAGGCACCGATGGATTTGTAGTTTATTGTGATGCATCTCGTGTGGGCCTTGGTTGTGTTCTTATGCAGCACGGGAAGGTAATTGCTTATGCTTCCAGACAGTTGAAGCCGAATGAGAAGAATTATCCAACTCACGATTTTGAATTGGAAGCTGTGGTCTTTGCTTTGAAGATATGGAGGCAATACCTTTATGGCGAGCCTTGTGAGGTGTATACGGATCATAAGAGTCAGCAGTATCTTCTCTCTCAGAAAGATCTTAACGGCCGACAGCAGAGGTGGCTTGAATTGATTAAAGATTATGATTCCACTATCCATTATCAGCCTGGGAAGGCGAACGTGGTAGCAGATGCTTTGAGCAGGAAATCCATGGGCATCATGGCTTTTCTTTATGTTGATATGAGACCATTGGCTCGAAAATTGCAGTCCCTTGGCGACTTTGGCGTGAGATTTCTTCTCCCAAACTCCAGTCGACTCTTAGCGTGTATTGCAGCTCAATCTTCCTTAATCAATCAGATTAAGGGAAGACAGTTCGAGGATCCTCGTCTACAGGAGTTGTGTGGTCGTGTCCTAAGTGGAGGAGTTCCCTCCTTCGAGCTTGATTCAGATGGAATTCTTCGGTTTAATGGTCGACTCTGTGTTCCTGATGTTGGGGATTTGAGGCAGTCAGTGCTCGGTGAAGCTCATAGCTCGCGTTATTCCATTCATCCTGGTATTACAAAAATTTATCAGGACCTCCGAGAGCTATACTGGTGGAAGGGGATGAAGAAAGACGTATTTGATTATGTATCTTGTTGCTTGAACAGTCAGCAGGTTAAGTTCGAGCATCGGAGACCAGCAGGGTTAGCTCAGGCATTGCCCATTCCCGAGTGGAAGTGGGAGCACATCACGATGGATTTTATAGTTGGTCTGCCAAAGACCCTGCGGCGCCACGATTTAGTCTGGGTCATTGTCGACAGAACGACTAAATCAGCTCATTTTATCCCTGTAAAGACTACTGATTCAGCTCAGAGACTGGCTCGAATTTTCATTCAGCAGGTGGTTAGATTGCATGGTACTCCTGTATCCATTATCTCAGATCGTGGTTCCCAGTTTACTTCTCAGTTCTGGCAGTTTTTTAGAGAGAGTTGGGGACCTAGGTGCAGCTTAGCACAGCATTCCATCCTCAGACTGACGGTCAGTCCGAGCCGGTTATTCAAATTCTGGAGGACATGTTGAGAGCTTGTGCACTATACTTCTGGGGTTACTGGGATGATCATTTGGCGTTAGCAGAGTTCTCTTATAATAATAGCTATCAGTCTTCTATTCAGATGGCACCATTTGAGGCCTTATACGGTCGCCGATGTCGTTCTCATATTGGCTGGTTTGAGTCTCGAGAAGTCGAGGTGATGAGTTCAGATATGGTTCGTCAGAAACTTGATGTTGTTCGTGTTATTCTGGATCGTTTACGGACCGCCCAGAGTAGGCAAATTTCATATTCGAACCGGAGGAGCCTAGAGTTAGAGTTCGAGGTCAGGGACATGGTATTTCTGAAAGTGTTACCGATGCGAGGTGTAAAGAGATTTGGTAGGAAAGGAAAGCTTAGTCCCAGGTTCATTGGCCTTTTCCGTATTGAGAAGCGTATTGGTAAGGTAGCTTATCGGCTCGACTTGCCACCTTCTATGCCAGTTCACCCAGTTTTCCATGTATCGATGCTCCGGAAGTGTATCCAAAATCCTTCCGAAGTGATCGAATTAGACCCTGCTCAGCTAGATGTGAATCTAGCTTACGAGGAGTTCCCAGTTGCTATAGTTTTGCGTGATGTCCGGAAGCTTCGTTCGAAGCAGATTCTGATGGTTCGAGTGCGATGGAATAATCGTTCTCGTGAGGAGGACACTTGGGAGCTTGAGTCCAGTATGCGTGAGAGGTATCCTTACCTCTTCGACGATTCAGGTTCGAACTTGGTCTTTAAAGCCTAAAAGTTCTTATCGTTGTATATGATGTTGGTTTTGTAGTAAATATCATTGAAAATTGGTTTGATCATTCTCATTAGAGGTGTGGAATCTATTTTAGACTCTTGCTCGATCGAGGACGAACGAGAGTCTAAGTGGAGGAGAATGAAACGACCTCGGTCAGTCGTTTCAGAAGTTAGGACTCCGATTGGCGTGCCGATAATTTTAAAATATTCGTAAGGTCCATTAGGACTTGTCTGTAAAATTTGAGCTAAATCAGACCTCGTTTGGTAGGCGCTGGACGAAGTTTTCAGTTTTTATTGTGAATAGATATTAAAAAGAGATTTTTGAGCTCGGTTTGGGCGAATGAGCTCCTATTCGAAATCCGAAAGCGCCTTTAGGTTCGTATGATTATTTGTGACTTTTGTGATTTTTCGAAAGTAGATTTCGATATTGTTCGGCTAGTTCCGCTAAAATGCCGAAAGTTAAATAATTTGACATTTTTCCTTTAAATTCGCATCTTGAGTTTCGGGAGTCCGATTTGAGATCCGTCTTCGCGAGTATGTTACATATATTTTGTATAACTTACTTGAAAAATTTGGGATCATTTCGACTTCTCTAGAGTTCTATTTTAATTTTAATCGTCGTAGCAATTTTATTATTAAAAAAAGAAATTGAAAATTGAAAGTCGGTTAGTAAGGGATTTACTCCCTTATAAGCAGTAGCTATGATAGAGAAACACAAACATACAACTTAGATAGGGAAAGGAAAAAGTTGGAAAAGAAAGAGGAAAAAAGGGAAAAAGGAGTGGAAAAATAATGAAATTTCTACCCCAAATCTTCAGGTAATGATGTTAACTCATTATCTTAGCTTATTATATGTGTTTGAATATATATTTATGGTAAAAATCGGGATATTAGACATCACCCTAATGACTTAAATTGATAGTTTAATGGGTCAATTAGACCCCGATGATGAAAATGATTATATATTCGTACTCAGCGAGTTATGGGCAACATATAAATATAATTTATTTAGGGTTTGGTTATGGGACTTTGAACCCTGTATATAGGCCTGGCCTGCGTATTGCGTATGCGAATAGGGTATCAGGTTCCTAACTGGATTGCCCTAAGACATAAGGAATGAAGCCTTTAGCTTTATTTGATATAATTTTTCTGCTTATTGAATAGAGCGGGATCGTTTGGCAGTTAATCCAAAGGAAAAAGCAGTGGTTGAGTAACAGAGCTAGCTTTGGAATACGGTAAGTATTTATATCCATTTCTTTGGAGGCACTTGGCCTCGTGGATTTTCTACCACGTGTTCCTTACGTGTGTAGCTGCCGATAGGCGTACTCATTATGCCTTAGCTTTGGATTTACATTCTATATTATATATTATGTCCTGTTATTGCTACTGCATTGGAAATCTGAGTATTGTAGTTTGGCTTGGAGTTGGCATCTGCTTCCCGGCTGTCGATGAGAGTACTGTGCCGGTAAAGGGTTATTATTACATCACATTGCCTTCATATGCATTACACTGCATATCATACTAAGTGCAGGAGTATTCCGCCTCAGCTTTACATTTTAGCGGGTGCAGGAGTATTCCGCCCCAAGAGAGTGCAGGAGTATTCCGCCTCTGGTTTTGGTTTATATTATATCGGGTGCAGGAGTATTCCGCCCCTGGAGCAGGAGAATTTCGCTCCAGTTGGTTAGCAGATTGGATTCCCCTCGAATGCAGGAGTATTTCGCTTCGGGATGGGATTATGGGCACATGTGACCCTTTGCATCTCATTTCATTTCATCTCATTCCATTTAATTTCATACTATTGTGTAGATTTTCTTTACATGACTACTGTTCTGCTTATATGTGCATTGCTTATTTATTGATTGTTGTATGGTTCCGTTTCCCTTACTAGCGTATCTATTTTTTCGAGGTTGCTAGTTTGTTCACACTTATTGAGTCCTCATGACTCACCCCCCCTATTTGTCCTTGTGTTTTCTTTTTGTTCAGCAGATTCTGCACCAGGACCCAGCCAGTCGCACCGTGATTGAGGAGTAGTACGTTCTCAGCTGTCCACGGTGAGCCATCCTGTTCATTGCGGCCACCAACTTCAGATATTATAGTTTTCCTTACTTTTGCTCCCTTCGGGAGATGTGTATATCTTTTGGCCTTCTTAGATGTCTGATCTGGAAACCTTTAAAACTATATTTTCTGGGTAGTTAGTTGTATTATTCAGAAAGCTTGTATGTCTGTCTATCCTTAAGAGTTATCTTATGTTATTAAAATTTGGTTCATTTTCATTTCAAGGTAATTCATCGCAATTTATATCGATTCTATTAATAGGGTTCGCCCGACAGGTTTAGGGGAGGAGGTCGGGTGCCCGCACGGCCTAACCGAGAATTCGGGTCGTGTCATTTTGAGAAAAGTGAAGCTAATACAAGAGCTGTGTAAACCAACTGGTTCCAACTATTTGGTTAGAGAGAGATATGGGGTTCAAAGTTCAGGCAGCCAAGCAGCTCGGAGAAATGGGTAAAATTGTTTGAAAACATAACGGAGGACTCAATTCAGTGGATTTTCACTTGGTTTCCTTCATCAGATTTGCTCATTAGCTCTGAGAAGGCATCCTTTGTGATACTTATGGGATTAAGGGGTCCCCAACCTTACCAACCATTGAGAGTGAAGAGGCAAGCAGGGAGGAAGCAAATCATACCATTGATACCAGACATGAAAGACTATCAGTTTGACTACACTGGAGATGTTGTTCCAAGGGTCAAGAGCATTAGAAAATCCTGGGTAGGAAGGCAAGTCATGGGAGAAGCGTCATTAGCGTCAGATAGATACAACGCTGGATGCGAATCAGATTACAAAAGCTGGTTACGCTCTAGTATAAAAGGAAATGTAGTAGTGGGGCCAAGTCGTGGGAATGACATAAGAGATCGTGTGTCGGAAGCTCAAATTCGATACCGAGAATTCATGTTGAAAGCTGTCAAAATGGATAAGGAGAATAAAGAAGAGATCGAAGTGTGGAAGAAACGTACATTAGAGCTAGAAGAAAAAATAGAGGCAGTGGGGACAAAACTTGAACAATGGAACTCAGAGTGTGCAGAGGTAGACATTTTACACTTAGTGGCGGCTAAGAGATACCTAACCAAGGCTATGGAAGAAGTTAAGGAAATTATGTGAAAAGCAAAGAGGGCCAAGATGGAAAAGGAGCGTGCTGCCTAGTCAAAGTGTCATTTTCATTTTTCTTCTTTTGCAATTTAATTTTGCGAAAGACATCATGTACTGATTTTCAAATGTTGGGGAATTTATGAGGATAATTGGCAACAAAATGAGTATTTCTTTTCTGTGCACAACGTCAAACTTAGGAAGGCTATACGTCCATGGTGCGTATTAGTCCATTAGTAAGCCTACGTCCAAATGTCGAGAGGGTTTTAACCCGAAAATGACAAATTGCATCTCTGCATTGATTCGAAGAAACGTTTGCACAAAATATTGATCGTCTGTTTAAACCCGATCAAAACTATAAGAATGTTTTTGTCTTTACCTTTTCCGTGTTTTGTTTTAAGACTATGGCTGTAAAAGGTACACTCCAATTTGAGATTGTTTCCCGATCTCCTCACTTGATCAGACTCTGGTGGGAAGACTTGGCCATTGTCAGCAAGGCTCACGTTAAAATGGTGTTGGGGGAATTAGTGGCCCTCAAGGCCTGCACTGCCATGTCTGGCTTGGGAGAAGCTGCCACACACTTCTGGGACTACAAAAAGGCAGTCTTTCACTTCAATGATTTGGAGTTGACGCCAATGTTGGAAGAATTTGGAGGATTAGCAGGGTTAGAGCCTGGACCCGAGACTATGATTTATCCCCGAGACATGGACCCTAAGGAGTTCATTGAACTGTTGGGTGCTCCTTATTATCCATATGTCGAAGGGGTGCAGGATGGAAAAGTCACATTGTAGTACTTGCATTCTAGGTTTGGAGATCCAACACTTAGGCATGACTAGACTGGGCATGGGAAATTCAAGACTGGAGTGGAATGAATCCAATGCCTTTATCGTTGCTTTTCTGGGAAGCATGGTTTTCCCCGAGAAGGGAGGAAGGATCGACATAAGGTTGGGAAGAGTAGTGTAGAGGTTACGCAGAGGTGCTTTCAAACATCAAGTGAGCTTGGTTCCAATGATTCTAGGGGAAGTTTACTGGGCTCTAACCAAATGTAGAAGAGGAGGAGACTTCTTCGAGGGGTGCAACCTGTTGCTGCAATATAGTTGATAGAGCATTTGCATAGCGTCTCTGTCAGTCCGGTAGAACCAAAACCATCTTGGAAAGGAGGGATCTGCTCACATAGCAAACGTATGGCTGGAACAGCGGCATGGGAAGACCCATCAAATATGGAAGGGTGGTACACCAAGTTCGAGGGGTTGCAAGAGGTACAATGGGTAATTGAGAATTGTGTCGGCTTCGTTGTTTCTATACAAGGTCAAGACATCACTTTCTTGACATTGATTGGATTATGAGGAACTCATCACTATGTTCCTCTAAGAATCCTCCGACAAGTGGGAATGACACAACAAACTCCGCAACTGACTGAGGGAAGAAGATTCAATGTTGATATAAAGGACATCGAACACCCGATGGTTGGCACCATATTGACAATGTGGGAAAAGAGGCTCACTATGCAGTTCTGTCGTGGCCGAGACAGTAGGGTGAACCCCGTAGCTAGTCTGGCTTACCTTCAATGGCTCAGTGAAGATAAGGCAAGATTCCGATCCAACACTACACTAAAAAGGAAAACCATAGCTCTGAGTGCTGCTGAAAAATACAAGAAGCCGAGACACGAGTTTGATCAAGGAAAGAAAGAGTTAAGGGTGACACAAGAAAGAGAAATAAGGAGGCAATACAAGGATAAGATCAAAGGGGATGAACTCAAGTATTGGACCGGCAAGGTCATAGCCGCAACGCAAGGTTCTGGGAATCTGCAAGATCTGCTTAAGGGATGGGGAGAGTATTTTAAGTCAGTACCACTAGAGGAGAAGGAAGCAAAAGAAATAGAAATCTGCGAATTCTTCATAAAAGCTCTGATACCAAATGATAAGAGTCAAAATATGCGGAAGCAAAATATTCGATAATCGAGCGGAAGCAAGTAAAGGATAACAAGAAATCAAGATTGGGAAGGCAAGAAAATAGAAGAAAGAATCGAATTCAATTTACTAACGTTAATTGAATTCAAAAGGGGAGCAGGGAAACTTGAACCTTACAATGGAATCTAACTAGATGTCGATCTCCATAGGTTCCAAGTCGAGACATACACGAGCCTCGGGCTCACACAAGAAGGGCTCGGCCTCTTCAATGTTCTCTCTCAAGATTCTATCTTCAACAATGACTAACTAATGAAATGTAGACTAAGTGTGGCTTTTATAGTTTTCCACACACCTAAGTGAAATGTCTAAAACACCCCTAAAGTGGGTTTAAACAATACAAGACTCATAGGGCCAAAATAGGAATTACACATCAATTCCCGTCCAAAGCTAAGCAAGTAGGCGCCCCTGCCTAGTGGGAGTAGGCGGTCCGCCTACTTCTGCATGCTGTGGAGTAGGCGGCCCAAGCTTCTGCAGAGGCGGTCCGCCCCTTTTCCAGGCGCCCCAAAATCCAGAGGCCTCAACTTCACTAGGCGGTCCGCCCCTTTGACTAGGCGGTCCGCCCCTTCCTGGGGGTCCTTGGAATGGCTCAAAATGTGTCCCCCGAGCCTTCCCTTTGGTGCCTACGTGCTCCTCCTTCCTTGGCGCTCCAATGCATGATCTTCAAGACGTTTCTGGAGCCCTTGACTTGTGTCCTTTGTGCTCTTCAAGCTTGGTTCTTGATGGTTGTCGTTTAGGCCAATTTGGGTCTTATCAGACATGGAAGCTGGGAAGGACCTGATGGAGATGTTTGCTGATCCTCCACCCATGAGCTTGGTTCACAAGAACAAAGAAGAGGTCAAAGAGAAGAAGGAAAAGGAAGATGCTGGAGCTGATGCTTGATATGGTGTCTCTTTTCTTGGCACTTAGTCTGGTCGTATCGAGTCATGCCGTCTTGTCCCTTTTGTCGTCGTTTTCGTTTTAATCAAGTCGTTTTCTTAAATTAGTAGTTGTAATAAAGCCAAGAGAATTAAATAAATTTTCATTATTTTTGGGTTTTGAGACTGGTGATGATCATGCTTATGCAAATGAAATGATATGTTTGATGAAAAAGTTACTTCGAATCTTCGATAGGCCTACCTCTGGCACAAAAGAGATCCCATGCATGATAGGACGTGATTTTATTTAAACTAACGTACACTCACACTCTTTTTCTTTGTTATTGATGTATCAGTCTCCCAGCCCTTAATAGTTTGGTTTGTGCATTCTGGCCACGCCGCAGTATCGGTTGAGATCCAAAGGATCAATCCCAATACCTCCCCCTTTACCTACAAGGATAAGGACGAGATGAAATATCATGGCTGAGTTTGACAAATTTGGAAATGGAACTCCTGAGAAGCAAGGTGTGGTTGCTTACGAAGACTATGCCAAGTTGGAACAAAGACTGTTTGAGTTGGAGAATAGGATCCCTCTTGCCCGCACTGATGAGATCATTGAACCAAATATGACTACCCGCCCTCACGGCAAAGATCCACTCTACCCTGAAAAAATACATTCCTTACCTTACCTACACTGCACCACCAAATGCACCGCAAAACAACTTACCTTCCTTCACCGTTGAAACAAAAACCATCGCATCACCCACCAGAGATCATGAAATGTATGCGTGGACCAAAGAAAACCCAGACAATACAAAAGAGCAAGTCCAATGGCTGGTAAAGAAGTTCAAACAACTCCAAAACACTAATGGAACCCGAGGGCTAGCTTATGAGGACCTCTGCTTGTATCGTGACTTGAAGCTACCCGAAGGTTATAAGACACCCAAGTTCAACATGTTCGACGGCAGTGGAGATCCAATGGCTCATTAAAGATCTTACTGTGACAAGTTGATTGGAGTCGGACATGACGAAAAGATCCGCATACAGCTGTTCAACGGTAGTCTGACCGGAGATGCGCTAGTGTAGTACTCTAAGCAACAAACAAAGAAGTGGACGAGCTGGGAAGCAATGGCTGGAGACTTCGTCGACAGTTTTGGGCATAACAGTGATGCTATGCCTGATCGTTTGTACTAAGAGAAATTGAAGAAGAAGCCCACTGAGACTTTTAGAGAATTTGCAACTAGATGGAGGGCTGAAGCTGCCAAGGTCCAACCTACCATGAAAGACGCCGAGATAGTGGCCATCTTCATCCGCATACAAGAAGGCGTCTATTTTGACAAGATGCTGAATCTGCAAGATAAGAAGTTTGGGGAGTTGATGAAGATTGCGGACATGGTCGAAGATTGACTGAAGACTGGAAGGATTGTTAGCTTGGCTGAACTACAAGCTGCTACCAAAGCCCTACAAGCTGGCAGAACTACCGTATCAAGAAAGAAGAAGGATGATGTCTCCTTCGTGGCTGCATCATTTGACCACTCCCCTACCCATAACTACTACTACCAAACACCTCCTCCATCCTACCCATACATACCACCCACATCCACCTACCAAGTCTACAACACTCAGCCCATGTACGAAAACCCACTACTACAAAGACCAATATACCCACAAAGCCCCAACTACCGAAACACCAATACCTATTCACCAAGGCCTCATGCCAATAACAACCCAAGACCAAAAAGAAACGACACCCCACTGGCTGAATCTCACACTCAGTTGTTCGAGAGACTGAAAGCAGCCGGCCATATACAACCTGTGCCTTTCGAAATTCCTGATAGGATGACTCCCTATTTTGATCAAACCAAAACATGTGCCTAGTACTCTGGAGGAAATGGTCATGACACTGAAAAGTGCTCACCTTATGGGACAACAATCCCCTACCTAATCATGGAGACAATAGGGTGAATCTGATTGAGTTGGATGAGGAATGCAACTTGGAAGGGACCATTGTTAAGGCAAAGAAAGACGTACCCGCAACTGCTTCAGTTGCTCAAGCCGCTACAACATCGGAGCCTATTGAGGTAGAAGTGGTTCCAAGGTTCTATGTTGATGTGGTTCCTCCATACAGCGACAAGGCGGTGCCATGGGATTACGAGATGGAGAAGAAGAACAAGTCAACAGTTGAGAAGGTAGACGAGGAATCAGCGAGGAGGAGTCCGAAGGGCTGTGGAAGAAGGTAGAAGCAAAGGAATACTTCGTGGTTGAACACTTGGACAAAACTCCAGCACAAATCTCTATTTTAGCCTTACTCCTCAAGTCGGAGAGCCACTGAAAAGGCTTTGATGAATGTTTTGGACGAAGCGCTTGTTCTGGTGGACACCTCAGTTGAGAACCTGGCTAGCATACTTGGACAAATCATGGAGGCAAACCGAATTTCTTTTCACGAAGATGAGTTACCACCTGAAGGATTGAGTCAGAACAATGCTTTGCACATCACTGTTAAATGGAAAGATTGGTTCGTAGGAAGTGTCCTGATTGACGGAGGTTCTGGTCTGAACATATGCCCATTCATCACTCTGAAAAGAATGAAAATTGACCAAAGCAAGATAAAGGAGAGCGACATGAAGGTAAAGGCATTCGATGGGTAACAGAGGAGCACCATTGGAGAAATCGACTTAACTATCATGGTTGGTCTTGTGGAGCTCACGGATGAGTTTCATGTCATGGACATCTCTGCTTTCTATAATCTGTTATTTGGAAGACCTTGGATCCATATGGCCGGAGCGGTGCCTTCTACATTGCACCAAACCGTGAAGTTTGAATGGGACCACAAAGAGGTGGTAGTGTTCGGTGAAAGGAACAACTCCATCTACAATAAGCAAACATACCAGCAATCGAAGGGAATGTTCCTAATTGGAAGACATTCTATACTGTAGAACTCGTGGGAGCAGTGCAAGGCACTCGAGGAGGACGCCGCAAGAACTAAAACTCAAGTTGGAATCCCACAGACATGGTCCAAGGAGGTTATACTGCACACTTCGCTCCCAAGTAGGTCAACACACCACCTGGAGTTGAAGAAAGGAAGAGAAACTTTTACAGCACCTACTGGGATGGCCGAGGCAAAGGCTACGATTAGAGGAACGTAGTTTGGGAGCCCGTCATATCTGATTGGGGAGTGCCCTTATGTGAGTTCCGTGAGACTTTGCCGGCTAAGACCGAAAACGACCGATGTACTCACCTAATGCCCGTCCCGATTGGAAGCGCATCTCTAAAGAAACAAAGGGAAAGCAAGTGTGGAAAACCAAGGCACCCGAACCGATGGAGGTACTGATCGAAGAGCCATATGTACTCCCACAACTTGCAATATGGCCCGTGGGCATCATGATTGAGCAAGGCTACGAACCTGGTGAAGGTTTGGGCAAGAAGCTGGATGGTATGGTCGAATCAATCAGAATTGTGATAAGGCCCGACAATGAGAAGGCTGGCATAGGGTACATTGTGACCTAAGAAAAGAGCATGGAAGAAGCATCACTGGACTTCAAGTTCTATAATAAAAGCACCAAGACTCTCTTGCATATTTTCATCTCGTCTGGATAATTGGATGGCCGAAAAGGGAAGTTGTTCGCAGCGCAAGGGGTGGAGCCGAAGATAGCTGATGCTGAAGAGGATCTGCTGGCAGGGGTGCAAATTCTATTCATATGTGATGAAGACTGCTGTGTGATCCTGGAAGGACACGTTGAACCTCCTTGATTGACTAAGGCTGGATCTAGAGCGGCCTTGAACAATTGGATCAGCAACCGGGCCCGAGTTTACCGTGGACCTTAGTAGAGCTGAGGGATAGAATTTATCTTATGTTTTCTAAAATAAAACCTGATTTTGAGTCGTGGAATTTGCATTTTTATTCTTTATCGCACATGTCTCCCTACAAACTTTGTTTTGCAAGGATTCATAAATAAAATATCGCATTATTTCCCGTCTAACTTTTGCTTTAATATTTAAATATTGCAATATCTTATTTTTCAGCATTCAAACTAATAGTCCCATTGAGGCCACAATCACAACGTGTAACGAAACAATGGAGCTTGAGGAAATTGGAGTTGATTATGATGATTTTTATGAAACCACACAAGAAGAAATTGAGAGATTTGAAAACAAGCATAAGCCAAACTTAGAGGAAACCGAGGTGATAAATCTAGGAGATGAGGAAATTATGAGGGAGACAAGGATCGGTGTGCATCTCACCGCCGAGGATAAAAAGTGATATACTGAGTTTCTTAAAGAATATGAGGACGTATTCGCCTGGTCGTACGATGACAGGACTGGCATATGCACGGATGTGGTAGCTCACAAACTACCTATCAACCCGGGCTTTCCGCCGGTCAAACAAAAGGCCCGAACTTTCAAAGCATCGGTTTCTCTTAAAATTGGTGAGGAGGTGAACAAACAGCTCAATGCAGGGATCTTGAAAACAGTGAGTATCCAACTTGGTTGGCTAACATTTTCGCAGTACCAAAGAATGATGGGAAACTCTGAGTTTGTGTGGATTACAGAGATCTGAATAGGGCAAGCCTGAAGGATGATTTTCCTCTGCCAAACATACGCATCCTGATTGAAAATTGCGCGAAACATGAGCTGCAATCCTTCGTGGACTGTTTCGCCAGATATCATCAAGTGCTCATTGATGAAGGGGATGCCGAGAAAACATCTTTCACTATATCTTGAGGGATTTATTGCTACAAGGTTAAGCCATTTGGGTTAGAGAACGCTGGAGCGACTTATATGAGGGCAATGACAACGATGTTCCATGACTTGATGCACAAAGAGATTGAAGTCTATGTGGATGATGTGATCATCAACTCAAAGAAGAGTACGGAGCACTTTGACAACTTGCGCAAGTTTTTCAATCGCTTGAGAAAGTACAATCTGAAGCTAAATCCAGCAAAGTGTGATGTCGGTGTTCCAGCAGGGAAGATTTTGGGTTTCATCGTCAGTAGAACAGGTATCGAGTTAGACCATCCATGATCAAAGCCATCAAAGAATTTCCGCCGCTAAAAAGCAAGAAAGAGGTTATGAGCTTCCTGAGAAGGCTCAATTACATCAGCCGGTTCATAGCGCAATGCACTGTCATCTGTGAGCCAATCATCAAGTTACTTAAGAAAGACGCAGCAATCGAGTGGACAGAGGACTGCCAAAAGGCATTTGATCGAATAAATGAGTACTTGTCTTGCCCGCCTGTGCTGGATCCACCTGAACCTGGGCGACCCTTGATCTTATACCTGTCCATTGTAGATTCGGCCTTCAGCTGTGTATTGGGACAACATGATTCGACTGGAAGCAAAGGAGCAAACAATATACTACGTAAGCAAGAAGTTTACTCCTTACAGGGCCTAGTATACATTGCTGGAGCGCACGTGCTGCGCGCTGACTTGGATAGCACAAAAGTTAAGACGTTACCTGACATCTTACTCAACATTGCTGATATCGAGGATGGATCCTCTCAAGTATATCTTCCAAAAACCAATGCCTACTGGAAAGCTGGCTAAATGGCAAATGCTGCTCAATGAATTTGACATCATTTTTGTCACCCAAAAGGCGGTGAAAGCTCAAGCCTTGGCTGATCATATGGCAGAGAATCCGGTGGGAGATGACTATGAACCTTTGCACACCTACTTCCCGGACGAGGAACTTATGTTCGTAGGGGAAGATATCACCGAAGAGTATGATGGGTGGAGGCTATTCTTCGATGGAGCGGTAAACTTCAAAGGAGTCGGTATTGGAGCAGTATTAGTTTCCGAGACTGGACAACACTATCCTGTCACGGTCAAACTAAGGTTTACTTGCACCAAAAATATGGCGGAGTATGAAACCTGCATCCTAGGACTTAGATTGGCAGTGGACATGAACATACAAGATCTATTAGCAATCGGGGATTCCGACTTACTGATTCACCAAGTTTGAGGAGAATGGAGAGCGAAGAACTCCAAAATATTGCCATACCTGGAGTGCATAAAAGAGCTGAAGCAGAGATTCACCAAGATAGAGTTCTAGCATGTCCCTAGGCTGCAAAATGAGTTTGCAGACGCCTTGGCTACCATATCTTCCATGATCAACATCCAAATAAGAACTACATTGACTCAGTACCCGTGACAGTGAGGAACCAACCAGCATACTGTTATCACGTAAAAGAAGAACTAGATGGACAACCTTGGTTCTACGACATCAAAGGGTTTCTCAAAGACGGCACTTATCCAAAGAACGCAACGAATCTCCAAAAGAAGACACTAAGGAGTCTAGCAAATGGTTTCTTTCTGAACAGAGAAGTTTTGTACAAAAGAATACCCTATTTGGGATTGTTAAGATGTTTGGATGTTAAAGAAGCCGCTAGATTGTTGGAAGAAATACACTCTGGGACATGCGGCCCACATATGAACGATTTCGTGCTTGCAAAGAAGATTTTGAGGGCCGGCTATTTCTGGATGACAATGGAGCACGCTTGCATAAAGCACGCAAAGAAATGCAATCAATGCCAAGTACACGGAGATATGATTCGAGGGCCTCCCAATGGATTGAACATCATGGGATTACCGTGGCCTTTTGCCGTATGGGAAATGGATGTCATAGGACCTATCGAGCCAGCCGCTTCCAGTGGACATCGTTTCATACTGGTAGCCATTGCCTATTTTACCAAATGGGTGGAAGCTGCATCGTACAAGTCAGTAACAAAGAAGGTGGTGTCCGATTTCGTCCATGATAAGATGATCTGTCGGTTTGGCATTCCTGAGTCCATAATCATTGACAATGGGTCCAATCTCAATAGTGACCTAATGAAAGCAACCTGTGAAGTTTTCAAGATCAAGCACCGCAATTCCACCGCATACAGACCTTAAATGAATGTTGCGGTCGAGGTGGCCAATAAGAACACCAAGAGGATATTGCGCAAGATGACAGACAATTCAAAGCAATGGCACGAGAACCTACCCTATGCTCTACTGGGGTACCACACCACAAAGAGAACATCAACGGGGGCTACTCCTTACTTGCTGGTGTATGGCACTGAGGCAGTGATACCCGCAGAGGTCGAGACACAATCCTTAAGAATCATCCAAGAAACATAGTTGAAAGACGCTGAATGGATCAAAAGAAGAATGGAGCAATTGGCCCTCATCGACGGCAAGAGACTGCACGCAGTATGTCATGGGCAACTATATTAGAGGAGAATGGCCAAGGCATTTAGCAAGAAAGTTCGAGAAAGATTCTTCGAAGCTGGGAAATTAGTACTGAAGAAAATATTTCCAAATCAAGAAGAAGCAAAAGGTAAGTTTGACCAAATTGGCAAGGGCCGTACATGGTTCACCGAGTTCTGAATGGAGGAACAGTGATATTGGCAGAGATGGACAGAGAAGTTTGGCCAAAACCAATCAACTCAGACTCTGTCAAAAGATACTTTGTATATGAGCTTGTACTAATTAGTGATTTCCCTATTCTGCAATACATTGTAATCTGAACTACGTCACGACCTGATTCCCCAAGTGCGATATGTAGGCAACCTACTCAAGGTTCGGTCGCATAAACACAAAAATTTCATTTTCCCACAAAGTAAATACTGGGACGGAATTTTTGAGGAACTCTATAGGACAAACATAGCTGACACTGGGCAGAAATTTTTGAGAAAATTTCAAGTACAAATTGGGGCAGAATTTTCAGGTCGCCCTAAAATTCACTTGATGGAGTTTGGGAACAGCGCGAAAACAACAACTTTGACTCTACACAATGCGACTCGTGACTCAATGGGACAAAATATTTCATTTTATTTTAAAAGTTTTTCGAAAACATTTGCATTATTAACTACTTTATGCATATCCCTGTTAGCTCGGCCAAGATCCTGATACTCGTGGACAGCGAGTGCGATGCAAGCCAAGAATGCACAAACCAAACCACCCCGCACAACTCACCAATCTTTCTTTGGATGCAGGCACAAAGTATACGTAACTCGGCAACATACGACAGATATGCTTCAACGAAAGGTTTGTCATTTAAATTAGCTGAGGGTACACAGCCCGAAGAGTTGGTTGAGGTTACACAACCCGATATCGATTCGCATTTAAATTAGCAGTCGGTTGAGGGTACACAGCCCGATATCGATTTGTCATTTACATTAGCTGAGGGTACACAGCCCTAAGCGTCGGTGGAGGGTACACAACCCGATATCGATTCATATTTAAATTAGCGGAAGGTACACAGCACGAAGCGTCGGTTCAGGGTACACAACCCAATATCGATTTGTCATTTACATTAGCTGAGGGTACACAGCCGGAAGCGTCGGTTGAGGGTACACAGCCCGATATCGATTTGCATTTAAATTAGCTGAGGGTACACAACCCGAAGCATCGGTTGAGGGTACACAGCCCGATATCAATTTTTCATTTACATTAGCTGAGGGTACACAGTCCGAAGCATCGGTTGAGGTTACACAGCCCGATATCAATTTGTCATTTACATTAGTCGAGGGTACACAGCCCGAAGCGTCAGTTGAGGGTACACAGCCCGATATCGATTTGTCATTTACATTAGACGAGGGTACACAGCCCGACGCGTTGGTTGAGGGTACATAGCCCGATATCGATTTGCATTTACATTAGCTGAGGGCACACAGCCCGAAGCGTCGGTTGAGGGTACACAGCCCGATATCGATTTGTATTTACATTAGTTGAGGGCACACAGCCCGAAGAGTCGGTTGAGGGTACACAGCCCGATATCGATTTGTCATTTAAATTAGTTGAGGGTACACAGCCCGAAGCGTCGGTTGAGGGTACATAGCACGACATCGATTTGCATTTTAATTCTTTGCGAAGGGTACATAGACCAATCATGGCATAGCAGACACAACTATATACGGCAAGAATCCTGGTAAGACAATACAGCCTGGCGGGAAGGTACGTTTTACATATACATTATACAGGCATATCGTCATTGCAGGACATACATTCCAAGAAAAGCAAACCATTAAACCTGACGCCCCAAATTCTTTAAACTCATAGGCACTTCTCTGGAGTCATGACAAAATTGGCCGTTTTGTGAACGTCTTTGCCCAAAGACTCTTTCATCATCCCCGGGCAAAGAAGGCAGCTGTTGACACCAAATTTTGTCCCTCCTGTTTTTAAAGCAGTAGTTTTCAAATTTTACATGCAATCGTGCATTTATCCTTGTCCCGTCCATTCTTTCAAATTATCTTGTCGTAATAGCCTAGCAATCAAGTCCATTTTCAAAAGCATCGTCTCAAACCAGAGCCATTTTTACAAGACGTATGCTTCCATTTTTAAATTTCTGCAATTACCTCTATTTTTTATAAAATTATCTAATTTATTTTAAATCCTAAAATACATTTTTATACGCTTCCCCAGCCTTTGTATTGCTTTAAAATTAATTCCCTAATTTTCTTATGTTTTATACCTATTTTATACAATTTCTGCACTTATTTTATAATTAAATTATGCCTATTATACACTATTTATGCACTATATATACATAAATACAAATATACCTATTACACCTCACATTTTATACACATCACACGTATTTCTACACCTCAGCACTTAGGGGATTAATCTCAGCCGTCCACGAGTGACATCCAATGGCTGAGATCAAATCCTCCACTCATTTCCCTAAACGACACCTAAACTTTCCCCCTACTCTCATTTCCTCCTCACCTCTCTCTCTCTCTCTCTCTCTCTCTCTCTCTCTCTCTCTCTCACTCTCTTCGGTGAAATGAAACGTCGCCACTGTCGCGACATTTTCTGGTCAAATTGGTCGTTGAAAATTGGGGAAAATGGTACCATTGCACTCCCCTCGTCATCCGCTACAAAACCTATATACTTTTGATGGTATTTGGACGAGGGCCAAACTTGACCCTTGATTAATTGAGTCACCCCTGCCAGGAAATGCCTCCGACAGTGTTCAGGTTATGTTGAACAATGTTATCGCCTAAAAAGGGTAAGAAACTTTTCATGCCGAGTCGATTTGAGACAGGTCGATTTGACCAGACCCAGTTCGAAAACGGGTAATGTTTGTCTTTGTTGACATTTCTGAATCTATGTAATGCTACTCTTAAAATTTGGCCAATTTTTTCTATCTGTCAACATGTTTGTACGCTACTTGACAATTGTTTAATTAAAATCCATGCGATTAACAATTCTTGCCTAGTTCACTGATTTAAACTAAGCGTGGCCTTGAATTCTCGTATGTCTGGTTGAACTACCTTCATAATCTGTGCCTTAGGCCTTGTTTTGCTAAATTCCTAAATGTAAAAGGGTTTTGCTCATCCATGTCCCAAGTATATGTGCTTTTGGTTCTGACAAGACGCATGATTTCTGTGATTAAATGCTTAAAATTGAAATGATAATTTGACTGGCATGATTAAGGGATCCTGTTTGACTTGATTTGAAACTCTTGTTTAATATTTAATTGGAAAATGGTTATAGTAATGGGTGAGAACTAATTTGAGAATCTGTGAAATTTGAGAAGATGATCATGATATTTTCGGCCCTGGAATATGCTCTCATTGACTGTTTTTGAACCTAGACCTCATTGTGTTTAAGGGAAGGAATTCTAAATAAGCTAGGAATAGGTTTACCTTAGTGTTAGGGATTCTGATTGAGTTATTCAAGGAATAGACACTTAAATGACTTGATTTTATTTCTGGAAAGGTATATTTCTTTGCCTTATTAGTTCACCTATTTGAATTTGAAGGACTCGACCCTATAACTATATAAACTTGGCCATTCATTCGCTAGCACACACAGATATACACACAGCACTTTTTTGAAGCTTTACGCATCTCCTTCTCTAATTCTTTCTGGAAAATAATTGCTCTGCTTGGCTATTTTGGCTCTGTCTTGCAAGTCCTGATCAACATACACACTGTTTCTTTGTTCTTTTACTATCAAGAGGTACTTTTTCTTCTTCTTGACTACCTACTACATATGTTCCTCTAATTGTTTGTGCCTAGATAATCTGTTTGCTCCACCGTAGCTGTGTTTATGTAAACTCCCAATGCTTGAACATAGCATGCTTAAACTATGTTTTGTTAGTCCATGTTAATCTTGTCCAGTGTATTAGGGGATCCAATAGGATCATACCAGGTTTTCTAAGTGCAGGGGCATTGTTTGCACCTTATTAATAAGGTTTTCTACCGTCCTTCTTAATTTGGACAAAGGCCTCAATTCATGCTTCCTTGTTCCCCATTCCCCTGCTAATCTTATGTTTGCAGCTTTGTTTGGATGGTCTCAGATAGACCCTGCTATACTCATTGACTACAGGAGAACCCTAAAGTTTAATGGGGTCAATGATTAGACCCTCTAAGCTGGTTCTGATTGTTCTAGAATTATAAACCTCTTACTGTTATAATGGCACCTTTGATCTTTAAGGCACAGGGCACTTTCCTTTGACCATTACCCTTTCCTTGTGCTTTTTTCCCTTTGCAACAGTTCCGAATTTGTATATTTGCTAAATTTCCCGTCTGTAATTCTTTAAAACAGGGTGCACAGTTGCAATGTTGTCCAAATAGGCCACTCAGGGGCCATTCCCTTACTCTTTTCTCCCTATGTGTGACTGCATCATGTTTATACTTGCAAAACGATTCTGATTGTTGCTTGATAATGTCATCTATGTGAAGCTGGTCGATTTCAACAGTATATGTAAAATCCTATTACTACTGAAAGGACTTACATTTAAAAATGCATCGAAAGCATCAATGTTTTTTAGGTTACAATCTGAAATTTCAATAGAACATGGGCTATTACTATTATAGTTGTTTAAATTGGACCGTTTTCTGAAAATTAAGCTCGCCCCTCTTTGCATAAATAGTCCAGGCCTAAAACTATTTTCAAAAAGGGCCTCTACATGCATTAAACTGATTTTCTACTACTTACATGCTCCTATACATTAATCTAATAGTGTGTAGGGGTGTATAAAACATTTGGGGTCACTTGTACACTTTATAGGTATTTTTCTAAAGTTATAACTTTTATTTTTTCATATATTTGCATGCTTATACCTATACCTATACATATATAATTTACATGCAATAGCCTTTATTTGCATTTCTGTGCTTATGTGAAACCCATTTTCGAAAGTAGCCCCTTCCTCCTATATATTTCCAAAACTGACCCCTAAAACAAAAAGGCCATTAACGTTAGGGCTCGACAATTAATGACTAGTCACACCAACCTTAAATGGCCAATATTTCATTTTAAAAATAACACCTACGTGGTTTTTGGTACAAATCTGAAGTTTGTTTGCAAAACTTGCCTATTTATGCAAAATTATTTTAAATGCTAGAATTACACAAATAGGTTGAAATGGAACACCTTTTGCATGTTTAGTCCCACTTATGAGTAGGCGTTTGCATTAGAGGCCATAAAATACGATTAGGCTTTAAATGTAGGTCGCATATAAACTTGTTTGCATATGTGTGAGTTGAATTGCCTAGATATATTGCCTTCTTGAATCAAATGCTAAAATGACTTTCAAAGTTAGTATTGTATGATAATATTCACCAATTTATCCCAAAACATAGGCTCGGGCGGGAACCACCTTTCGTGGGACTCAGGGGTGTGCCTAATACCTTCTCCCTTGAATTATTTGGACTTATTACCTTTTCGAATCTATGGAATAGACCAGTACGACTATTAAACTTGCCCTTGGATACTTAGGTGGCCTAATACACCTTAGAAGACTATATTAGGTGGCGAATCCAACACTTGAACTCAAACGAGTTACCCAGTCAAATCCGACACCCGACTCGCTTCGAGTTGAGTCCAAAATCGGGTATGACAAGCATGTGTTACGCTTGATTAAGCTAACCGATCATTGTAGTAGGTTGTTGTGGTTATGTTTTCCTTTGCTTGCAGATCTTGATGGTGTGATTGCAAACACAAAATTCTTTCAGGAAGGGGAGGATGATACAGTCCAAAATGAGACCAGACGTGTTCGTGAGCTTAGAAGGAGAGGACAGTATGTTAGGGGACTCAACGAGCACCTTAGCAAGCTTGGAAGATGGAGGGGCATTGCTTAGGTCTTGAGGCCGAGAATGAAAGAGCTCAACGAGCCACATATCTACCGACGAGCAGGAGTTGCCCTAGAAGTTGAAAGGGACCGACGAGCAATAAACCATATGCCAGGAACTCCGTCTATAATAACAATGGTTGATGAGGACAAGTTCTATCAGCAGCCCTATAAGCCAGTGTAGTTCCGCTGGCTATTCCCAAGACTATCAAGTTTCCCCAAATAACTAGATATTATGGCAAGACAAAACCCTTAAGATCATTTATCTGCCTACATAACAGCAGTCAAAGCCAATGATCAGACTAGAGAAGAGATCCATTTAGTACTGGTAAAGAAGTTCGGCTCTAGTCTGTGTAAAGGAGCTCTGACCTAGTACACTTAGTTGGTTGAGCGGTCTATATAGTCTTTTACACATATGTAGGACTAGTTCGTAAAAGCACCCTCTAGCAGAAGCACGAAAAGAGAATGGAGGATGTTTTCGAGATCAAGCGGAGAGAAGGAAACCTTCTGTATGATCAGAGAGGTTCCAAAAGGAACGCATGACGCTACCGCTAGTGCATGAAAATGTAGTAACTATGGCCTTGACCAAAAGCTTAAACCCCCAAGATTTAGTAGCGACACGTGAATTTTTAGAAAGTCTCTAGGAGCACCCAGAAAAATATGGAGCACACAACACTAACAATACAGCCACAAATTACGCATCGAGTCAGATATCGAAAGGGTGTCTGAGCAAGAAAGTTCAAAGGGTCGAAAACGTGAGTCAACAAAGGAGCTCATACCTGAAGACAAAGGATGGAAGAGCAGGAGATAATCCCCAATAGATTTTCCAAGACAAACGGAAGACCCGCTAGGTCAGAGAAGAGGACTCGAGGCGCGGTGATCCAGGGATTTTAGTCTTCGCGTAAATAGAGTAGACCTTGTAAAGCATCATTATAGAAGGTTAGGTCAATAAGTGCACTGGCCCTCAGACATAAGGAGTAATTCCAACAAAGACTTTTTGGTTTATTGCGAATTTCACAGGGGCTATGGTCAAGACACCACCAACTACCGAGCCCTCATGCTTAAAGTGGCACACTTGTTGAACAAAGAACACCTCAAGGAACTCCTGAACGACAAGGGAAAACAAGCATATGCACAGAGCAGAGAAGGTGAACCAACCTAGAAGTAGCTAGACACTCAAAGGACGGTTACCGAAATATCGGCGGCTTAGAGTCATGAACAGGAAAATAAGGGTCGTGCTAAATTGTGAAGTCCGAGATGAAGGGAGAAAGAGGCCACGCACAGAGACGATGTTTTTTAATAAAGTTGATAAAGAAGGCATTGCCTTCCTGCATCATGACGCCCTGAACATTACACTGAGGGTAGGCGATACCTAGGTGAAGTCTGTGCTTGTGGATCCAAGAAGCGCTGTCAACATAATTAGACAAGAAGATATGTGCGACGTGGAGCTGTTGGCCAGGTAATCTCGAGCCCTTATACGTTAACTAGTTTCAACAACTCTTGCAAGAGATCTGTTTGTGAGATAGTGTTACTAGTCCTTATGTCTAGAGAAACAAATTTGACATCCTCCCAAGTCCAGATGTGCGACACATCATAAAATACCATAATAGAGAGGCCATGGATACACGAGATGAGAGAACTACCTTCGACATTCTATCAGGTGCTTAAATGCCCGACCCCATTGGGGCGAACGAGATACGAGGAGAGCAGAACTTGTCAAAATGTTGTTACATGACTGTTATTTCACACGCAGTGAAGGCAGAAGCCAAAAGTCGCCAGAAGAGCTTAGGCAACCTCTAGTTGCAAAAATTGCCATTAAGTTTAAAGAGCAAAGGATCCCCACGAAGCACCAGGCATTATCCGCAACTCAAATGAAGAATAAATCTGAAGATCCATGGTAGATGACCTGAATTCATGATTTCAACAAAAAGACACTAGAAAAAAAGTTTTACGTATGTTCTAATTGATAACCGAAGCTCAAGAGGAGTTTGCCAACCTCTTTCGTGCCTGTGCATCAACTTTTGCATGGACACATATAGACATGTCAAGAGTGCTTACACAAGTGATCACCCACCGGCTGAATGTGGACCCTTTCTTCAAAACTGTTAAGTTGAAGAAATGACCTATTAGTGACGAAAAAAGCAATGCAGTTCACAAGGAGGTAGAGAAGTTACTGGATCTATTCGGAAAGTCTATTATCTTGACTGGCTTTCAAATGTCATGGTCGTCTCAAAGTAGGTAAATGAAGAATGTGCATAGATTTTACTAATTTAAATAAAGCATACTCGAAGGATTTGTTTACCCTGCCCAATGTTGACCAATTCATTGACTCAATGGTGGGACATGAAAGGCTTAGTTTCCTGGATGACTACTAATGATGCAATCAGATCCTCATGAATTCAGATGACCAGGAAAAGGCCTCGTACATCATTGATTGAGGAATTTATTGTTATCTTGTGATGCCCTTTGGATTAAAGAACGATGGGGCCACATATCAGTAGTTAAATCTAATGTTGAAGGACCAAATCGGGAAGACCATAGAGGTGTATATTAATGACATACTGGTAAAGTCATAGTTCCCAAAGGACCATATCAGGCACTTGGAAATAGCAATCGACATGCATGATGAGTTCGGTATGAAACTCAACTACGAAAAGTGAGCCTTCGGGGAATCATCAGATATATTCCTCAATTTCATAATCTCAAATGGACGGTTCGAAGCCAATCTTGTAAGATAAAAGCCATCGAAGGAATACCAGAAGTATTTAAACACGAGGCAGAGGTGAAGACACTCAGTTAACGGTTTGAGTTAGAGTGCAAAAGTAAAATGAATCAAGCCACAAGAAGAAAAGAGCACAAGTTAAGTTGAAAATTGAAAAAGCAGTAGAAAAGGACGAAGTGCAGATGTACAGTTTGGCGCCCACACATGCAAAGGTGTGACCTACTTACTGTCATGCAGACACATAATTTTAAAAAATAAAAATATACAGAGCCTAGGAATTCTTAGTGTGCGACCACAAAATAGTAACGTGTTTGCACTTTCATTGGAAAGATGTTGTCGTACAACCATAATGTGGCTGCCGAATAACCAGTTCCTAAAAGTACCTAAACTCTGGACAACACCAAGGGCATCCTAACAAGGAAAAGAGCCTCAACACAATTTAAAGAATAAAAGGAATGTGCGGCTTCATAATCAAAGTGTCAGTCGCATAATCTTGAAGTTCAATGTGAAGGTAGAAACCTCATCAACTAGGTGGCTCTGAGATTCAGATTAAGAGCAAATCCTAGAAGTACCGCCGCACAACAAAAGAGTTTGCCGCATAGCTACCAAAGGGCATTTTTATAATCAATTTTTGTAAAGACTATAATCGCTAGAGTTAGTTTTTTTACATATCTTTGTCTTGGAGAGAAAGTTAGAGAGCACATTTTTCATCTTTAACAAGCTTCACCATTGGTGAAGAATCAATCATCTATTTGTAAGTAATTTTATATATTATTGTTCATGATGCAACTATCTTTCATTACATGTACGAATTCTTGACAAAGCATGAGTAGCTAAATCAACTCTAGGGTTGTATTTAGAGCCTAGTTATAAACTTAATGGATCTAACTAACTAAGCCTAATGCTAATTTTGGAATACCTCTTTCATAACCTTCTAACTTAAAATCCAGCGAATTTGTAATGATGAATATATGTTCTAGTCTTATAAGTACTAAAACTATATCGAAAGTTTAATTTAGGAATGGGTAAGGTTATGACGAGAAATCTAAAGTAGGTGTAGAAACGGTCACCTTGGGTTAATGGACTTGAACACCGAAAGGGTAATAGGCCTACCCGGAATCAACCACTTGTGATTCATGCAATAACTTTTCATACTTGAAAAGGGTCAAAAGGTGCTAATCCCACATATTAGCGAAAGAGATAGGTATGGTGTATGTGTGTGGGTTTCAATGTGTTACCCGACATTTTGTGAGCTAAGTAGTGAGATTCCATTAGGGGCATAACTATGTAGCAAATGCAATCCTAGTCTCTTAAACATCTAGAAAATAACCATTACTTAGAAATCATTAGCTCATAGTATTAATAAAATTTACACTTTATTTAGGAATAATCCAACCAACAAGTTGAATTAGATCAATTTAAACTAACCAAATTATTCATAGCAAGCTCCTTTAGTTCGACCTCATTCCTATGGGCGTTGTTTGGTACACAATCCTTTCTACAGATATACCAAGAAACTTCTATTTAACAAACTATGTTTACTCGATGATAAAATGATAACAATCACGATACCTCTCGATAACGCTCACGTTATGGATCCAAGAACTTGATAAAAAAATTTAAAGAAACGCGCGGAAGCTAATAAAATATACTTATAAACGAACAAGAATTGAAAATAAGGATAGAATGAATTCAAGAAAGAGTTTCTTGAATTCAAGAACGGATCAAGAATCTCAAGAAAGAATCAAGAAATTCAAGACAAGTCTAAATCTTGAAAAGATACTCCTAACAAAAACAATTAGACTAAGCTAACCACCTTTGGTAGAGAATAGCTCAAGAAGAAGATTATGGAATCCCGATCCCCGTTAGAGTAACAAAGAACAACAGTAAAATAGAATTTACCGCCTTTCTTGAATACCTAAAAGTAATCTAAAGATTTGAAGAAGAAATACCTCATCACCTAAAAGTGTAGACTTGAAGGTTGAAAGATAAATCCAAGAGTAGCCATACACAAAAGTACAAGAGAAAACCTCTCAATTTTTATTCATCATAAATATATATTGTCGTTGTCGTTAAAAGTAAAGAAAATAACCCCTTTATATAGGAGTAGGGGCTGGCCATAGGCCTTACAAAATCCTACTCAAATATAAATTCTAAGTAATAATGAAATAGGAAAAGAAACCAACTAGGAAAGTAAATCCTAATAAAATAGGAAAAGGAGGTAAATTAAAACTAAACTAGGAAAAGTAAATAATATCCTAAATAATCTTGGTAAACTAATCCTAATTAATATTGGAATCAAAACCTAATTAATATAGGAAAATATATCCCAATTAATTTAGGAAACGAATCCCACTTGAACTAGGAATCCTTGATAGCAACTTGCAAGCAACTTGGGGTACACTTCATGAAATCCTTTGACCATCCTTTGCACGTTTTTGGGCTGAAACTAAGCACATTTTATAGGCTAAAAATGTGACCCTATGTGGCTCTTCTTGGGCTTCAAGTTTGGCATACTTTAGACTCCTTAATTAGTCCAAACATAGACTGATTTGGAATCCAATTCTTCCACTTCAAATTACAGTAATTTTGACTTCAATATTAATTCCTTGTACCTCAATTTGGACCATATAATATTTATATCACTTAGACAAAAGGTCATCCTTGGCTTGAGCTCTTTCTCTTCACAATTCAACTGCAATCGGCTTGTTTTGAGCTTTCTTTATGTGAAATCTTGTCATATGCCTTCCAAGAGCTTCCAAAGCTTCATCCAAATATTTCAATGGAGTTTTCCTTCCATGAATGCTATCATTCCCCTCTTCTTGAAGGAATTCGTCCTCGAATTCAAACCTGCACAAAAGAGAAAGTAATAGAAGTACAAAAGAAATAATAACCAATACCACACCAAATTTTCTTGGTTGGAACAATATTAAGTAGTATCCATAAACTTTACTCTTACTCTTAAATTTAGATATTATTGTTAATAACTTTAGATATATGAAAACATCGTCATCTTCCAAAATAACAAAGTCACCAACATAAGAAACAAGAACAATGTTCATTACCTCCAAAAATACCTTAGGTGTTCTAAAGAATCCAAGAATTCTAATTAACGAATTATACATACCATACTTGGACTTATTTACTAAAAAAACAACATCACCTTGTATTCTTTTATGGAGTGGCTCCAATATAGCAATGACTTTGGGAAACTTCATGTCATAAACCTTTAAAAAGGGATCAATATAATCAATCGGGTTAACAACACAAAAATTAGCAAATAAGCTTTTGTCTTTCAACATCCAACAAGAATTAATTTCCCCATATTCATCTTTGAATCCAATTGCATTCTTTGCCACATTCACTTGTATGACACTTCCTCTATCAAAAGAATTTTCATCACTTCTCTGCACGAAAACAAAAGAACTAGTGCAAGAAATAGTTAATGGATTAAGAAGCGCACAAGAGTTTTCCTCAAAACCAATATATATACTATCAACAAGTAGTGGAGATTTAAAAGTAGACAAATCACAATCATTCTCCACTTGAGTCAACTCTTCACCAAAATCATGAATTTCATCATTATAAATAGTAGGTGAAAAATACAATTCAAGTTCATGTTGTTCCTCGTCAAACAATGGTGGAGTTTCATAATAAGAGTCTTTATCGAAATCAACACCAGATTTAGGCCAACACAATAAAGCAAGTAAATCACAATCTTCCTTAACCAATGAATCATTTAGACATATAGAATGTTTATTATTTCTATCATCACCAACACCCAAAAGAGAAATATCATTATCAAATTCATCCAAATAAGGTAGAGTGTTAAGCTTAGCAGATTTACCTTGAACCTTACCTAAACCATCTTCCTTACCTTTGTTTTTCTCATTGAGGTTCACTTGGCTATAAGAATTGGATGACTCGGCCTCTACATGCTTTTTCAAGCATTGAAGTTCTTCCAATGTTGGCTTTTTCATGCAAACTTCTCCAAAATCACCTAGATAAGAATCAAAACAACTAGAAGAAAAAGAAGTAGGAATGTTAGGGTTAGAATAAGAAATAACCTCACCCAAACTCTCTTGTTTTTCATATCTCTCAACTTCTTCTTTTTCACTCTTATTTTTATCATTCTCTCCTCTCTTTTCTTGTGGCAACTCTCTCACTTCTCTCAACTCAAGCTCTCCTTTTTCTACTCTTAAGTTGCCACTTTTCTCTCCCTTACTCCTCTCGATCTTTTCTCTCTCATCCTCACTTTTTTTCTCACAAACAAGATCAATAAGATCAATTCCATTCCCAATTATACGATTGTAAATTGTAGGCACAATCCAATCACTATCATCATGAGTGTGATCTTTACTAACTTCACTTGCATCTCTAGCTTCTCTTCTCATACGCTTTTGTTTTGCACATGAAGATTTAACATGACCCACTTTATGACACTTAGAACATTTAAGTTCTTTATAACGAAATATAAAAAGTGGTTTAACCATGGAACCTTGTTCTTCACTTGCAAACATCTCTCTGTCCTTTTTCCACTCAAAGCCGGTTGGTTCTCTTTGGATTTATAAATAAACCTTAGTAGTAACAACCCTAGGTGATAAGGTTTAGGAGTTATAAAATAAGAAGAAAAGTGAAAGGCCAAAATCTAGAAAGAATAGGATTTGGTAAGTAGGAATAAAACCAAATAGAATTAGGATCTTCTTTAATGAAAACCAAAACCTAGAAATAATAGGATTTGGAATGTAGAAACAAACAAGGAAAAGAATATAAAAAACCCAACCCAAAGGAAAAAAGGAAAGATATTACTTTTCTTCCAAAGACTAGAATCCCCTCTTCTTGTTTCCTTTATTGACTAGGAAACCCAATACTACTAAATTTCTAAAAATAATGAGCATCAGCAACCAAAAATTTTCTATTGAATTTTCGTTTTTTTTTTTGTTTTTTTTTTCCTCTTTTTTTTTTTTTTCCGTGTTACTGTTTACTGCTACAATAACTTTTTTTTTTTTTTTTTTTTTTTTTTTTTTTTTTTTTCTTCTTGCTTCCCTAGCTCAAAAATCCCCCAAGATAATCAAGAATGGAATCTTGATTGAACCCGCTCTGATACCACTTGATAAGAATCACGATACCTCTCGATAACGCTCACGTTATGGATCCAAGAACTTGATAAAGAAATTTAAAGAAACGCGCGGAAGCTAATAAAATATACTTATAAACGAACAAGAATTGAAAATAAGGATAGAATGAATTCAAGAAAGAGTTTCTTGAATTCAAGAACGGATCAAGAATCTCAAGAAAGAATCAAGAAATTCAAGACAAGTCTAAATCTTGAAAAGAAACTCCTAACAACAACAATTAGACTAACTAAGCTAACCACCTTTGGTAGAGAATAGCTCAAGAAGAAGATTATGGAATCCCGACCCCCGTTAGAGTAACAAAGAACAACAGTAAAATAGAATTTACCGCCTTTCTTGAATACCTAAAAGTAATCTAAAGATTTGAAGAAGAAATACCTCATCACCTAAAAGTGTAGACTTGAAGGTTGAAAGATAAATCCAAGAGTAGCTATACACAAAAGTGCAAGAGAAAACCTCTCAATTTTTATTCATCATAAATCTATATTGTCGTCGTCGTTAAAAGTAAAGAAAATAACCCCTTTATATAGGAGTAGGGGCTGGCCATAGGCCTTTCAAAATCCTACTCAAATATAGTTTCTAAGTAATAATGAAATAGGAAAAGAAACCAACTAGGAAAGAAAATCCTAATAAAATAGGAAAAGGAGGTAAATTAAAACTAAACTAGGAAAAGTAAATAATATCCTAAATAATCTTGGTAAACTAATCCTAATTAATATTGGAATCAAAACCTAATTAATATAGGAAAATATATCCCAATTAATTTAGGAAACGAATCCCACTTGAACTAGGAATCCTTGATAGCAACTTGCAAGCAACTTGGGGTACACTTCATGAAATCCTTTGACCATCCTTTGCACGTTTTTGGGTTGAAACTAAGCACATTTTATGGGCTAAAAACGTGACCCTATATGGCTCTTCTAGGGCTTCAAGTTTGGCATACTTTAGACTCCTTAATTAGTCAAAAAATAGACTGATTTGGAATTCAATTCTTCCACTTCAAATTGCAGTAATTTTGACTTCAATATTCATTCCTTGTACCTCAATTTGGACCATATAATATTTATATCACTTAGACAAAAGGTCATCCTTGGCTTGAGCTCTTTCTCTTCACAATTCAAGTGCAATCGGCTTGTTTTGAGCTTTCTTTATGTGAAATCTTGTCATATGCCTTCCAAGAGCTTCCAAAGCTTCATCCAAGTATTTCAATGGAGTTTTCTTTCCATGGATGCTATCATAAAACTTGGGATTGTCTCCTTTAATTATGAGATGATTATCTGCATAAAATTTCTGCATATTTTCACTTCAACTTTGCACTTCACATAACCAAATTATTGATTGAAAATTAGGCCTCAATCCATCTGGACTTAAATTTGGGCCATCAGATAATTATTGCTCTTAGTCGAATCTCACTACGAAAAAACTGCCACTTTGCGGTTTATTTCTAGCAATTTAGAAAACCGCAGCTAATGTTTTTGTTCTGCGGCAGTTTTGTTAAGCGCTACCAATGGAAGGTACATGGGCAGCAGTTATAGTGTTCTTGCAGCGGTTCAGATGTAGCAATTATATACCAGCAGTTTTGATGCATCTTTTAAGTGGTTTGCTCATTAAATTTTTTCTTTAAAAAGTTAAAATAATATTAGTTAAATTTCAAAATAGTTTAAGTAGAAACTTTTATGTATAAGGTGAGAGTAGCTGTAATAAAACATAATTTATGTATAAGGCTTATGTATTTTTTTTATAATTAAAAATTATATTTATTAAGAATAATGTATTTATTTTTGAAAATTATGTTTTTTTGCGAATTAAATAGTTTTTAAGGTTTATGGGACAAGATATGAGTTGGGTGGAATTATATACAGAAGAATTTTATTTCGTAATTGCAATTGTATAGATAATTTACATTACTAAAAAAGAGAGCTAAAAAGAAAACGAAGAAAAGGAAACGAAATAGGAAAGTAGCGGGCCTGGCATTAAATCGGTCCCACACCGGTTGATAAAAGCAGAGTCTTCCTCTTTATAAAGATGTTCCAGGATCAACTGTATGAATTCAACACGTGTAATATAACTTGGAGTAATAGTGACATGTAGGTGACACGTGGGTCTGAGTTGATGATGATGTGTTATGGATGGCCTTTGCTGGGATACTCAATGTGGGCTCAGGCACAGTGGGCCAAGTAAAAAATCTTGTAATATTTTTGAATAATTGTTGCAATCCCGCCGGTTTCAATTTTCAGCGGTTACGCCAGCGGTTGGATTAAACCGTGGCAAGAGGGTTTAAGTACAGCTTATCAGGCAGCATTTTCTTGGCCGCTGGAATTCTCTTTTTGTGGCGGGTCAAACTGCTGCAAATCTCCATTTTGAACCGCTGGAAATATCAAATATTTTTGTAGTGTCTTTCCATTTAACTCGAGCTCCTCTTCCATAATCAAAAGCTTCACATCAACGTTAGCTTGCAACTATCTAACTTGAGATTTACTTAATAGCCTTTTTGGTGCTTCCAATGCTTCATAAATTTATAATTGTAGTTGATGTCCAAGGCTGCATCTATGTTTTTTAATTAAGTTAGGCTGCCATGGATGGTATCAAGGACACCAAGGAACCAACATCTTTGTTGCAGCAAGACACATACTCAGGGTGAGAACGTGCCCAAGTAAAATAAAAGCGGCCAATGCCAAGGCCCAAGTAGTTGTAAAGACGTCGTACAATATTCCTTCTGATGGAAAGTTGCTTTGCCAAGGCCAACTTGATAGTGATCACTCTTGAAGATTTTTACCTAATTCCCGGCATTTACTTTATGGACAGAATAAGGTGGTGCATGTGCCTCATCTTGAAGTGTAATGATTATGAAATAATCTTGTCTAAACATAGTTCCATGTATGTGATCACCCCTATGGCAAAGGAGAAAGTTGAATTAATGAAGAAAACATTTATATTCTAAGGCCATTCGGTAAGCAACCACCAAGACTGAATGGATCCTAAAAAGGTGCAATCTACTGTTGATCGGCATGCCACTTTAAATGTCAAAGAAGTGAAATAATTTCTTGGGTTGGCGATTATTAAACAAAGTTATTGTTGGATACTAAAAGCAAGCTTCTATATTGAATGATTTGATGAACATAGATATCATGTAGGGGTGGTATGATACTGGTAAAGATACTTTTGCTAATTTAAAAAAGACCATTGCATCAGAATCTATACTGAGATTGCTTGATTTTGGATTGCTAGTAGACTTGTGGAGGTGAATCTATCGATAATCAACTAATAGGAAGATATGATATGAGGATAGCGTTTTTGTAATATTTTTAGTATTAAGTATTCGCAACACTATGAAAATATTTATTGAAGTTAATGAAGAGCAGTGACAAGGAGAAAAATAGGACGAATAGGGAAAGATATAAGGCTGCAAAAAAGGAAGCGAAAGAATAGTTTAAACGGCATAAACGGTAGCTTATGGATGCATGTATAAAAAATAGCAGATAATGGTGGGAGTATGAAGTTGTATGGGCTCCAAAAGGCAACGGAGAGGCGAGCTCGCGACTTAGACCAAATGAGGTGCATTAAAGACGAGGATGCAATGGTGTTGGAGGAAGAGGCCCATATTAGCTGATGATGGTAGGATCACTTCCATAGACTCTTAAACACAGAGGGAGACAGACATATTGAGTTGGGTCAGTTAGCTAACTCAGAGAGTAACCGAGATTTTGGATATTGTAGCCAAATAAGAATTGAGGAGGCTAAGGAAGCAATCCGTAAAATGCAAGGGAATGAGCAACTAAGCTAGATGAGATCCCAATGGAATTTCGAACAAACACGGGCAGAGAAGGCTTGTAGTGGATAACTAGGTTGTTTAATGTCATCTTTAGGATGGAGAAAAAGCCTGACGAATGGATGTGGAGTATTATGATTTTCGTTGTATAATAATAAGGGTGATATTTTGAATTGCAACAACTATAGGGGTATCAAACTATTAATTCATATTATGAAAGTTTGGGAGAGCATGGTTGAGATGAAGAAGAGGAGGGATGTGTCTATTTCCGAGAACCAATTCGGGTTCTTGCCTGGGTGATCCACTACAGAAGTCATTCATCTCTTGAGAAGGATGATTAAACATTATAGGGACTGTGTGGGTAAAAATACGCCACCTATGACTACGAGGACACGAGTCCAGTTGGCGAAGACTACACTTTGCCTACAAGTCACCAGGTGCAAAGGATACATGCCTGCTCTTCAAGCCATGGCCGCTCAGCAAGCACGGACCATGGGACGCAAGGCATTACATCCCACCGCTTTAAGGTTTATAGTCTCCTAGTTAGGGTTAGCTTGTATCACCGGCTTGAGTAAACAGGCTCACGACCTTATTAGTTTTTATGTTTTATCATAATTAGGACTAGGTAAATCTATAGCTAGAAATAACCCTCTTCGTCGGATGTTTATCGGCCCATTGGCTAAATGCCTAGGACCGTCAGAAGCCGAGTATGTGCTGAGGGAGATCCACAGAGGATAGTGCGGGAACAACTCTGTAGGAAGATCACTGGCTCGAAAGGTCATCAGAGCAGGCTATTTCTAGCCCTGAATGCAAGACGATGCAAGCAAATTTTTCCGAGTGTGCCGTAGCTGTCAGCTATTCTCCCATGCACTTAATCAGCCAGTAGATCCTTTACACTCCGTAATTGCACTGTAGCCTTTCATAAATTGGGGATGGAGATCGTGGGACCTAAGCCTAAGGCACGCGGAGGCATCAAATTGCACATCATGACCGACTACTTCACTAAGTGGGTCGAAGCAGCAGCTTACGCTCGAATCTGAGAGTGTGAGGTGATACAGTAGATTTTGAAAAAATATCATGTACCGATTTGGAATTCCTTACGAGATCACTTGTAATAATGGACCAATTTATAGGAGTTGAGATCACAGCATTCTTGAAGGAATTTAAGATCAAAAGGATAACATCAATGCCTTATCACCCTATGGCTAAACATCAAGCCGAGCCTTCAAATAAGACTGTTGCAGAAAGGTTAAAGAAGCGACTCAAGGAAGCTGAAAGGAAATGGCTGGAGGAGCTGCCAGGGGTTCTGTGGGCCTATGGCCCCATGACAAATGACAGCACGGTGAAAATTCGATTCTTGCTGATCCCCGTAGAGATACGTGAATTCAGCCTACGTTGGTCGTTCACCGAAGAGGGACCAATGAACGAGACTTTGGAAGCCTCACTTGACTTCCTGGACAAGTACTGATAGATAGCGGCCTTAGCAGCCCAGATGCAACGGGCGGAGCAGTACTAAAAAGTGCGGACCAGCTTGTGTTCTTTTAACATAGGAGACCTGCTCCTTCACAAAGTATCTCAGAACACCAAAGAGGCCAACGCAGGCAAGCTAGCTCCAACTGGGAAGGATCGTACAAGATCTAAGGCATAGCTGGAAAAGGTGTGTATACCCTTGAGGACATGGAAGGAATAGCTATTCCAAACAGCTCGAAAGTCACTTAGCTTAAAAACTACTACTCCTGAAAGGTCAATAGGCCATTTTACACGAGACACGTATTTTCTCTTTTCTTGTTCTTTATTTCTTTCAAAAGGGAACTTAGCCCCTGTCGTTGTTATTAAAGTTTAATAAAACTTTTATTGGCCATGTGCCTTTCTTTTATTCAATAAAAATGCTATTCTACTTAGTTTTACAATAAGATCCATCTAGGGTCCAACTATGCATAGCCCCGACCATATTCGTGTCGAAGTAATACACTCACTTTTCATTAAACCAACCTATAGGCAACCTGCATTTACATTCATGCAAGGCTTCATATCATGCTATTTAAATGCTGGACTGATAGCTGTTATTACAGGCAAATTCTATCATTGGTAAATGCTCTTTCCTGTTCCGTTTAAAATCTAGGATACAAGCTCTGAACATATCCTTACACGTCTGAATGGTTCGCTCAGCATAAGCACTTCCTAAACCCAAAACTCCCTTCCACAAGCGGGCGTGTGGAAAAAAGGGGTGTGACAGCCTTGGCGACTCCGCTGGGGAACAGCCAGTGAAAAGCTGAGAATCTCAGTCTTTAACAATTTGACGTCTTTCGGCTTTTGAATATTTATATGTATATTGCCTTGATAAGTTGAATGTTACTGCTTTGATATTGTTAAATTGTATATATACACAATTGTCTTCTCTCGTACACCTCTGTGTCTTCTGGAACAGTGCATACATGTACGCCAATTTCGCTTCGGCGTCTTGAATTTCTGTCGTGTCTCAGGACACAAAAAGTTAATCCTTATTAGGAGGAGGTGCGTTGGATCAGTGATGTTGTGCATATATTACATGTGTCTTGATATTGAACTTTCCATAATTTTACTTGTTTTTTATGATTTTCAATGTCAATTAGGCCCAACACGATTTAATTCTGTAGGTTGCACTAACGGATTGTTATTTGGTGGCTTAGGAGATAATTGTTAGATTAGAAGGAACCAAACAAAGTTCAAGTCTGGAGGAATTTGGAGAGAGAGCTTCTGATCAGCCAAACATGCAAAAGTGGAAGCACGTGTTTTAATATCCTGAAGCAAAGCTAGGTGGGAAAGATGGTTTTCTAAAGCAATGTGGATTTGGAAGTATCAAGTTCTATTTATTCTAAGAAAATTAGGAATAGTTTTTCGTACAATTTTATACTCTATATAAGCTCAATTACATAAGATTTTGGAGGATACACGGGGGGACACAAGGGCAGCAAGGCAGCCACGGCTTGGAGGCTCTTTATTGAGTTTTTCTCTTTTCTTCTCTTTTTCTTTATTTAGTTTGTTAGTTCTAGAGTTGTGGGATTCTCCATCTATGTTGAATTTCGGATATTAATTTGATTTTATTAGTTTATCATATTGGAATATTTATTAAATCCTGACCTTAATTATTTGATTGCATGATCACCAATTAAATACTATTTATGAATCTTGAATTGAACTTGAGAAAGTGAATTCTTGATTGCAATAGGATTTAATAGAGCTTGTTCTTAAACCTAGGCATCGGGGAATAGATTAGCGGATAAGGATAGGAATATACCTATTCGCCTTGCTTAATCATTATACAGGAATTATTAATGTGTTCTTGTTAACTACTGATTCCATAGGAATATAGGTGTTAGATTAGCTTGAATAGGCAAGCAAGATATCGGAAGAGTCTTGTGAGCAATATTAACCCTGTCGATTAGTAACCCAGATAAATTAATTTAGTTGAATTAACTGAAGAATTCAATAGGATTCGTAGATTTTCCATAACCCTGGAACTTTATCTCTTATTAAATTCGACTTTCTACTTGTTCTAGTTTATTAGTTAATCCTTTAAATTTATTAGTTAATTTTAGTTAGATAAGTCTCAATAAACTATCGCAATCTTTGCTTGTTTAGATAATTAGGAATAGTTTGATTTAGTTGATAGTTAGTCATAAGTCTTTGTGGGAAACGATACTCGATCTTATCACATTATTACTTGTCGACCATGTATACTTGCGTGTGCGTTTAGGAGCAACAAGTTTTTGGCACCGTTGCCGGGGACTTAGAAATTAACTATTTTTCTAAAGTAGACTTTTACTTTTTATCTATTCAAGTTTTTTATATTTATTTAGTTTTTATTTAGTCTAGTTTACTATTGTGTTACTTGTTATCATGACATCTAGTAATAAAAATTGGTCGAGTGGTTGTAATTCTAATTTTGATGATTTTTTATCTACTTTGCGGAGGAACCCACTTGTGGGAGAATTGTCCAATTCTTTCAACCCTACGAGACTGGTTATGTGAATTTTCTACCACCTTTGATTGGAACTTTTGTAAATTCTGTTGTGGCTGGTGGAATGATTGTCCTAAGTGTCATACTCTTTCCCCCAATAATTTTTGTGATGATTCTAATGGTATTTGTGAGTTTGACAGGAGCGATAAAGTGAAGATTGTGAGCATAACTTGGCTTAAGGATCAAACACAACTCTTAGAAGCTTATGAGGATTTTAAGAGTGAACTTACAAATATGAAGAGACAATTTATGGATGAAAGAGTGGAGCTCGAACAAGAAATTGACAAATTTTGCCTGGCTATTCATGATTTGGAGGCAAATTTGAGTGATATGATTGAGGGGTCTAATGCCCAATTACCAGTTTTCGTGGATAGTATATTTAAGCTAGAAGAAGAGCTTTAGAGCCTAGTTGAGGAGCAAAAAGTGAAATTACTACCATTCGACCTTATAACAGTTAATGATGATGTGGTTGAGAAAGCCGTATTAGACTCTAGCGAAGAAGTGAAAAATATAAATTTTGAAGATTCTAATGCGCTTAAAAGTAATGAAGTCAAAAATAAAGAAATTTTAGAGTTGGAGCACATAGGACCTCATCTTGGGCACTTTTCAACATTATGTTTGGTTTGCGACATGGAAATCGAGCAATCCGAGCCAATTGAGAAGTCGAGGGAGGAGGAACAAAGTGCCTATATTCTAAAGTTTGTGAGGCCAAGAAGACAAAACGAGATCCCTTATTTAAAGGCTAAGAGGTGCAAAATGCGACAATTATTTCTTGGTATTTTTGGGTTTGTGCCACCACCCCGGGAGCATAGTCGCAAGCTTGAAACCTAATTCGGAAGACGATTTATTAATTCAAAGTGGAGACAAAAGTGGTGAAGTTTATCCACGTTGTGTCGCGATGTTAAATTAAGCGCTTCATGTGAGACAACCCATGCTTTATTACTTTCCTTTGTTAGTTAGTTTTTATATTTAAATTTCAAAAAATTGTAAAGAATAAAAAGAATGAAATTCTTTAAATAATAAGTACTACCTGCTGAGAAAAAAAAAGGTAAGAAAATAATAAGTAAAAAAGAACGCTGCTTCTTCACTCTGTGGCTAAGAACTCAATGCACGTACACTACCACCTGCTCTTACTTGCTGCTTGTCTAGGTATGATTCTCTTCTCCCCTCTCATCTCCTTGATTCTGTCTCTACTCGTCTACATCTTTGCTGCTGTGATCCCCACTCTTGTTTCCCCAGAGCTAAGCTTTTACTTATACTGTTTACTAAAAAGTAGTGAGAATCTGTTGGTGAATGTTTGGTATCTGCTTGTGGGAAGCACGGGGATGCGCTGATGCTGATGATTGATGAATTCCCAGTAGTTGGGAGGGTTCAATTCGAACCAAATAGGAGTACTGTAGGCTATTCAGATGCGCGGACATTCAATGCTCGATAAAAGCCTAGGTGAACATTGAGCTGTTATAGCGAAGTCTGAGTAGCTAAGCAATAATATGTTGATGCTACAGTGTAATTCTACTATGGAGTGATTGGTCGAGGGGCTAGTTCGCGGGTTGAATAAGCTTGACTGATGGTGCACGGCACGTGCAACATGTCTTACTTTTGCGGACTATGACATTGCCCTTTTTACTACTGTTAGCTAGCTCTGTTTTCTGTCTCTCCTGCTTCATGAATTGTTTTAAAATACTTTATGAGATTGTATAACATAAGTGCGGGGTGCAGTAGTCACTGTTAACAATTGCACTCATGTAATGCTGAGGTTTCTTAAATAGTTATTACTCTGTTAGTTGCTTCCGTCGCTTTGTGTCATAATTGTTGCAAGGTAGAATCTTTGCGTGTGCATCCTGCATGCCTAAGGACTTTGAGAGGCTGTCTTATTCGATGTTGAGCATATGTAGTCATACTGGTGCTATGCACAATGAAACAAACAGCTGAAACAAGCAAACGAACAAATGCAAGGAACAGAGCTAGTCTGATGCTTCACCTAGTGTGGTGGAGCCCCTGTCGGCTACATAAGGGAAGTTTCTTATAGCCCTACGTGCTTTTTAATTGTTCGTGCATTGAGGACATTGCATAATATTAAGTGTAGGCTGGGGATTCCTATATTTTGATGTATAAATTTTTTAGCTTATCAATTGATATTTTTAATTTTTTATTGCTTCTAGTTTAGTTTTTACCAATAAAAAAATATAAAAAATAGAAAACAGGAAAATACCAAAAAATGAGTTACTTTTTAGTTTAGTCTTTTCTTAGTTTTTCTAGTCATAATTAGAGTAGATAATAATTCCCCGTGGTTTTTCTTTGTGCATCGGTTCTTCTCCATGGGATGTATTTTTGAACCGGGTATTTATTTTATTTAATCCTTTTAGATAGTTTTTAGTTGTAGAAAAAGAGAAGGAAATTGCTTAGCTTAATTCATTATAGCTAGAGCCTGATGACACATTATGTGATGGAAAAGTAAACCATTAGGAGAGTAGGGAAAGGCCTGATTTTTAGCTTTAACTCAAGTGTATTTTTCTAAGTCCTATGGTGTCCACTACACTTTGAGCACTTTGTTTTCCCCTATGTACTTAAATAATTGTGAGCTTGACCTTTGATTAGCAATGATGAAGACAATGAACTTAAGAAAAATGAAAGAAAAGAATCGAAAAAAAAGGAATGAATGATATGATTGAAACAACCGTTTGAGAGCCTATGAAGGGGTATGAAAAAACGGGGAAAAGAAGAATAAAAAACATGTCCAAAGCAAAAGGAAAAAAAAAGAAATAAAGGATGGGGGCAATAATGCCGGGCAAATTGGAGCCAAAGCGCCAACCATCAAGAGCCAAGCTCGAGGGCACAAAGGATGCAAGTGAAGGGCTCCGGTACCATATTGAAGATCATGCATTGGAGCACCATGGATGGAGGACCGCTTGGGCTCCAAGGGGAGCCATCCCAAGCTCATTTTGAGACTCTTTCACAAGTCCCAGGATGAGGCCAGCATGGAGGCGGAGCGCCTACAAAAATCGAGAGAGTTTATCAGGAGGAGGCGGAGCGCCTCAGCTTGAAGAACCACAGGAGGCGGACCGCCTACCCCCTGTGACACCATTGCGGGATTTCACTAGTTTTGGGTGTATTTTCTATTTTAGCCCTAAGTGGCCTTTTATATATTAACCTCACTTCAGGGCACTTTAGTCATTTACTTTAGTCTTAAAAGGGGCCTATAAATAGAGCCCTTAGGTCTTCATTTCATTTTAGCAAACCTTGAATGTAGAATGATGACTTTCTTGAGTAAATCTCAATGAAGAACCCGTGAGCGGGCATGATTTCACTTGGTGGATTCCAAGTTGAACATCGAAACCTCTTTGATCATTCTATTTGCAAGAGCCGGGTGCCTCTTGAGGGTAGTTGCGTAGTATAGGTGATCCTTGACTTCACCCGGGGTGTATCGAGACAAGTTCCTCGATGCTACTTAGGTAAATGTTTCAATCCTCGTCTTGCTTTTTATCTCGATATCTTTATTGATATCGCCTATCTTGTTTTAGCTTCCGCATGTTCGTATCGTTTCTAGCTTCCGCTCGTTTTTCCCTGCATCAGTTGGTATAAGAGCAAGGCTCGGGTTATGTTCTTACAAACCCCCTTTCCTTGTTCCATATGTTAGTATTGTTGTTGTGTTGTTCTTGAAAAAGAAGAAAACAAAAAAATTGAAAAAAACTAGAAAACTTGAAAAAAATTTGGTAGATTGGGTTTTATTCAAATCCCCAAGTGTTAAAAAGTATTGGGGTTGGTTCCTTATAGTATTCCCGTTGTTTTTTACACCCATATATCACGTTTTGGTGTTACGAATCAAAATCCCAAAGTTTGAAAATTTCTTGAAAATGCTTCAACTTGAATGGAAGCTTTTTGTTGTTTGTTGGGGGTTGAAAATCATTGGGGATTGGTTATTATAGTTGTATACACCTTTGGGTATCATTAGTTTTGTGTATCGGGTTGAAATCATTGGAAAATTTGGGCAAAACGGACCAAAATCGCGTTTTGCGAAGTTGCAGGAAAACACCCTAGGCGGACCGCCTACATTCTGAGGCGGAGCGCCTCCCTCTGGACTGCTCTCTGGATTTTGCCAGGCGGAGCGCCTCCTTCCTGAGGCGGAGCGCCTCTTTGTTGAAGGTTTTTTCGGGAGTTTTTTGCCTAGGTTTCCATTGTTAATCGCCCACGGGCTTCTTGGTTAGTGTTTCTAGGGTAATTGGCCTACTCGAAAGACACTAACTCTTGAGCGTATTAGGACATTCGTGCCTAGAGGAGAGTAGAACTCAAAGAAGCCTCATAGAACATTTTTGGTTCAAGTGCTCACTCATATAGCCGTTTGTCCATCGAGTCCCATCAATTCCACTCACCCCGAAGAGTAATTTATTCGTGCGACTGTAGTGGTTATTGAGGTGGTTGTTCAACTACGAGGAAGCCTTTGAAATCAAGCTTGAGTGAACCTACCACACACTAAATTGAGTGTACCCGAGGGACATTCCAAAGGTGAGGGAGCGAATGAGGTTTTTACTCTAACCTCTTTCTCTTGTCTTTAATTTTTGTAGGTACATGGCCGGAGACGTATACGATACCGTTGAGGTCCCGGTAAGAACTTTGGCCTACCTCTTGGCCGAGGTGAGATCCATAAGCTCGAGGTTTGATCGCCTCAAAGAGGAATGGACCCCGAGTGTCCAAAAAGATGCCGGAAAGGGCATTAGTGAAGGGAAGTTGGGCATTCCCCAACCGTTGGGCATTCCCCAACAAGTGGGCATTGCCCACAACTTGGGCATTCCCCAATATGGTGTAGTTACTCACTCTAAGAGTAAGTATACTTCCCCTATGAGCCAACCAATGGCAAATAAGGGAGGTGGGAGCGGTGAGCGTGGTGATGACATTCTTAGACCTCACCCCCATGCACTTGCACATGAGAGCGGATTAAAAGAAAGAAGAGGAGAGGAAACACAAATTGAGAATGAGGGCACCCTTTGTCCTAACCATATGTTCTCTTCTCCGTCTTGCTATAGCTTTTGTGTAGGTACTCTTGGAGGCGAGCTATTGGAGCCTCAACCGTTTGCCTTGGAAGGAAGACAAGAGGATGGAGATCACCATTGTGAGCTTTATGATGGAGGGATTGAATGCGACACTACAAACTATGTGAGTACTCACGGGAGCGACTCAAATGTAAGTGTTACTTCACCCTCTCATGAACATGTTAATCTCTTGTCTTGTGAAGACTCAATGCTAGTTAGTACTTGTAATGCATGTAGTGAAATTGCAACTAGCGTAGAGTCGATTAGTCAACTTGTGTGTGCATGTGAACCACTAGTTGAGAGGATTGATAAGCCACATCATGATGTGAGCTCGATATTCAATGAACCTCTCTTTAGTGAGGAAATGGTAGTTGACTATACTTGTGAGCCTTGTTATGACACACCACCAATTTTTGATAAAGGGGAAGATGAGTTGCTTGATCATGCCCTCATTGATTTAATTGCCTTTGGTGGACCTATGTGTTGTAGTGGGAAACGTAGTGACCTTGAGGAGTCCCTAGTGGATGAGATGGATCGAATTATATTCGATGACTCCTCAAGTGCGAGTGATGAACCTAGCTATGATACTTCACCTTTGCTCAACCTTGAGAATGGGACGCGCACTTTTACTAATCCTTTGTTTGAGAGCATCCTTATTTGTGGTGGTGAGTTGTATCGAGCTAGAGTTAGGAATGAGTTGGAACCTCCGTGGTGTGAGGGATTTGATCCCATAGACAACTCTTTGTTTGAAGCTTTGAGTGAGGTAGATGATTCTTCTAGTGACCCTACTCTTGTTGGTTCGGGTTATGATGATAAAGAGGCCATTATTAATGCCTTCCTTGAGAGCTTACCATGTGAAAAGGGTTGTCTTGAGGATGAAATTAGAGGTGAGGAGGTATCTCTTAGTGTGAGCATGAGAGCTTTTAAGAAGGGGAGTGGGGTATTTGATGCTAATTGTGAATTGCACTACTTTGCCTATCACATCCCACATGTTAACCACACTTTGAGAATTGAGCATGCCAAAACCATTATGCCACATTGTGAAAGTATTGCATTGAAGGTTTGGTGTGTTGATCATGAGCTTAGGGGTCATAGGATTAGTGATAAATTGATCTTGCATATTCCATGACCTAATGATCTTTTTGCTCGTTCTTGTGTTGAGTGTATTTCTTTGCTAAGTCAAGTACTTGTCGTCTCCTTGGGAGACGTGAGCTTTTTCATCATTATTGATACTTGGCTCTATCACAAGCGTGTGTTTTCCACACCATTTGCACTCATTCTTGTTAAGCTAACCTACTTGTGAAGTAGGAAACTTTTGTTGTGCTTGTCTTTGATTGTAGGGCTTGATGATTTGATTTCGAGGACGAAATCCTTTCAAGAAAGGGAGGATGATGCCGGGCAAATTGGAGCCAAAGCGCCAACCATCAAGAGCCAAGCGCGAGGGCATAAAGGATGCAAGTGAAGGGCTCCGGAACCATATTGAAGATCATGCATTGGAGCACCATGGATGGAGGACCGCTTGGGCTCCAAGGGGAGCCATCCCAAGCTAATTTGAGACTCTTTCACAAGTCCCAGGATGAGGCGGAGCGCCTCAGCATGGAGGCGGAGCGCCTCAGCATGGAGGCGGAGCGCCTACGGAAATCCAGAGAGTTGATCAGGAAGAGGCGGAGCACCTCAGCTTGAAGAACCACAGGAGGCGGACCGCCAAGTGGGGGGAGGCGGACCGCCTACCCCATGTGACACCATTGCGGGATTTCACTAGTTTTGGGTGTATTTCCTATTTTAGCCCTAAGTGGCCTTTTATATATTAACTTCACTTGAGGGCACTTTAGTCATTTACTTTAGTCTTAAAAGGGGCCTATAAATAGAGCCCTTAGGTCTTCATTTCATTTTAGCAAACCTTGAATGTAGAATGATGACTTTCTTGAGTAAATCTCAATAAAGAACCCGTGAGCGGGCATGATTTCACTTGGTGGATTCCAAGTTGAACATCGAAACCTCTTTGATCATTCTATTTGCAAGAGCCGGGTGCCTCTTGAGGGTAGTTGCATAGTATAGGTGATCCTTGACTTCACCCGGGGTGTATCGAGACAAGTTCCTCGATGCTACTTAGGTAAATGTTTCAAGCTTCGTCTTGCTTTTTATCTCGATATATTTATTGATATCGCCTATCTTGTTTTAGCTTCCGCATGTTCGTATCGTTTCTAGCTTCCGCTCGTTTTTCCCTGCATCAGGCAATGTTCATATGCTCGGTTAAGGGTGATAAAAGCCTAGAATATGAACACGCCAAAGGCACCCTAGTGAGGTTGATGTGTCTCATTGAACTCCTAGGTCCCCAATCATCAAAGTGTTGTAAAAATCGTTGAAAATACCCCTTTGTTGACCCTTGAGGCTTGAAAAAGGAAGTTGGAGTTAATTCTGATATCTATTAGTTAATTATTTAAAATTAAGTGCATTCTTCAAAGTCTTGCCGCTTAGGTCCATTGTTTCATTATTGAAGTCGTAGGCAGAAACAATCACACACACACACACTGTGGACACTTGCATTTATGGTACTTGAATGTGAGTTAAGTAAATGCATTAATCTTATTTCCTGAATGTACTTAATGGATTGTGACCTTGATATTATGGAATACTTTGGTATTTTGGGATAGGTGAAGTGATTGTGAAAAGAGCATAGATGTTATGATAGAGTGTTGCCCTTAATTGAACTTTTGGTTTGTGCTGGTACTTATATACCTTGAGCTTAAATTGTGAATTATCTAGTGTATTGGTGTATTTTGCTCGAGTTAGAGTTAAGTGTAGGGTATTGATGTTGTGCATATATTACATGTGTTTTGATATTAAACTTTCCATAATTTTACTTGTTTTTTGTGATTTTCAATGTCAATTATGCCCAACATGATTTAATTATGGAGGTTGCACTAACGGATTGTTATTTGGTGGCTTAGGAGATAATTGTTAGATGAGAAGGAAGCAAACAAAGTCCAAGTTTGGAGGAATTCGGAGAGAGAGCTTCTGATCAGCCAAATTTGCTTGCAAAAGTGGACGCACGTGTTTTTATATCCTGAAGCAAAGCTAGGTGGGAAAGATGGTTTCCTAAAGCAATGTGGATATAGAAGCATCAAGTTCTACTTATTCTAAGAAAAATTAGGAATAGTTTTTCCTACATTTTTGTACTCTATATAAGATCAATTACCTATGATTTTGGAGGATACACAGGGGGACACAAGGGCAGCAAGGCAGCCACGGCTTGGAGGCTCTTCATTGAGTTTTTCTCTTTTCTTCTCTTTTTATTTATTTAGTTTGTTAGTTCTAGAATTGTGGGATTCTCCATCTATGTTGAATTTCGGATGTTAATTTAATTTTATTAGTTTATCATATTGGGTTATTTATTAAATCCTGATCTTAATTATTTGATTGCTCGATCACCTATTAAATACTACTTATGAATCTTGAATTGAACTTGGGAAGGGAATTCTTGATTGCAATAGGACTTAATAGAGCTTGTTCTTGAACCTGGGCATCGGGCAATAGATTCGAGGATATGATGCAGCCCGACCACGTGCTGATCAAGTGATCGATCCACCGAGGAGACCGATGACGAGGAGCCAAGCCAAGCTGCTGCACGATGTGCACGTTCACTTAACCTGGCCGAAGGAAAACAATTGCTCCGAAGCTGAGTGGCCGAGCTCAAGAATCGAAGGCATTATCTTCAGATTTGAGCCCGAAGGCAAAGTGACCGAGGACAATGAGCTCGAAGACAATTGAGCGTCCGAAGGCAACAAGTGTGTTCGAACAGACAATCGAGAACCGAAGCCAAAGCTTACCGAAGTCAAAGTCTGCCGAACACAATTTAATTCAGCCCTGCGTGGCTTATTTCCATTGGTCGCCTGTGACCCTTTTACTAGTTTACCCTTAGTATTTCCTATATAAACCTTGTTCCCTTTTATTGTAAGGATACCTAGTTTTTGAACATTGATTTATTAATGAAAGTGCCGAGCACCTTTCTTGTCTCCGTAGTGAGCAACCCCTTGTGAGGGCTTTTATGGACTTGTGGCTTTCGGTTAATCCGATTGAACATTCCTCTTTGATCATTCAGTTTGCAAGAGGCAATGTTCTCTTGAGGATTGTTGCATAGTTAGGGTAATTCTTGTCTCCCTTTCGATCGAGCTTTGACACAGGTTCCTCACTGTTCTTTCGAAAGAAGCAAGTTTTGTCTTGCTTCTATCTTTATCTTTGTTGTTTATCTTCCGCGTTCGTGCTAAGCAACCCCTTCGGGTTTGCATTGCACCATCTTGGTATCAGAGCACGGTTTGGGACTTGTTTCTACAACCCCAAATCCTGTTCACGTTATCTTTATTTTCGTGCGTTTGTGTCTCTGTTTTCCGTTTCGAGTTCTTGACTTGGTTTTGTTACTGTTGGTGTTGTTATTTTCCAAAAAAAAAAAAAAAAGTGTTAAAAGAAAAATTCAAAAATTGTGTTTGATTGTTGGTTATTTGGGAAAACAACCATTGATTCTTGTTCACCATCGAGTTCTGAATCCAACGAGTACCCGACGTACCAATTTCGTGACTAGGGTTTCTTGGTGAATTTTTGGACTGTTTTGAGCTTTAATGGTGACTGAAAACTCGAACCCCACTATGTTTGGAAGAAAACCGGTGAAGAATGGTGGTTCTTGAGTGATTTGGGTTTGTTTGTTGCTTAAAAATCGAAGTTCTGAGTTTAAATCGTAGTCCGTACGCCGGAAACTTGTTACAAAATCGTAACAGTGTACGACTCGAACGAGCTGGTTCTTAGCTCAAAGAACTTGAACTGAATTCCTCCGATGCTGTTGAAACCGGAGTCGATAAAGCAACCCAGATCTGTTGAAATTCGTGGTCAGTGAACCGAAGTTGTTGTGTCCGTACGCCAGAGCAAGGTCACTGTTCCATTGAAGAAGAAAGGGGTTAAAATTTTAACATCAAAACCCCAGGTGAAAATTGTCGGCTGAAAAAGGAAAGTGGATAAGGTAAAACCCTATTCGTACCAAGGAGGGACCACTCTTGTACGGACAGGAGTGGGTGTGATCGAAAAAGATTCCAAAAGGGAATCAAAGGGTAGATTCTCCTAGGTTCTCACTTTCTTTCGTGTCAAATTTCTAGTTGGTGGATCTTTTGAGTAATCGTCCTACTCGAGGTCGTACTAACTCTTTTTGAGCTGATAGGAATTCGTGCGAGGGGGTGACCGAAGTCCAAACTTTCGTAGAGATTTCTTTTGACTCCCCGAGCTCAGTTAAAAAGCGTCCGTTCCATCGAGTCGAACATCACTTCACTCTTCCCGAAGAGGCAGTGACTATTGTCGAACTTGAAGGATCTTAGAGGACCGATCAATCAGACGAGCCACTGTTAACAAGTCCTTGAGTGATCAAAAACCGAACCCATAAATTGAGTGGACCCGAGTGCCACCCATCAAAGGTGAGGGAGTGTGTGAGGTGATTTCTAACCCTAACATTTGTTTGATCTTTGACTTGTGCAGGTACCATGGCTAGAAATGAAGGCAAAAGCATTGAGAAGTCCGAGCTGTCGTTAGCCGATCTCATGGCTGCGATACAAGGCATCAGTGCCGAAGTAAAAGGAGTGAGTGCTCGAGTAGCTAACCTCGAGCAGGGAAACGCGTCCGAGGCCATGAATGGGTCCGGCGCTGGGACTAGCCAATCCACTCCGATGAAACCTGAGCTGTATGCTGAGCTTGTACGACAACATCAGTTGCCAAGTGAAGCAATTCGAAGAGAACTTAACTTGGGCAATCCCCAAGCTGCTTATCAAAACTTGGGCAATCCCCAAACTGCTTATCAAAACTTGGGCATTCCCCGAGGAGAAAGAATACCACCTCCAGTGGCCCGAAGAGATCTTGGAGCCGTTGCCGAGGAGGTTGATGAAGAGGAATTTCCCGAGGACGAATATGAGCGTGAGATGCCATTCGCTCAACGAAGGCAAGCTCACCGAGGTCGTGGAAATTTCCGAGGTCGAGGCCGAGGCGCAAATGTTGGAAGAAATATTGAGCGTGAGGCTGATGATCGAGAAGATGAGCTTCCCGAACAGGCTAGAGGTGTTCGAGACTCAAACTTGAACAGTGTCAAGATCACTATTCCACCCTTTAAAGGAACTAGTGATCCCGATGAGTATCTTGAATGGAAGCTTAAAATGGAGCGCATCTTTGAAACCAATGAGATGACCGATGAGAGAAAAGCTGCCCATGCCATTGCTTCGTTCGAAGCTTATGCATCAACATGGTGGGAATCTGACAAGAGACATAGACGAAGGAATGACTATCCCGAAGTCAATACTTGGCCGCAATTAAGAAGAGCAATGGATGCTAAGTATTTGAGTGCCAAGTACAGGCAGACTCAAATGCAAAAGCTCTATGAGTTAAAGCAAGGGTCCAAGTCTGTCCAAGAGTACCACGATGAGTTCGAAAAGGTTCGATTGAAACTTGATCTGGTCGAAGACGAAGAACAAGCCATTATCAGATTCAAAAATGGCTTGGCTAGGGATGTGTCATCTCAGTTGAGACTCCACGTGTATCACACGTTGGAAGATCTGTTCGATGCTGCCACCGAAGCTGAAAAATTGGTGAAGGACGACAAGGCAAACCGGTATCGAGGAGTCACTACTTCTACTCCTTTGAACCGAGGAAAAGAATGGAAGAGTCCAAACCAAACAAGTGCTAACACTGTACGAGATTCGAAGAGACCCTTCGAAAGAGGTGTGACCGTTAACCAGTCGAGAGAAGTGGGAGGTAAAGTTCAACTCAACTCTCCTAGTGCTTCAAATATTCAGTGTCACAAATGCAAAGGTTATGGTCACATGGCAAAAGAGTGTCCAACTCGCAAGGTTATGCTTCTGCTCGAAGATGGAACCGTCCATGAGCAAGCGAGTGACACCGAGGAGGAAATTATAGAGGAGACTGATCGAGCTGAAGTTGATGATGATCATGAGGCTGCCGAAGCTGATCATCCGGAAATGTTTCTTGTGGTTCGAAGGAATTTGAGCTGCATGACTCTTGAAGAAGAGGACAACCAAAGAGAAAACCTCTTTCATGCCCGATGTCGAGTGAGGGGAAAGGTGTGTTCGATGATCATTGATTCCGGTAGTTGTGCCAATGTAGTGAGCCAAACTTTGGTTTCGCAAATGGGATTACCTACGATGAAGCATCCCCACCCGTACAAATTACAATGGCTGAATGAGTGTGGAGAATTGAGAGTTGTCAAACAAGTGTGGATCAAGTTCAAAATCGGAGAGTATCAAGATGAAATGATCTTCGATGTGGTTCCGATGCAAGCTTGTCATTTGCTATTGGGTCGACCGTGGCAGTATGACCGAACAGCTGTTCACCATGGCAGATCCAACACTTACACTGTGAAGCTCGATGGGAAGAGTTTCGTACTCAAACCCTTGTCTCAAAAACAAGTCACCGAGGACTATAAACGGATGAAAGAGTTGAAAGAAGCGGCCAAAGCTAAGCTTCCGATGGGAGCAAAATTGGGGCCCGAAGAGACTAACTCACCGCCCGAAGTGAAAGGAATTTGTGCAATCATGCAACCCGGTGAGATCTTACGAGGCAACGACCACGGTCAGATGATGATTTGCCTCGTGCACAAGGGTATATTTCTAAACTCTAATGATGATTTTTCTAATGATAACCCTTTGCCTTTGTTTGTTCGTAAAGTTTTGCAGGACTTCAAGGACATGTTTCCCGAGGAAATGCCAGGTGGATTACCTCCGTTGAGAGGAATCGAGCACCAAATTGACTTCGTGCCAGGGTCTCAAATCCCTAACAAACCTGCATACCGGTGTAATCCCGAAGACACCAAAGAGCTCCAACGGCAGGTTGATGAATTGCTGAACAAGGGCCTCGTTCGTGAGAGCTTGAGTCCTTGCGCCGTTCCTGTTATTCTTGTCCCGAAGAAGGATGGAACATGGCGAATGTGTGTTGACTGTCGAGCAGTCAACAAAATAACGGTAAAGTATCGTCATCCTATCCCTCGATTAGATGACATGCTAGATGAGTTAAGTGGTTCTTCATGCTTTTCGAAGATAGACCTCAGGTCCGGTTACCACCAGATCCGAATGAAACCCGGAGACGAGTGGAAAACCGCATTCAAGACCAAGTTCGGTCTCTATGAATGGTTGGTGATGCCTTTTGGCTTATCCAATGCACCGAGCACATTCATGCGACTGGTGAACCATGTGCTCAAACCGTTCATAAATAAGTTTGTTGTCGTTTATTTCGATGACATACTTGTTTATAGCAGAATCGATGTTCATCCACCTAAGGCAAGTTCTCGAGAGGCTTCGAGAAGAGAAGTTGTATGCCAACTTCAAGAAATGCGCCTTTGGTGTCGATCGTGTAGTCTTTCTTGGATTTGTTGTCAGTGCTAATGGTGTCGAAGTCGACGAATCAAAAGTCGAAGCCATCAAAGATTGGCCAACTCCAACCTCGGTATCACAAATTCGTAGCTTCCATGGCTTAGCTAGTTTTTACCGAAGGTTTGTTCGTGACTTTAGCACCGTGGCCGCTCCTTTAACCGAGCTGGTGAAGAAAGACCATCCATTTGTGTGGGAAGAGTCCCAAGAAAGGGCTTTCCAAGAGTTGAAGCGGAGGCTTTGTTCTGCCCCGTTGTTGCAACTCCCTGACTTCGGCAAAGCATTCGAAGTCGAGTGTGATGCATCTGGAGTTGGGATCGGAGGAGTGCTGATGCAAGATTCGAAGCCGATCGCTTACTTTAGCGAAAAGCTTAAGGGTGCAACCTTTAACTACTCTACGTACGACAAGGAATTGTATGCCCTCATTCGAGCACTCGCCCATTGGCAGCATTATTTCTGGCCTCGAGAATTTGTGATCAAAAGCGATCATGAGTCCTTGAAGCATCTCCGAGGTCAGGAGTAATTGAATCGAAGACATGCCAAGTGGGTTGAATTTATTGAAAGCTTTCCCTATGTAATTCATTACAAAAAGGTAAAAGATAATGTTGTGGCCGATGCGCTATCAAGGAAATTTGCCTTAGCGACCACTCTCGCCTCTAGGCTCATGGGATTCGAAAGCATCAAGTCGATGTACGAGGACGATCCCAAGCTGAAATGTGTTCGAGACGCAATCTTGAGTGGCCGAAAGGTTGAGAAATATCAGTGGCATGCTGGCTACCTCTTCAAAAATGGGAGGGTTTGTGTGCCAGTGTCATCGTGGAGAGAGCTCTTGGTTCGAGAAGCTCACTCAGGTGGACTGATGGGGCACTTCGGTGTCGATAAAACTCTTGGTATCTTGACCGAGCAGTTCCATTGGCCCAAAATGCGACGAGATGTGGAAAAACTTTGCAACGCTTGTCTCGTTTGCAAGAAAGCAAAATCGAAGTCCAACCCTCATGGTTTGTACACCCCGTTGCCTGTGCCTGATCGACCTTGGGTTGATATATCCATGGACTTTGTCTTAGGGTTACCGAGGTCGGGGGGAGGACATGATAGCATCTTTGTTGTGGTTGACCGTTTTTCAAAAATAGCTCACTTTATTCCTTGCAAAAAGTGTGATGATGCACAGCATGTAGCTACATTGTTTGTTACTAACATGTTAAAATTGCATGGTGTACCTCGTACTATTGTAAGTGATCGAGACTCGAAGTTCTTGAGTCATTTTTGGAAGTGTTTGTGGGGTGCCCTTGGCACCAAGCTACTATTCTCGACGTCTCACCATCCTCAGACTGATGGACAGACTGAGGTAGTTAACCGAACCTTGGGATCTTTGCTTCGGGCAATGACCAAAGGGAAGGTTGGAAACTGGGCTGATCGTTTGCCCATGATGGAGTTTGCATACAATCGAACGGTGCATAGAATGATCAACATGACCCCGTTTGAATGTGTGTATGGCTTTAATCCTTTGATTCCACTTGATTTAACCCCATTGCCTCGAGATTCTGTTCTTGATTTTGAAGGTACTCGACGAGCAGCGGCCTTGATCGAATTGCATGCAAAGGTGAAGAAGAACCTCGAGGAGGCCTATGCAAAGGTTGCCGTAAAGAAAAACAAAGGGCGTAAAAAGTTGGAATTAAAGAAGGGAGATTGGGTTTGGGTTCACTTCCGAAAGGAACGCTTCCCGAACCAAAGGAAAGGAAAGTTGGCTCCTCGAGGGGATGGTCCATTTCAAGTGTTGACCAAGATCAACAACAATGCCTACGTGATCGACCTCCCTGGTGAGTATAACGTGTCCAACACCTTTAATGTTGCTGACTTAGTTCCTTGTGTTGTAGGTCCAACTTCGGAGGACGAGGAGGGCTTGATTTCGAGGACGAAATCTTCTCAAGAAGGGGAGGATGATGCAGCCCGACCACGTGCTGATCAAGTGATCGATCCACCGAGGAGACCGATGACGAGGAGCCAAGCCAAGCTGCTGCACGATGTGCACGTTCACTTAGCCTTGCCGAAGGAAAACAATTGCTCCGAAGCTGAGTGGCCGAGCTCAAGAATCGAAGGCATTATCTTCAGATTTGAGCCCGAAGGCAAAGTGACCGAGGACAATGAGCTCGAAGACAATTGAGCGTCCGAAGGCAACAAGTGTGTTCGAACAGACAATCGAGAACCGAAGCCAAAGCTTACCGAAGTCAAAGTCTGCCGAACACAATTTAATTCAGCCCTGCGTGGCTTATTTCCATTGGTCGCCTGTGACCCTTTTACTAGTTTACCCTTAGTATTTCCTATATAAACCTTGTTCCCTTTTATTGTAAGGATACCTAGTTTTTGAACATTGATTTATTAAAGAAAGTGCCGAGCACCTTTCTTGTCTCCGTCGTGAGCAACCCCTTGTGAGTGCTTTTATGGACTTGTGGCTTTCGGTTAATCCGATTGAACATTCCTCTTTGATCATTCAGTTTGCAAGAGGCAATGTTCTCTTGAGGATTGTTGCATAGTTAGGGTGATTCTTGTCTCCCTTTCGATCGAGCTTTGAGACAGGTTCCTCACTGTTCTTTCGAAAGAAGCAAGTTTTGTCTTGCTTCTATCTTTATCTTTGTTGTTTATCTTCCGCGTTCGTGCTAAGCAACCCCTTCGGGTTTGCATTGCACCAGGATAAGGATAGGAATATACCTATTCGCCTTGCTTAATCATTATACAGGAATTATTAATGCATTCTTGTTAACTTCTGATTCCATAGGAATATAGGTGTTGGATTAGCTTGAATAGGCATGCAAGATATTGGAAGAGTCTTGTGAGCAATATTAACCCTGTCGATTAGTAACCCAGATAAATTAATTAAGTTGAATTAACTGAAGAATTCAACAGGCTTCGTAGATTTTCCATAACCCTGGAACTTTATCTCTTATTAAATTCGACTTTCTACTTGTTCTAGTTTACTAGTTAATCCTTTAAATTTATTAGTTAATTTTAGTTAGATAATTCCCAATAACCTATCGCAATCTTTGCTTGTTTAGATAATTAGGAATTGTGCGATTTAGTTGATAGTTAGTCATAAGTCTTTGTGGGAAATGATACTCGATCTTATCACTTTATTACTTGTCGACCACGTATACTTGCGTGTGCATTTGAGAGCAACAGTCAGGCCGTTAGACATTGTCGACCGGTATCCCCAAGGCATTTCCAAATGGCTGGAAGACTAGTTCATGAACCCATCAAGTCACCTAATGTTAAACCTGCGCTCAATTGAGGCCGAATTATATGCATGACATTGGACTAGGTGAGGTGTGGTACACAAGTATTGCACTTGTCTAGGCTGACCCTTTAAAGGCTAGAGGGCCCACACCCCCAGAAAGACACAATAGCGGCATCATCTGTGTTGCATTTAAGAATGCCGTTATGCTGACCGTTTATCGAGGGAAAGCGGATTAGTTTTAAAAAAATGAAAGAAAGAAAAAGAAAGGAGATATTTTGTTAAGAGGGGCAATTTTGGATTTCAAATAGTAGCGTTTCATTTCCCTTTTTCCCCGTTGTCGGGAGAGATTTTAAAGTCAATTTTACGCCTTTATAATGGCCAATTTTGTGAAAAACCCAGCGTCAATAGTCAAATTTTGGTGTCGTTGTCATGTCAAATTTTGTTCAAAGAAAATCTAAATAGAGTTGTCTTATTTTTAATGTATTGGCAAGTTTTGTTCCTCGTTTGTCTAGGCTCGTCAATCATGTAATTATTTTCTTTGAGCCAGCCTGCCTATTTTGGTATTGTTCACCAATTTTGTCCATGTTTTTACGGTCCTAATTTTCATTTTTAGGTCTCATAGCTACATCATCGTCTAAAGTAGGGAAGAGGAAGTTTCCTGAGGGTTCTACCACGCCGCCCATTAGGATGGTTGACAAATGCCCTGATAAGTTGCGTGATTGGTGGCACGAGTTGAGCACGGAGCAGAAGTCGGTTGTCAATGCAAGAATTGGAGAAATATCACATCTTCTTAGCCCTAAGATTTCCCCATGTCGGAAGCTAGTAAATGTTTTGATTCGATATTGGGAACCTAGTCAAAATATGTTTGTATTTGGTGATGTTGAGATGACCCCTACTTTAGAGAAAATCTTGGTTTTAACTAATGCAATGTTTAGTGCGAATAAGTGCATAGCGCCCCCTTTGTGAGGGTGGAAGAGTTCCTGCATTACATGAATTTGCGCTCTGATACAGAGTTATTGAGTTTGTCCTCAGGTTGGGTTAATCTGGAGTACCTTTATGCTCTCTATGGGCGGGGAGATGGTTACACAGAACATCGGGTTAAATTTATCACTAGGCTTAGTTATGACGAGTGGGATCGCTTTAGGGGGAAAGACTTCATGATCGCTTTCTTTGGTCTTACGGTCTTCCTGATGGAGAATGGATAGATCTTTATCCGTCTCTTTTGGATCGTGAAAGCTTTATATGGGGGAGTTCCAAATTCTACCATTGTGCCAATGATCTTGGTAGTATTTATCGTACTTTGAGCCGATGCAAAGAGAACGAGGACCAATTTTTCGAGGGTTGCAAGTGTGGTTCGTTTACCATTTGTTTGGGTGTTTTGACCCTATTCCACAACCTGATGAGCTTAAATTCAATCTGAACACTCATTACTACCGTGTTCGAGACCTTGTTCTACCTACGAGTTTTGTTGGGTGGGCACAGTACTTTAGCGAGCTCACTACGGAGAGTATCCGGGGGCAAGTTAGCCGGTACCCTTTGAAGGAAGGAATATATGGTAGTATGAACCATCCTTTTCTGGTGTTGATGGGCCATAAGGGAGCCAAGCCTTATTGCCCTACGCGTGCGGTCCGACAGCTTGGGCCTGTTCAGAGTGTCCCTAGGGTAGAGACTGTGAGAGAGTATGCCTTTGAGCATATTAGTGGTGAGTTTCCCAGGCACACCAGTGGTACTCCATTTGGGATAATATGAGACCTTTTGGACCCAGCACACAGATTGCAGACCGATTCAGAGGCGAGGTGATGCAATACGAACCAGGCTCACCTGTTCGATCCATCAAGAAGTCCACCGAGGAGTCACATAGCGCCCTCGATTAAAGTGCGGCCGGAATGGAAGATGTCGAAGGCTGCCTTGCCGAGAAACAACTTTGGAAATCCACCGAGCAGACAACAAGTGACAGTTGCTGACACTGACTTCGGGAGCTGTGAGATCGAGCACAATTAATGAAAGCTCAACGATCAAGTTTGAGCCCGAAGCTGAAAGCAACCGAACCAAGGAAGAGCGACTCCGAACAGAGAATCGATCAAAGGGCTACAAGTGTGCCCGAGGCAAGACCGTTCTATTCCAAACGTGACCGAGACAAACAAGCGTCCGAAGACAATGTGTTGGGGCTGAGCTGCCAAACACTCCAGCCCTGCGTGGCTTTATCTCATTGGTCACCTGTGACCATTTACTATTTTACCGTTTTATTATTGTCTATATAAACTCCTAGCATAGCTCATTAGAGGACAGTTAGTTGATATTGAATTGAGAGAATAGAGATAGAATTGGCCGAGCCATTCTTGTTGAAGCCCGAGGCTTCGTGTATGCCTTCTTAGGCTTGGAACCAAAATGGATTTCATCCCTAGTACGAATCCTTGCTAGGTTCAAGTTTCATTTTCTCCCTTGGGTAATCGATCAATGTTTTGATCCTGATTATCCATTCTTGCTTCTATTTCTGTTCCCCTCCTTCCCCTATTTCTTGTTATCCGTGTTACTTAGTTGCTTCCGCCTCTTACCTTCATCGTTTCCGTGTCTTGTTTGTTGTCTCCGATTGCAAAGCTTCAACCCACGGGTTTGCTTGCATCCGTTTGGTATCAGAGCAAGGCTTGAATTTCGTTCCTACGAATCGACGTTCCTTGTTCATCTTATCTTTATTTTCTATCTGCTCTTGTGTTACTTGAAAAAGAAGAAAATTAAAAAAAAAAAAAATTGAAAAAATAGAAAATCATCAAAATTTGTTTGCTGTTGATTGTTTGGATTAAACAATCACATATTTGGATTTACCACTGTCTAAGGAATCGATTGAGTACCCGACGTACATCATTTGTAACTAGGGTTTTTTCCGTCGTTTTGGACCGTGTTCTTGACGTGGTGAAGTTGAATTCAAACCCCTATTGAATTTTGGTGTTTATCGATTAAAACTGGTGGTTGTTAATGTATTTGGGTCAATTTTATGCTTAAAAATCGAAGTTCCACTGCGTGTTGACACTGTCCGTACGCCGGAAGCTTGTTGACATTGTTGACAGTGTACGGACGACGTGAGCTGTGTTCTTAGCTCTGCTTGGAACTGGAGTGATCTCCGACGTTGTAAAACCGGAGACGACCCAAATCTTGAGCTTAATCTGTTGTTAGTGGACTGTGGACGAATCTTGAAATTGTACGTACACCGGAGTAAAGGTTCACTGTTCCATTGAAGAAGAAAGGGGTAAATTTTAAATCCAAAAACCCTAGGTGAAAAAGTTGTCGGCTAGAAAAGGGAACGAGGATAAGGTTAAAACCCATCTGAACCGAGGAGGAAACACTTGTACCGAGGTCACGTGTTCGGTGAATTCCGAAGCTGAACGGAGGAGGAGGTAGATTCTTTTAGGATTTCACTTTTTCTTGTGTCCGAATATTCTCGATAGTGGATCTCTAGAGTAATTCTTTCTACTCGAGGTCGTACTATCGAATCTGAGCTTATAGGAACTCGTGCGTGGGGTGACCGAAGTCCAACCTCGTAGATAATTCTTTGACTCCCCGTGCGCAGTTAAATAGCTACCGTTCCATCGAGTCTTATAAACTCCTTCCGAACCTAGACTTGGAAAGTACTAGTTGTGACTTATCATTTCGGTTTCCTAACAGAAAGGCAATGCCATCTTGAGTGGAAAAAAGGCTAGAGTGGTGAGAACAATAGAGTGAGGTCACAAAACCCAACGACCTTGAGTGTATACACGAGTGGAAAGAAAATTGAGTGAACATTACTCGAGTGATACACGTGAGGGAGTGAACTTGTGAGGTCCTTTACTTTATTTGTGCAGCTATGTCTTCGGATGATGATGACTATGGGGGGTATGATTCGTGTGGAGATGATGAAGACTATGGTTCGTACGGAGGTGATGATTTTTATAACGACACCAGGGACTATGGCCCTTACGAGGACGAAGCAGGTCACTATGGTGAATACGAAGACGAAGAAGACTACGGAGCCTGTGAAGATGAACGAGAAGAATCTTATGCTTCGGGTCAAGAATACGAAGGTAGTGACGCTGCAAGGTATGACGACTCTACTTACTCTCATTGTGATGATCTTGAATATGATGAATATGACATCGGGGAAGTCGATGACGAAGTTGACCCAGTGAACTATTCGATGTCATCTTCCTTCGGTGTCTCACGTGGGACACAAGGGGGTGGTAGAACCCCTTCCATCGGGATGGGAGGAGGTGGTGGAGGTTGTTCCATGGGAGGAGGAAGATTTGCAACTTTTAGTTGTGGCACATGATTCAATGTTTCCAATTCCTATGGGAGGGGTGGCTCGAGGAGCGTTGGTGGTTGTGGACCCGAGGAGGGTAGAGGAGGTTTCTACCAAATTCCTTCTCCGAGGAGAAGTTCTTACGGGTTCCATGCTAAAACTCCTTCCTCGACTTTCAACAATACCTCTAATATTGGAAGAGTGAAAGGAAGTGGAAGATATCCTAGTGGTGTTGCCACTAGTGGAGGAATAAGGAGGACCCAAGGTGTTGGTCTTGACCGATTGGGATACTCAAGTTCTTACTTGGATCTTCATATCCGAAACATGGGTAGAATTAGGTTCGCTGTTGAGGTGAATGGTTATGGAGGAAATTTGCTCAAGATTGGAGGTACCGATGTCAATTGCATAGCGCTTATTTGGTACGGACCCTGAAAATACCATGCTATAAATTAAAGCATCCTTATACGTATAAGGGAGTGAGTGTTTCATATGAGGCTCGAGTACTCATATCTCATGGAGATTATAGAGAATATGCTTGGTGTGATGTGTATTCCATGCCCGATGCAGATGTTTGTCTAGGAGACCCATGGGTGCACAGCAGGCAGTTGCTATATATCGTTGAGAGGGATGTATACCTTGTGTACAACAGAGAGCTACAAATGGCTTATACGTTTACACCTCACGGGTTAAAGGGAAAGATGTCAATTAGTGCATATGATTCAGTTTTACAGATGAGAAAAGAGCGAGAACTCCAATCCAGGATCGAAAGAGCGCCATCGAGGAGTCCTACAATCTCAAGGAATAGTGGGAAAGGTGCAAGAAAAGACCCGATCAAAGTCAATACTGTGAACCCGAGGCCACAAGTTTCGAAGTCAAGTGGTTTCCCAATAGTAGAAGAGGAGACCTCGGTTGATGAGTCTTCGAGTCCTAGACTTCGGGTCGCTGTTAAAGGTCCACCTACTCCAGCTATGGGTATTCTTGGGCACCGACCCAACTCACCCGAATATGAGAGACAAAAGATCGAGAGGAGTAAGGGAGTGACCGGTGACAACTCTTGAGAGGAAAAAGGAGAGGCTGTGTCGAGTGATGTGAGTGAGTTGTCACCACCCGAACTCACACCTGACCTTGAAAAGAAAATGAGGGAAAAGAAAGAAGGAAAAAGAATCATTGAGAGTGAGGACACCCCTTATTCTAACCTTAACCCCTTATCTTTTTCTTCTACTAGTTCGAAATCTTGTGCAGGTACTCTAGGAGGCCAACCAAAGGAGCATCAACTCTGTGCCGAAGTAAATAGACAAGGTGAAGAAAATCTTTCATGTGAGCTCCACGGAGAAGAAACTACTTGTGAGACTTCGGAGGCAGTGAGAGAAACCGAAGGCCACTCCGAGGTAAGTGTTCGATTTCCTTTCCATGAGCATGATACTTCCTTGTCTTGTGAAATTGCTAGAGAAACTCCTATGCTAGTTAATGATTTGTATGACTACAATGTGTTTGCAACTATCGTAGAGTCGAATGGTCAACTTGTGAATGAATGTGAACCACTAGTTGAGAGGATTGATAAGCCACATCATGATGTGAGCTCAATCTTCACCGAACCTCTCCTTAGTGATGAAGTTGTAGTTGACCTTGCTTGTGACCCTTGTTATGGCACACCACCAATCTTTGATAATGGGGAAAATGAGTTGTTTGATCATACCCTTGCTGATATTATTGCCTATGGTGGATCTCTATGTTTTAGTGAGGATGATCATACCCTTGAGGAGCCCTTAGTGGATGAATTGGATCGGATTATATTCGATGACTCCTCAAGTATGGATGATGGCCTTGGTTGGGATGCACCTTTGATGGGTAGTCAACTCGTTTTCACCAACCCTTTGTTCGAAGGAGATTGTGATGAGCATCCCACTCGAGGAGAACCACCTCGGTTTGAAAAGCTTAACCCCGTAGACAATCCATTATTTGAGACCTTCTTCGGAAGCTTGTCTAATGAGAAGGATTGTCTTGAAGGTGATTTTGGAGGTGAAAAGCCATCTCTTGGTGTGAATAAGATTGCTTTTAAGAAGGGGAGTGGAGTATTTGATGTTAGTTGTCAAGTCAATCATTTTACTTACTCCATCCCACATGTTGATCACACCTCGAGTGTAGGACATACCGAAGTCCATAAGCCCCATGGTGATAAAAGAAAATTGAGGGCTCGGTATGATAACTGCGAGTTTAGAGACGATAGGGCCTTTGATCGTTACATCTTGCATATGAAGTGTCCTATTGATCTCTTCATGTACTCACATGTTCGGTACAGTTCCTATTTGAGCCAAAGACTTGTTGTTTCCTTCAGAGACATAATTTTCTTGATTATCATTGATGCTTGGCTCTATCATAAGTGTGTGTTTTCTGCTCTTAAAACACTAACCTACTTTCGAAGTAGGAAGCCTTGTTTGTCTTTGCCTTGTTGTAGGTCTTGTCGGTTTGATTTCGAGGACGAAATCCTTTCAAGAAGGGAAGGATGAAGCAATACGAACCAGGCTCACTTGTTCGATCCATCAAGAAGTCCACCGAGGAGTCACATAGCGCCCACGATTAAAGTATGGCCGGAATGGAAGATGTCGAAGGCTGCCTCGCCGAGCAACACCTTTGGAAATCCACCGAGCAGACAACAAGTGACCGTTGCTGACACTGACTTCGGGAGCTGTGAGATCGAGCACAACTAATGAAAGCTCAACGATCAAGTTTGAGCCCGAAGCTGAAAGCAACCGAACTAAGGAAGAGCGACTCCGAACAGAGAATCGATCAAAGGGCTACAAGTGTGCCCGAGGCAAGAGCATTCGATTCCAAACATGACCGAGGCAAACAAGCGTCCGAAGACAATGTGTTCGGGCTGAGCTGCCGAACACTCCAGCCCTGCGTGGCTTTATCTCATTGGTCACCTGTGACCATTTACTATTTTGCCCTTTTATTATTGTCTATATAAACTCCTAGCATAGCTCATTAGAGGACAGTTAGTTGATATTGGATTGAGGGAATAGAGATAGAATTGGCCGAGCCATTCTTGTTGAAGCCCGAGGCTTCGTGTATGCCTTCTTAGGCTTGGAACCGAAATGGATTTCATCCCTAGTATGAATCCTTGCTAGGTTCAAGTTTCATTTTCTCCCTTGGGTAATCAATCAATGTTTTGATCCTGATATCCATTCTTTCTTCTATTTCTGTTCTCCCCTTTCCCCAATTTCTTGTTATCCGTGTTACTTAGTTGCTTCCGCCTCTTACTTTCATCGTTTCCGCGTCTTGTTTGTTGCCTTCGATTGTAAAGCTTCAACCCACGGGTTTGCTTGCATCACGAGGTCCCTCCCAGGTATGTTTTCTGGTACGGTCGACAACCTGCTTTAGTAGCTATGCCAACTAGAACGGTTAAGGGACCGTATGATGAGGCACTAAGGATCGATATGAAGATAGCGATGTATAGGGTAGAGACTGAGGAGAGATATGCGGGTTTGGTCTACCGTCTTCGCTTAGAGAGGGATGTTGCTCGAACCGCTCAAGCTGAGAGTGAGGGTTTGGTACATCAGCACCTAAATACAGTCAGACAACTCCGGGATTTTCACTCTAAGGCATTGACAGAGAGGGATGCCGACAGGGCAGCTTTAGTGGAGAGCAGGAGAAGAGAGGATCATCACTGTCAGGATCCCACAGATGCTCGAGCTCGACTTGACAGGGCATTGGAGCAGGGAGTGCAGCTGAGACAGCTAGCACAGGACAGACTTGGGGATGTGCAGGCTGCAAGACAGACCATCAGTGTAGCTTATCGGAAGGGTTATGACTCCGCTGTGTATGTTGCACAGACTATCATTGACTATAGGAGGCTACCTGCAGAGGACCTACTCGCACATGCGCTTCCATTTGTCACCAGAGTTGCAGCAGATTTGGGTGGATTGCATCGCACCTTGATATGAGACCCATCAGTAGATCCCGATGAGCCATCAAAGAAGGATCTCGACGAGCCATTTGAGTCAGATCCAAAGGAGTCAACTGATGCAGAGCCCGGGTGACCTTAGCAGATATATCAGTCTGAGATGATGCAGCTCATTGCCTTTTTTGTCATTTATTTAGCATCTTGGACATATTGTAGCTTTTCATTATGTATTGGTATTTCTATCTCAAACATTTGTCTGGTTTGTTTGCTTTTATTCGTAGGAGTACTACTATTGCCTCATGTTGTTAGAGGGCTTGTTTTGAAAATGAAATCAAAAAATCCAAAACTATTTCTCTTTATTTTCTTAAATGCATTTTTTCAATATGATTTTTGGACCCCTCTTATATGAAAAAATATATATATATGAAATGAAGAAATGATTGAAAATAAAAGAGAGGGGAAAAAGGGAAGGACGAAAAGAAAAAGAGAGAAGAAGAAAAGAGAAAATAAGGATCCGCTTTGTCTTGATTCAGGATGAGGCATAACGACCTTAGGCTTGTAGGCACGCCTTGCTCATAAAATATGGTGTTCCATAACCTGTGTTGTTTGCAGACAACACTAGATTACCAGTGATTTGGTGCAGCGCTCTAGCATTACCCCACTCTCACACAACTAAATCAAAGGGACCTAAAATTCCACCCGGTATTATGGCAACTGAAGGAGAGAAATCTGATGCCGGTTCGGAGGAAAATGAAAGGACGACAGAAGAGGTCCTATGTTTGAAGCAATTTCTGGTAGAAATGCATCATGCGATGACCACGGGACAGGCACCTCCTCCCATGCCAAACCTCCTAGATGGGCTTGTGCCAACAACTATCCAGCGAGTACCGGGCACATCTACAGCAGTCGAGCATCTAACCTATCCCCCTGGTTTTGGCCCTAACCATGGTGCAACGAAAGAAGCAGAAGTGCACCCTCATGCACCGCCACCACCATCTCCACCACAGGGGCAGTATGGTCCACCTCCACCACATGGATAGTATGGTCCACATCCACCATAAGGGCAGTATAGTCCACCTCCACCACAAGGGCAGTACGGCCAACCTCCAGCACATGTCCCAGTTTTTTTGGGACCGATTATGCCTGCCATGGCCCGGTCCAATAGTGGCCCACATATTCAGGCTGGGGATCGTCATTATGATCAGCACCATGAGCCTAATTTCTGGCACAGTGACTCATATGAGAAGGGATTCCATCGTGAATCTGAGGTTGATTTTGGGTACCTTTGATTTTGAGGAACGGGTTGATATTGTTGAGATTTTGGGTGCAAAAACTACCAAAACACGTTCTTGAGAAAGCTGGAAAAAGGGGTCCAGGCAGACCGCCCAGATTGTTCACTGGTCCTAAGCCAGGCGGACCACCCACCCACCCAGGCGGACCGCACAGCCCTATGTTAGGTTCGAGAAATTTTGTTACGTGCTTTTTTTTGTGTTCTGTTTGCTTCCGTACTTCTTGGTTAGTGTTTATAAGGTAATTGTCTGACTTTATTGACACTAACTCTTGAGCTTTTAGGGTCTTGTGTATCTTGGAGCTTTACTTGCGTAGAACTTTTTTTGGCCTCAAGTGCACACTTTAAATAGCTTCCGTACATCGAGTCACATAAACTCCATTCCGAACCATTACTTAGGTGTACTAGTTGTTGATCTTTCCATTATGGTTACTAAAAGATCAAGAAGGTCTTCAGTGGAAAAAGGCTTGAGCGGTGAGAACAATAGTGTATGGTCACAAAAGTCAACGATCTTGAGTGTATACACGAGTGGAAAGAAAATTGAGTGTTCATCTTTTGAGTGATACATGTGAGGGAGTGAAATTTTGAGGTCCTTTACTCTTTATGGTTACAACTATGGCTTCGAATGATGATTGTGGAGGGTGCGAATCATGTGTGAATGATGGAGACTATGGTTCCTACGTTGATGATGATGGGTATTTTGATGATGGGTATTTCTATGATGATTCGGTGACCAAGGCACGTATTGTGATGAAGCGGGTTACTATGATGCTCATGATGCTTATGAAGACTATGAGGCTTGTGGAGATGAATGCGAAGTGTTACACCCCGAATGTCTAAAGTGACGTATATCATTCTAATGATATGTTAAGAATGATTAAAGTGAGTTTAAAGTCATAATATGACCATATATGATATTTATATATTGAATATAAAGTTTGGGAAAATTCGGATTTAAGTTGCGGAAAAACCGACAAAGGAATTTCCTTGCAACGAAGCTTTTTCAACAATTAATTTCGTGTGTTATATGAAGTATTTTGGGGACATATCATAGACCAAATTGAAGGTCTTGGAGTGTAGTTTCCAAAAATTTTGACGGGGGTATTCATAAAATGTTTAGATAAAAAGATATGAGCATCAGAAATCAGGCTAGAAAAAAGAACATAAGCGCAAAAGAGGACTAAAACTGAAATGTTTCAAGTATAAAAGGAAATGTCCTCTCATATCTCGTCACTTCCATAAAAATGAAGAGAGTAACAGTGTGTTCTTGAAGGTTTAAGCCACTTTTATGATTTTGAAGGAAGGACGTCAATCTTAACTCGAAATTGAAGACGGATTGCGTCAAAATGCTCTACGCGATTAAGGTAACGTTATTCTAACTTCAATTTCGTCTATAGCTTGAGTTTTAGAATTTCTTCAAGGCTAAGTAAAGTACCTAAATGTTGTATTATAGCTTATTTAAGCTTTAGAAGGTGTGGAATTCAAAGGAAACAAGGTTTAGAAGCAAGAAACATCAAAGGCATGTAAGGCTAAACCTTTCTTTTGGCAAGGCATGTTTCTTGTAGCTTTTGAAACTTTTCTTAGTTCCAAACATGGTGTTTCTTGTTGGGTACTTGTATATCATCAAGGAAATAGAGATTTCATCATGGAAATGAAAAACAGTAAATATGGACTTCATTACAGGCTTACCGCGTACGCGGAGCAGGTACGACTCTATTTGGGTTATAGTTGACAGGTTTACTAAATCAGCTCATTTCTATCCTGTTAGAACAACATATACAACATAGGATTATGCAAGACTTTATATCAGAGCGATAGTGCGCCTACATGGTATTCCAATGTCTATTATTTCAGACAGGGGCGCACTAGTTTACAACTAATTTCGAGAGACCGTTCCAGACGGGTTTAGGGACACAGGTAAATCTGAGTATAAATTTCATCCCTACACAGATGGACAGGCTGAGCAGACTATTCAGATGTTAGAAGATATGCTTAGAGCCTGTCTAATAGATTTTGGAGGTAGCTGGAGTGATCATCTACCGTTGATAGAGTTTGCGTATTATAATAGCTATCATTCTAGCTTACAGATGGCGCCATATGAAGCTTTGTATGGGTGCAAATGCAGGTTTCTTAGGATGGTTCGAGGTTGCCGAGTCTCAATTGATATGTCCAGATTTAATCCAGCAAGCAGTTGATAAAGTCAAGTTGATCAGGGAAAGATTATTAGCAGCGCAGAGCGGACAGAAGTCCTATGCAGAAAACCGACATTGAGATTTAGAATTTCAGATTGGCGATTGGGTATTCCTGAAAATATCACCTATGAAAGGCGTTATGAGATATGAAAAGAAGGGAAAGCTTAGCCCTAGATTTATTGGTCCATATCAGGTTATCAGCCGAGTTGGGCGTGTAGCCTATGAGTTAGACTTTCCAGCAGACGTTCAGGAGGTACATCCAGTATTCCATGTTTCTACGCTAAAAAAATATGTAAGAGATCCTTCTAGAGTTGTACCAGTAGATGATGTACAGATCACAGAGCAGTTAACTTATGAAGAGGCGCCAGTTGCAATTTTAGATAGATAGATTCGTCGACTAAGGAAGAAAGACATTCCTTCAGTTAAGATGTTATAGCAAAGCAATAATGTGGAAGAAACAACTTGGGAAGCTGAAAATAACATGATAGCCAAATATCCACATCTCTTCACTACTTCAGGTATGTAACAGATTGTTGCGTAATACTTCTACATACTTCATTTAATATTCGAGGACGAATGTTCCTAATGGGGGAAGATTGTTACATCCCGTATGTCTAAAGTGACGTATATCATTCTAATGATATGTTAAAAATAATTTAAGTGAGTTTAAAGTCATAATATGACCATATATGATATTTATATGTTGAATATAAAGTTTGGGAAAATTCGGATTTAAGTTGCGGAAAAACCGACAAAGAAATTGCCTTGCAACGAAGCTTTTTCAGCAATTAATTTCGTGTGTTATATGAAGTCTTTTGGGGACATATAATATACCAAATTGAAGATCTTGGAGTGTAGTTTCCAAAATTTTTGACGTTCTGTTCATACAATGTTTAGATAAAAAGATATGAGCATCAGAAATCAGGCTAGAAAAAAGAACATAAGCGCAAAAGAGGACTAAAACTGAAATGTTTCAAGTATAAAAGGAAATGTCCTCTCATATCTCGTCACTTCCATAAAAATGAAGAGAGTAACAGTGTGTTCTTGAAGGTTTAAGCCACTTTTATGATTTTGAAGGAAGGACGCCAATCTTAACTCGAAATTGAAGACGGATTGCGTCAAAACGCTCTACGCGATTTAGGTAATGTTATGCTACCTTCTATTTCGTCTATAGCTTGAATTTTAGAATTACTTCATGGTTAAGTAAAGTACCTAAATGTTGTATTATAGCTTGTTTAAGCTTTAGAAGGTGTGGAATTCAAAGGAAACAAGGTTTAGAAGCAAGAAACATCAAAGGTATGTAAAGCTAAACCTTTCTTTTGGCAAGGCATGTTTCTTGTAGCTTTTGAAACTTTTCTTAGTTCCAAACATGGTGTTTCTTGTTGGGTACTTGTATATCATCAAAGGAACCTTATATATACTTAATTTTGTACTAAAATCCAAGGTGAAAGACAACACGTTTCAAAATTTGGAAGATCATTTTGATCTTTGGACAGCTGTTAGTGTATTGATCATAACTCCTTTTATAAGATTTATATTTAGATGTTTTAAGAATCCCCAGAACCCCAAGACATAAATCTAAAACTTTCATGAAGACCATCAAGTCTATATCTTAGATCTACACTCTGAAAATTAGGTCGAAATGCAGGACAGTGGTGCTGTCCAGACATTCTATCTGCAGATTTTATTATGTCATCCTATTGTCTCATCTTGTTATCCGTTTAACATATTTATGTTATCAGTTTATCTGGGTATCCATTCCCGTGTGTAGTATAGTGCTGGTTCTATTTTTGCAGATCATCCAATTTTAGGGAAAACTCTGCCGAAATTTTTATAGAAATTCAAAGAGGGATAAATTCTGAGTTCTAGGTTGTGTCTATAATTCCATCCAGAGTTTCTTATCATTCCTTTGAGTCCATATCTATTGTTGCCACATTTGTTTTTCCTTATACATTCTTATGCTTATATTGTGATCATGTTATGTGTATTTGGAGTCCCCCATAGAGGCTGGACATTGGACACACAGTCCGGTTGTGTGTGATACTACCTGTCTGGGGGATACAGCCCCTATGGTTCAGGCGGGAGTTGAAACACCGAGTGTGATCGGGTGTTATTCACACACTCTGAGCAGAGAGACTAGATATTACTGGTTGGGGGGACTAAGCCAAAAACACCCGCCAGGTTTGTTATATACGCGTATATAGCCACAGTATGCACTGCATGATTATACATGAGGCTAGTTCGGGTTTTCATTTACCTGATTTGGGGGGATACAGCCCATAACTCCAGACTGGTACTAGTTCAGATGTTCAGTTACCAGATTTGGAGGGACATAGCCCATAACACCATATAGGTACCAGTTCAGATAACAGTTCAGTTTTAGCACTGTACCAGTTATCAGTTCTCAATTATCAGCCACCAATTCTTAGTGCCAGGATCAGTTGACAGCTATTAGTTCCAGTTTCTAGTTACCAGTTATCAGTCATATTACAATTATTTATCAGTATGGTTCAGCTCAGTCTTCAGTATCAGATTCAGCTAGAGCTCAGTTTATATTCAGATCATGTTTAGTACGGATAACCAGCATTACAGTTTCATTCAGCTATGATATAATATATGCTCATGCCTTACATACTTGGTACATATCGTACTAACGCCCTTTTCTGGGGTGCTGCGTTTCATGCCGCGCAGGTGCAGATAGATCAACGGTTGGACCACGTTAGTAGGCCATCTATCAGCTATTGGAGTCACTACGCTTACTCCCGGAGTTACTTATCTTTGGATGTGTGTGCAGTCAGCCAATTTGGGTATGGCGGGGCCTTGTCCCATCCTTTGTATATTCTGTTCAGCACTCTTAGAGGCCCGTAGACATGTCCATGTGTGGTGCAGTCAGTATGTTATGTATATTAGCGTCTTATAGCCTTGTCATCTATCCAGACTTTATGTTTTCAGTAAATATGTATGTATTCATTACCAGGTTGCCATGTCATCTCTATAATTCATAGATTATTAGTAGGTTTAGCGATGATCGACACTTAGTGTCGGTTATCCATCGCGGCCCTAGGTTGGGTCGTGACAGAAGTGGTATCACAGCGGTTCAGTCCTAGGCTGTCTACAGGCCGTGTCTAGTAGAGTCTTGTTAAGGAGTATGTTGCACGCCATACCTTTGAACAGGACGCTACAAGGTACTTCAGGACAGTTGTCTTTCTTTCTTCTTTAGATCGTGCGACAGAGCTGTGATTACAGAATTCATTCCTCTACTAATAGTGTTTTCAGCAAAGCGATGCCGCCGATGAAATTAACAGTTGCCCGGAAGGTCAAGGCTATTGCCGGCCAGGGTACTAGTAGAGTGCCACCTGAGGTGGATGAGAGTTACGAGTTCAGACCTGAGGCTCCATCTGAGGCCTCACAGATCCCTTCAATTCAGGGTGATATTAGAGGTACTGCAGCTACCATACCTCCAGCTCCTCAGACTGATAGTCAGGGACAGAGAGTGAGGGATGCCATCAGCTTATTTACCAGTGTTGTAGTTGCTCAGACTAGATAGCATAGTGCAGATGCCCATGGAGGTACTGGATCCAGGATCAGGGGATTTTATTCGACTAGAGCCTCTAGTCTTTACTGGATCCCGAACAGGAGAGGTGATGCAGCCCGATCACGTGCTGATCAAGTGATCGATCCACCGAGGAGACCGATGACAAGAAGCCAAGCCAAGCTGCTGCACGATGTGCATGTTCACTTAGCCTGGCCGAAGGAAAACAATTGCTCCGAAGCTGAGTGGCCGAACTCAAGAATCGAAGGCATTATCTTCAGATTTGAGCCCGATGGCAAAGTGACCGAGGACAAGGAGCTCGAAGACAATTGAGTGACCGAAGGCAACAAGTGTGTGTTCGAGCAGACAATCGAGAACCGAAGCCAAGGCTTACCGAAGTCAAAGTCTGCCAAACACATTTTAACTCAGCCCTGCGTGGCTTGTTTCTATTGGTCAACTGTGACCTATTTACTAGTTTACCCTTAGTATTTCCTATATAAACATTGTTTCCCTTCATTGTAAGAGCTAGTTTTTGAATATTGATGAATTGAATGAAAGTGCCGAGCACATTTCTTCTTGTCTCCGTCGTGAGCAAAACCCCGGTGAGGGCTTTTAAGGACTTGTGGCTTTCGGTTAATCCGATTGAACATTCCTCTTGATCATTCAGTTTGCAAGAGGCATGTTCTCTTGAGGATTGTTGCATAGTATAGGTGATCCTTGTATCCCTTTCGATTGAGCTTTGAGACAGGTTCCTCACTGTTCTTTCGAAAGAAGCAAGTTTTGTCTTGCTTCTATCTTTTATCTTTCTTGTTGTTCTTCCGTGTTTGTGCTAGCAACCCCTTCGGGATTTGCATTGCATCAAGAGGACCCTCAGGATTTTGTAGTGAGGATAGCCAGGGTGTTGAGGGTCATGCACGTGTCAGACACAGAGTCAGTAGAGTTAGCTGCATTTTGATTTCATGACCTAGCAGCAGGGTGGTATCAGACGCGGGAGCTACCAGAGGGCCAGATCCTACTCTGGCAACTTGGAAGGAATTCTCGGATGCCTTTCTTCATCAGTATATGCCTATAGAGACACAGAGAGCACGTGTCTATCAGTTCCTGACCTTGAGACAGGGAAGTTTGAGTGTAGAAGAGTATAATTATCGCTTTAATTCTTTAGCAAGGCTTGCCCCTACGATAGTAGTGAGTATGGAGGATATAATTCACAGGTATATAGTGGGACTAGGTCCACACCTAGTGAACGAGCGTATGACAGTTGCTATGCAGTCAGGTATGAAACATATCACATATTCAGGCATTTGATTTATCACTTGAGGAGAGGAAGTAGGGACAGAGAGATGACAGGGATAAAGGGTTACATAAGAGGGACAGATTGTTTGGTTCATTCGGAGAGACATCCGGAGCGAGTAGGCAGCAGAGTGTTAGACAGCCACCAGCTAGTATACCTCTAGAGTCTCGTGGCATGATATCTGATAGACCTCCTCAGTACAGATCTAGTCACGCATCACAGACTCCAGGATTTAAGCGTCGTGGTACTTCTGTACAGGCCAGTCAGACATATCCCAAATGTCCAAATTGTGGTAGACTCCACTTGGGACCATGTAAGTTAGGAGTTGATACTTTTTATATTTGTCGGAGGCGGGCAATTTCATGAGGTAGGGTCGCGACGTCAAGATTCTTACGCTTCTAGTCAAGAATTTGAAGATACTGACGCTTCAAGGTATAGTATTCCTACTTACTCTTCTTGTGATGAATTTGAAAATGTTGATAGTGACATAGAGAGAATTGATGATGAGGTTGATTATACGAATTATTCATTGGCATCTTCTCTTGGTGTTTCTAATGTAATACAAGGGAGTAGTAGAGGTCCTTCCATTAGTTTTGGAGGAGGTGGTGGTTGTTCTATTGAAAAAGGAGGCTTGCATCTTCTAGTTGTGCTAAACGACTTAATGCTCCTAATTCCCATGTGAAGGTTTACTTTTAGAAATGTTTTTGCTCTTGTTACAAAAAGCTTGAATTATTCTATCAATGCCGTGAGCGGTACGGGTTGTAGTAGTAGGAGTGGTACTATGGGCTATGGAACAAAGATGAGAGGATCTTATGGGTTCCATGGTGAGACTCCTTCCTCGACTTTCAACAACATTTCAAATGTTGGAAGAGTGATGGGAAGTGGAAGTTATACTAGCGATGTTGCCACTAGAGGAGGAATAAGGAAGATCCAAGTTGATGGTGATGCTACTCTTGAGCATTCAAGTCTTTAATTGGATGTAGATCTACAATACTTGGGTAGGCGTAGGTTTGTTGTTGAGGTAAATGGACATGAAGACAACTTGCTCAAAATTGGTGCGACCGATGGCAATTGTATTAGCACTTCTTTGCTTGATAGGCTAGGGATACCATGTCAAGGTCTAGAGGATCCTTATTAGTATAATGGAATTTGGGTTTCTAAGGAAACTCGGGTGCTCATATCTCATAGGAGTTATAAAAGGTAAGTATTGTGTGACGTGTATCCCATGCGGGATATCGATGTATGTTTAGGTGAGCTATGGTTGCAAAACAAGAGTGTGCAATATAATGTTGGGAAGAATATGTATCTTGTGAGCATGGGTCGAAGGACTTATGAATTTGAACCTTGTCGAGTAAGAGACCAAATGCTTGCTAGTGTACTTTCCTTGGCCATTCAAACAAGAAAGGAGCGAGAACTTCATTCCATGGTTAAAATTGAGCAAACAAGAAGTCCTACAAACACAAGAAATGGTGGGACTAGTGAAACAAAAGAGTTGACAAGTGTCAACAAGGTGAACCAAAAACCACAAGATTCAAAACCAAGTGGTTCACCAACAAAGAAGAAAGAGACATCAAGTGATGAGTCTCTATGTCCTAGATTCCGGGTTGATGTAAAGAGTCCGCCTACTCCGACTATGGGTATCCTTGGGCCTCATCCCAACTCATCAAAATATGAGAGACAAAAGATTGAGATGAGTAAGGGAGTGACCGGTGACATTCCTCGAGTGGAAAAAGGAGAGGATGTGTTGAGTGATGTGAGTGGGATGTCACCACCCGAATCTACACCCGACTTTGAAAAGAAAATGAGGTAGAAAAAAGAGGGAAAAAGAATCATTGAGAGTGAGGGCACCGCTTATTCTAACACTAACTCTTTATCTTCTTTTTCTACTTGTGTTAACTCCTGTGTAGGCATTCTTGGAGGCAAACCAATGGAGCCTTAATGATGTTCCAAAGTGGATGGGCAAGGTGAAGGAGATCTTTAATTGTAAGCTTCAAGGCAGAGGGACAATTCATGACACTTCAACTGCATTGAGTGAGCAAGATGGCCACTCAAAGTTATGTGATAGTTCTTCTTCCCTTGAGCATGTTACTTTCTTGTAATGTGATAGTGTTTGTGAAAACTCAATGCTAGTTGATGAATTGTGTGATTACAATGTGTTTGCAACTAGTGTAGAGTCAGTTGGTCAACTTGTGTGTGAATGTGAACAACTAGTTGATAGTGGATGATAAGCCACATCGTGATGGGCGCTCGATTTTCATTTAACCTCTTTTTAGTGAAGATGGTATAGTTGACCTTGCTTGTGAACCTTGTTATGACACCCACCTATATTTGATAAAGGGAAAGATGAGTTGAATGAATATCCTATTCTTTCCCTTGATGATTTGCTTGATAATGGTGGACCTATGTGTTGTAGTGAGGATGGTAGTGACCTTGAGGAGTCCCTAGTGGATGAAATGGATCGGATTGTATTCGATGACTCCTCAAGTGTGGATGATGACTCTAGTTTGGATACCTCAACTCTGATGGGTAGTGGACTTGTTTTCACTAACCCTTTGTTTGAAGGGAATTTTAAAAGAGGTGGTGATATGTATCAAACTAGAGAAAGGTTTGGATTTAAACCTCCATGTTTGGAAAGTTTGACTCTATAGACAATCCATTGTATGGAACACCAAGTGAGATGAGTGGTCTTGGTATTGGTTGTGTTGGACCATCTTCTAGTAGTCTTAATCTTCATTGTGTGGACTATAATGATGAAAAACCTATTTTGGAGACCTTCCTTTGGAGTTTGTCTAGTGAGAAAGATTGTCTTAGACATGGATTGGGAGGAGAGGAAGTCACAGTTGGCGTGTGTAAAAGTGCTTCCGAGAAGGGGAGTGGAGTAATTGATGTTAGTTTCCAATTGAACTATTTTTTTACTCCAAACCCACATGTTGATCACACCTTGGGTGTTGAGCATGCCAAAGCCAATGAGTCACCGTGTGATAAAAATGCATTAAAGGTTTGGTGTGTTGGGTATGAGCGTAGAGATGATAGGTTCCTTGATTCCTTAATCTTGCATGTTACATATCCTATTCCTTGATTCCTTAATCTTGCATGTTACATATCCTATTAATCTCTTGGCTTGTTATGGTAGTGAGTGCTTGTCCTTGTTGAGCCAAGAACTTGTTATTTCCTTTTGAAACATAAGCTTTTTGATTAGTATTGATACTTGGCTCTATCACAAGAGTGTATTTTCCATATCACTTGCACTCACTCTTGTTGGATTTGCCCACTCGTGTAGTGGGAAGTTTTGGTGTGTTATTGTTGAACTTAGAGATCACAGGAATTTTGATGGCTTAATCTTGCATATTCCATACCCTATTGATCTCTTAGATGATTCTTGTGTTGGGTACACCCATTTAGGAAGCCAAGTACTTGTCGTTTTCTTTGGAAACATGCGCTTTATCATTGTTATTGATACTTGATTATACCATAAGAGTGTGTTTTCCACACTACTTGCACTAACCTGCTCTTATAGAGATTAGGCGTTCCGCCTAGAAGCTTGGGCGCTCCGCCTACTTTGCTCACTACCAAAAAATATGACATGGTCCAGGCGCTCCACCTCCTTAGACTGCATTCTGAGATTTTAGTCTAGTTATTTAGTATTTTAGCCCTACGTGACTTATTATGTGCAACCAACTTGTAGGGGCTTTTATGTCATTTTATTAGGAGAGTGGAACATCTATAAATACCACACTTAGTCATTTTATTTCATTAGCTAGATTTTAACATTGAAGAATACACTTTAGAAGAAGCTGAGCCCTTCTCTTTAAAGCTTGAAGCTTCGTGTATCTCGTTAGCTTGGAACCGAGTGGATGTCATCCTAGTATGGATCCTCGTTAGGTTCAAGTTTCTTTCTCTCTCTTGGATATTCAAATCATAGTTTGATTCGATTATCCTTTCTTTCTTCTATTTCTGTTCTTCCTTGCCCCTTATTTTTTTGTTATCGTGTTTTACTTGCTTCCGCATCTACTTTATTATTTCTGCTAGTTTTACCCCATATCACGCGCCAGCCCTACAACCTGCATATCCCACTCACCAAGCTCCACCTAATCATTATCAAGCTCCACCGAATCCTACCTACTGACCAAGAGGACCCGCAGGCTTCCATCCAAGAGCTGTACTCAAGAAGGCTCGAGAAGAGAAAAAGAGAGAATTAACACCAATTGGGGAGTCTTACACCAGTATCTTCGAGAAATTATGAGCCTTGGACATGATAAAGCCAATTCAAGGAAACATGAACCCTATAGGGAAAGTGGACCACTCTCGGCATTGTGACTACCACTCGGGCGCACCAGGGAATGATACAGAAGATTGCTATTATCTCAAGAGAGCAGTGCAAGATCTGATTGACAACAACCAAATCGTGATTGAAGAAGCAGAAACGCCGAACATTAATCGCAATCCTTTGCCAGTCCACGATGTACACATGCTGGGTATATGCGAAGGGGGATTTGAAGATGAATCTGCAAGGGCAATAGTGTCAGTCGATGCCATAACAATTAGGGTGGAAAAGATACATATCACTTCAAAGACAAGTCCTGTTGTGGTGTCTGGGGTAACAAAGCCATAGTCCAGCTGAACAAGCCTGTGTTAATATTAAAACAAGCTGTTGAGAAAAGGGAAGAGTGACTGAGAAACCAAAGTTGGTGATCCAAAGGGCTAGCAGAAAGGAAGGGGAAGCAGATTCTGCTACCAAACCGAAGTTTGTTATAAAAAATGCACCTCGGGAAGATGATATGAACAAAATGTGTGAGCCCATTGTCATATAGAAGGTACCCTAGTTCCATGTGATAGATAGCAAGTCTGCCCCGTGGAACTATGCTAAGACAGTGGTAACGTACAAGGGAAAGGAAGTTGTGATGTAAACAACGCAAGTGGGTGGTCTAACTCGCTCTGAGAAGAGTTAAGAAAAGCAAAGCAGGCTAGAGAAAATCAGGGCCTCATCAAGGAACCTGTCACTTAGAAAGAGGCAGAAGAATTTCTGAAGAAGATGAAAGTGCAAGATTACTCCATTGTGGAGCAGCTGAGGAAGACCCCTTCTCAAATTTCTTTGTTGTCCTTGTTGATGCATTGGTGTAAGCCAAATCGGAGAAGAAGCTTAGCAACCGAAGAACAGCGGAAAAACAAGAAACAAGATAGAAGCAAGACGGATCTTAACTTCTTTTGAATGATTCCAAGGAACTAGTCTCGGACAAAACAACGATAAGCAAAAGATACACCTATACTAGGCAACAATCCTCAAGAAGACATTCATGCTTCATGAAAACTGAATGATCAAAGAAGAAGTTGTTGAAACGGGTACACCGATTGACCCAAGTTCTTATAAATACCACGACGGGGTTTGACTCTCATCGGAGTCTCAATTGCAAACAGCTATAACAATATTCATTAACAACTACCTCTCCAAAATGAACTAGATTAAGGGGTTTTTATAGATAGCCCTAAGGGTATTAAAGTAATTATGGTCACAGGCGACCAATAAATAAAGGCCACACAGGGCCAAAGTAATTCATGTGCTCGGCTCTATTGACTTCGGTGCTCAGTTGTTCAGCTCGGCACATTTGAAAACAAATGCTCACTTGCCTCGGGCACAATTGTAGTCCTTCAGTCAATCACTGCTCGATGTCAAGTTTGAGTGTTTGGTCACTTCCTTCTTTAGGCTTGAGCTTGTAGATAAAGCTTTCGTATCTCGGGCTCGACCGCTCAACATTCGAACAGGTGCTTCCTCCCGACTACGCCAGCTGAATGTGCACATCATGCAAGAGCTTGGCTTGGCTTTGTGTCGCTGGCCTCCATGGGTTGAATACTTGATCAGAATGGATTCGGGCTGCATCATCCTCCCCTTCTTGAGAAGATTTCACCCTCGAAATCAAGCCTTCTTCAGTCTCTGATGCTTGGACTACAACACAAGGAGTTAAGTCAGCAACATTAAAGGTGTTGGACACATTATATTCACCTGGGAGGTCAAGCACATTAGACTTGTTGTTGATCTTGCTCAGCACTTAAAACAGATCATCCCCTCGATGATCATATTTTCTTTCCTTTAGTTCGGGAATCTTTCTTTTCTGAAACGGACCCAAACTCAATCTCCCTTCTTTAATTCCAGCTTCTTACGCCCATTGTTTTTCTTAGATGTAATCTTGGTGTAGGCTTCTTCAAGATTTTTCTTCACCATGGCATTTAGCTCGAGCAAAGCAGTAGCTCGGCGAGTACCTTCAAAATCAATAACAGCATCTCCAAGCGACGGGGTTAAATCAAGTGGAATCAAAGGGTTAAAACCATACATACACTCAAACGGAATCAATCCAATCATTCGATGCACAGTACGGTTGCATGCAAATTTCATCATTCTCTTCAATTGTGCCATGTTATGCAAACTTGTTTAAACAGTTGACTAAATGGATGCAGAAATGTCATGTTCGTTGTTTGTTGATGCCTTTAAATGTTGAACTTAAGGAATATGTTTTATTTTATGTAAATTCAAACTTAAAGTACGGAAATGAGCAAAGAAGGACATTTTGTGCAATAATCATAAAATAGAAGTTGTTTGCTTAAAGCCCTAAACGCTTAGTGAAAAAGTACCCCAAAATTTGCAAATCTAATCCTATATTAAAGTTGTCTCTCAGAAAATAGCTACACTAATTAAAGGATAAAAGCACAAAATCATTAGTGCAAAAGCTTTAAATAAAAACAGTGGGTTGAAAAAAATAAACAATAGAATTTGCAAATCTGGCCAGACTTTGAAACGAGTAGACAAAATGGGACATTAATGCAATCCAATAAAAATTGACATGCAAAGATAAAGGCAAGTGGGATGAAGTTAAATTTATAAATCTAGCCAGTTTAAAATTCAACCTTTAAGTTCTAGGCCACACTTGTGTTAACATAAATGAGCTATTCTTTTAAATTATAATACACATAATGGTTAGCTATGATATTAGCAAAACTCAAGCAAATGTACAAAATTGTTACTCCCTTCGTCCCAATTTATGTGGCACCATTTTCTTTTTTTGTTTGTCCCAAAAAGAATGGCAGCTTTCCTTATTTGACAACTATTTAATATACCATCTATATTTTACCTTTGTTGGACCCTACATACTTTTAAAGCTACCAACAACTTTTTTATTACTCAAATCTTCTCTTTCTTAATTTTTCAAGGGTAAAATTGAAACTTTACAAGGTCAAACTCTTTCTGTACCCGGTCAAATGGTGCCACATAATATGGGACGGAGGGAGTGCTTAATTTATAAACTTAAGCTTAAGTGAAGAATAAATGAGCAAGCTAAAAGGACATCTATAACTCAATCTTATAATCAATCAATTCAAGGGTGATTTATTTTAAGTCGGATGATCTCGAATGGATGAAGTGCCTGCATGACCATATCTGGCTTAAGTAAATTATACCTTTCTGTAAATATTGAATAAAGCAAATTGAATAAATAGTGAAGCAACATATAACTTAGTTGACCCCAAAATCAAATTGGAATCATAAATTCGAGCTTAACCAAAAAAAATCAAATTGACACTCAAATCAAGGTTGATAAGGTTTTCGAACGGGTGAAGTGCCTGCGCGTTAATATTCGACACCATCTCTGAAATAAAAAATAAATAAAAATAATAAAATAAAAACAAATGAAATAAAAACAAATATATAATAAATCAAAGCGTAGCAAAAGAATAATAAAGAAAAATATAATAAAATATTTCATATATCTGGAACGCATTAATAAAAGCACTTGTGCTTGGCACATGAATCGAGGATGCCTAATCCTTTCCCAAGAGTCAATAGAGATCCTTATCCGGAACTCTGACGCAGACCACTAACGAGTCATAGGTGTTCCAAGGTACCTATTTGGGTGACTTGGCACACCTTAAACTTTTCAAGTGGCAACTCCGAGTTAAAAAATAAACAATTCGTGCCTTGAAACATTGTCACTTCCTTAAATAGAAACCCTAACTCGGGATAGCGCCAAATAATAACCAAATCCCATAAGCGCTTCCTAAACCCGAAATGCCCTTACACAAGCGGGCACGCGGAAAAAGGGGTGTGACAACTGGTGTTATGGGTTGTATCCCTCTCAAATCAGGTAACTAAACATCTGAACTAGCCTCATGTATAGTTATGTAGTGCATACTATGGTTATATATTTTTACCAAACTGATGAGAATCAAACGCGGAAAAAGTAAAAGATAAGAACGAGACGTAACTCGATCTCTAATCCCAAGTAGCAACGAAGAACTTGTTCCGTTACACCCCGAGAGAAGGACAAGAACACCTACGCTATGCAACTACCCTCGAGCTAACGCGAGCACGCAAGTAGAATGGTCGGAGAGGAAAAGTATTCATCTAGATCCGCTAGAAGAACTACAAGTCCAAGATCAAAGGTTTCATTCAATAACCAAGAGCCATGCTCATGTTCAATGTTTAACATTCATCAAATATCAAAAACTAAGTGTAAATAGGCTAGACTTGGCTATTTATAGTGTTTACCAAGCTTGCACAAAGACTTAAATACCCTTACTAATAAGGTTCATCAAATAAGCCACGTAGGGCAAAATAGTAAAAGAAACATAAGTTCAGCAGCTAGGAGGGGCGCCTGGGGCTGGGAGGGGCGCCTGGAACATGCTGAAGCTAGGCGGGGCGCCTGGCTTGGCCTTCAGCTAGGCGGGGCGCCTGGGCACTTTTCAGCTCTTAGGCAGTGAGCTTGCCAGGCGGGGCGCCTGGCTCTGCTGGGCTCTCTTCTTCCTTAGGCATGAGGCCTAGTTTGAGCACCCGGAATGGCTTCCAATCGCTTACTTCTTCAAGGCCCTTCCTCACCAAGTGTATGTGTACTCCTTGGATCTCCTTAGCTTGACTCCGGGTGAATGGTCTTGTGGAGGTTTGAGTCTCATCATCCTCCCCTTCTTGAGATGATTTCGTCCTTGAAATTGAGGCATCATCACCCACGACCTCATCATCACCTACATCCAAAGGAACCAAGTCACAAACATTAAAAGTATTAGAAACTTGATACTCACTTGGCAAGTCAACCACATAGGCGTTGTTGTTTATCTTTGAAAGCACTTGGAATGGGCCATCGCCACGGGGTGCTAACTTCCCTTTTCTAAGGTTTGGAAACCTTTCTTTCCGGAAGTGCACCCACACATAGTCACCTTTCTTGAGTTCCACCTTCTTGCGTCCTTTGTTTTTCTTGGAAGCAACCTTAGCATAGGCTTCCTCCAAATTGTTCTTCGCCTTTGCATGGAGTTCCATCATTGCTTTTGCTCTAGCTTTACCTTCAAAATTAACAACCATTTCCCTTGGCAAAGGGGTTAGATCAAGGGGAATCAAGGGGTTAAACCCATAAACACACTCGAATGGAGTCATGCCAATCATTCTATGCACGGTTCGATTGTAGGCAAACTCCATAAGAGGTAAACGATCAATCCAAGTCCCGGCCTTACCTCGGGTCATGGCTCTAAGAAGAGCACCCAAGGTTCGGTTTACCACTTCCGTTTGCCCATCGGTTTGTGGGTGGTGGGACGTGGAGAACAAGAGCTTGGTGCCTAAAGCACCCCATAAACTTCGCCAAAAATGGCTTAGGAACTTAGTGTCCCTATCACTCACTATAGTTTGAGGCACACCATGTAGCTTCAAAACATTTTCAACAAACAAGGAAGCTACATGTTGGGCATCATCGCATTTCTTGCATGGAATGAAATGAGCCATCTTTGAGAACCTATCCACAACAACATAAATGCTATCATGGCCCCCCCTAGTCCTAGGTAATTCCATCACGAAATCCATTGAGATATCCAACCAAGGACTAGTAGGTACGGGGAGAGGGGTATACAACCCATGGGGGTGTGCATTGGATTTAGCACGCTTGCACTCAAGGCAATTGTTGCAAAACTTTTCCACTTGCACCCCCATCTTTGGCCAATGAAATTGTTCTTTAAGAATAGCCAAAGTCTTTCTTGTGCCAAAATGTCCCATGAGTCCCCCGCAATGTGCCTCTTGCACAAGCAACTCCCTCCAAGAGGACTCCGGAATGCACACTCTACCATTTTTGAAGATATAACCATTAACCTATTGGTATTTTTCAACTCTCTCCCCCTTCTCTAGAGCGTCATGGACACTCTTTAGCTTTGGGTCATGAGCATACATCAATTTAATGCTCTCAAAACCCATGAGCTTGGAGGTGAGAGTGGTGGCTAGAGCAAACTTTCTCGAAAGCGCATCCGCCACAACATTGTCCTTCCCTTTCTTGTATTGGATAACATAGGGAAAGGACTCAATGAATTCAACCCACTTGGCATGTCTCTTATTGAGCTTCTCTTGGCCTCTCAAATGCTTGAGTGACTCATGGTCACTCTTGATTACAAACTCACGAGGCCAAAGATAGTGTTGCCAATGGGCAAGGGCTCTCACAAGGGCATACAACTCCTTGTCATATGTAGAATAGTTCAAGGAGGCCCCTTTCAATTTCTCACTAAAGTAGGCGATGGGTTTGCTATCTTGCATTAAAACACCACCGATTCCCACCCCCGAGGCATCACACTCAACCTCAAATGCCTTTCCGAAGTCGGGCAATTGCAATAGAGGGGCGGTACTCAACCTACTTTTCAACTCAAGGAAGGCCTTATCTTGAGGCTCTCCCCAAACAAACGGTTGGTCTTTCTTCACCAATTCGGTGAGTGGAGCGGCAACGGAGCTAAAGTCCCTCACAAATCGCCTATAAAAGCTTGCGAGACCATGAAAGCTCCTCACTTGAGTCACGGTAGTAGGAGTAGGCCAATCACGTATGGCCTCTACCTTAGACTCATCCACCTCCACTCCTTGAGCACTCACAACAAACCCAAGGAAGACCACCTTCTCAACACCAAAGGCACACTTTTTAAAATTAGCATAGAGCTTTTCGGCTCTCAACTTCTCAAGCACTAGCCTAAGGTGTTCAACATGGTCGTCTATTGATTTGCTATAAATCAATATATCGTCAAAATAGACGACCACAAACTTGTTGATGAATGGCTTTAGAACATGGTTCATTAGCCTCATGAAAGTGCTAGGTGCATTGGAGAGCCCAAAGGGCATCACCAACCATTCATAGAGACCAAATTTGGTCTTGAATGCGGTTTTCCACTCATCACCGGGTTTCATCCGGATTTGATGGTAGCCGGACCTAAGGTCAATTTTGCTAAACACACATGAACCGCTCAATTCATCTAACATATCATCAAGTCGGGGAATAGGATGACGGTACTTTACCATTATTTTGTTCACGGCCCGACAATCAAAACACATTCTCCAAGTGCCGTCCTTTTTGGGAACAAGGATCACGGGCACGGCACAAGGACTCAAGCTTTCCCTTACCAAACCTTTAGTGAGCAATTCATCAACTTGCTTTTGCAATTCCCTTGTATCCTCCGGGTTGCTCCTATAGGCCGGTTTGTTTGGGATTTGGGATCCCGGGACAAAGTCTATTTGTTGCTCAATGCCCCTCAAAGGAGGCAATCCATCCGGCATTTCATCCGGGAACATGTCACCAAAATCCTTCAAAACATTCTCAAACACACTAGGCAAAGGGTTAGAAGAAAAATCACAATTAGAGTTAAGGATCATACCTTTGTGCACTAGGCATAGGAGAAACTTGGTGCCATCATTACCTTTCAAGAGCTCGCCCGGTTGCATCATGGCACACATGCCACCGGTAGATGAAGTAGGTGGGATTGCCACCATGCTTTTGGACAAAGGGCTAGTCTCAATGAGTGACTTAGCCTTTGCCACCTCCCTCAACTCCTTCATTTTCTTGTAATCATCACTTACTTGCTTAGGAGTGAGAGGTTTAAGCACAAATCTCTTCCCTTCATGTTTGACCGTGTAAGTGTTGACACGACCATCATGCACCACTTGCCTATCGAATTGCCATGGCCTCCCTAAGAGTAGGTGGCATGCTTGCATAGGCACAACGTCAAACAAATGCTCATCAACATAACTACCCATTCTAAACTTGATCATGGCTTGTTTCATCACCTTAAGCTCTCCACATTCACTAAGCCATTGTAACCGGTAAGGTTTAGGATGCTTCATGGTAGTTAACTTCAATTGAGCCACTAGTGATTGACTCACTACATTTGCGCAACTTCCGGAATCAATTATCATAGAGCAAACAACATCTTTGACCCGGCACCTAGCATGGAAAAGATTTTCCCTTTGCAAGGTTTCACTATCTTCCACAATCATAGCCCCTAGGCTCCTTCTCACAACCAAGAAAGTATGAGGATCCTCTTCCTCCACCGTGTCATCAAGCAAATCATTCTCCTCTACTGCCTCATCTCCCTCTACTCCCTCATCTTCCGATTCACTCTCTTTCTCATATGCATCATTACCAACAACGATCATGGTCCTCTTTGTAGGACATTCCCTAGCAAAGTGACCATAGCCCTTGCACTTGTGGCATTGTATTGAAGAAGAAGTAGGAGCATGTAATTGAGCTTTAGAGTTACCTCCCACATTAGGTGTGTTCTTCTCATACGGCTTTTTCACATCCTTGGTAGCATTTGCACCAGTTGTTCCACTTGCACTTGGGAACCTTGCATTTGTAGTAGGAGGCTTCCAATCCTTTGGTTTGCTTGTTGGAGTAGGAGTGCTACTCTTGTAGCGAAGGGATTTCTCCTCCTTGAGCCATTTCTCGGCCTCAACCGCATCTTCACATAGCTTGTAATGATCATCATATTTGTGGAACTTCAATTGTGAAGCTATGTCTCGATTTAGGCCCCCTTTAAAACGGATCATGGCCGTCTCATTGTCTTCATCATCTAAGTCAAGGATCATTCGGATTTGCTCAAATTCATTGAAATACTCACCAACCGATTTGTAACCTTGCTTCAAATCATATAGACGCCTTTGTTGTTCAACCCGGTATTGGTTAGTCAAGTACTTCTCATCCATCACACGGATCAACTCTTCCCAAGTAAGATTAATAGCCATACACGTCCTCCTTCTATTCCTCTTCACCGACTCCCACCAAGTAGAAGCAAAAGATTCAAAGGAGGATATTGCATACTTGGTCTTCTTCACATGGGCATATCATTGGTGTCAAAGATAAGCTCCATAGCCAATTTCCAACCAATGTACTCCACCGGGTCACTACTTCCTTTGAAAGAAGGAATAGTGAGCTTCACACTATTAAGATTGTTGTTGTTGTCACGACCCCCTTGGAATGGCTCCGGTTGGCCTCCATGGTGATCATCATAAGCAACATAATCCCTTCTAGCATTCCTTCCTCCATATCCTAAGGGTGGCCCTCGACCTCGGCCTCTACCCCGATCCACATTTCGACCCCAATTCATAGCTCGCCTTGGTTGAAAGTGATCATCAAACCCATACACATCGTCACCATAATCAACTTCCTCCCCTTCTTGAGCCTCAACAACTTGCTCAAGAGGTTGCACATTTCGGACAGGTCTTGGTAGTGGAAAGTTTCTTGGGGGATTATCCAAGATACGGGGAATGCCCGTTCGTTCAATTCTCTCTCGATCCTCCTTTACCCGTTGTTGATTGAGCAATTCAACAACTTGCTCCGGGGTAAAGGTAGGGCTACTTGAGCCTTCACCGGTCTCAATTTGGACACTCGGGGTCCCCTTTTCAATTGGGACACTCGGGGTCCCATGTTCACCTTGAGTACTCGAGGCTCCCTTTTCAAGAGAGTCAATCCTTTGGTTCATGAGGTCCATCTTGGCAAGAAGATTAGCCAAGGCCTCCTTAATGAAATCTTGACCTTCGTTGGCCATTGTACCTACAAGAAAGAAACAAGAGTTAGTTAAAACACCTCACTCGCTCCCTCACTTGTGTTCACTCGGATCACTCTTTTGGGTGGCGGTGGATATTTCACTCAACTTGTAGTTCCAAAGCTTCACGTAGATGATTAGCAACTCCTCAACTCAACTAAACTATTCACGAGTCACGCACACTCCGGGGTGAGTGGAGTTAATGGGACTCAATGAACGCTAGGCACTTTGAAGTGAAGGACTTGAGTTAAAAGATTCTACGCTTTTCCTTAGAAGTCTACTCTCCTTGCTAGGCACGATTCACCTAAGAGCAATAAAAGGGTTAGCACTATTCAAGTAGATCGGTTACTCAAATTAGTACTAACTAGATGTTATGTTATCAAACAAAGGGAAATACCTATGAAAATCTACCCGAAACAATACCTTCAGCACTCAGGAGGGGCGTCTGAAACTCAGGTGGGGCGCCTAGTCTGTGCTGTATTCCAGGCGGGGCGCCTGGGTCTAGGCGGGGCGCCTGAGACTTAGGCAGTAGCCAAGTCAGGCGGGGCGCCTGGCTTAGGCGGGGCGCCTGGCCTGAAGCCTTTTCCAACTCGTTCCAAACTCGTTTCAAGTCGATTTTCAAGCCTCAAATCCGATGTTTTCAACTTGTTTTCACAATCCAAGGATACCCAAAGTTGTTTTTGATCTTCCTTAACAAAACCCAATCAAATTTTCAATCAAACAATCAATCAAATCAAGGTTCAATCTCAAGAACTCAAGAACATACGGGTTTAACAAAAGGGTTTCAACAAGGATTGTGATTCATCAAAGTAGGTGTTATACATGTTCAAATCCCACAAAATTGGTACCAAATTGTTTGTTTTTCAATGAAGATCAATCCCCAATAACAAGTTTCCAATGAAACATCAATCCAACCCAAGAATCAAGCCAAAATTCATCAAGAACAAGTTCTTCAAGGGTTTAAGGGGTTTTGGGGTTTCAATTTTTCAAACTTCACCAATTCCAACAATTTTGGTACCCAAGTAACGGGAAATCAATCACGATCAAGAATCCATAACACCCATATCACAAATCATCCAAATCAACAAGTTACACCAAATTTTTGTATTTTTCAATTTTTTCAATTTTTTTGTAATTTTCTCCTTTCTAATAACTTCAACAACAAGAAAAACTAAAAGAGGATACTAGGCACGAAGAATCAAGGGTCGGGGGTTTGTAGAAACAAAACCCGAGCCTTGCTTTGATACCAAACTGATGAGAATCAAACGCGGAAAAAGTAAAAGATAAGAACGAGACGTAACTCGATCTCTAATCCCAAGTAGCAACGGAGAACTTGTTCCGTTACACCCCGAGAGAAGGACAAGAACACCTACGCTATGCAACTACCCTCGAGCTAACGCGAGCACGCAAGTAGAATGGTCGGAGAGGAAAAGTATTCATCTAGATCCGCTAGAAGAACTACAAGTCCAAGATCAAAGGTTTCATTCAATAACCAAGAGCCATGCTCATGTTCAATGTTTAACATTCATCATATATCAAAAACTAAGTGTAAATAGGCTAGACTTGGCTATTTATAGTGTTTACCAAGCTTGCACAAAGACTTAAATACCCTTACTAATAAGGTTCATCAAATAAGGCACGTAGGGCAAAATAGTAAAAGAAACATAAGTTCAGCAGCTAGGAGGGGCGCCTGGGGCTGGGAGGGGCGCCTGGAACATGCTGAAGCTAGGCGGGGCGCCTGGCTTGGCCTTCAGCTAGGCGGGGCGCCTTCAGCTAGGCGGGGCGCCTGGGCACTTTTCAGCTCTTAGGCAGTGAGCTTGCCAGGCGGGGCGCCTGGCTCAGGAGGGGCGCCTGGCTCTGCTGGGCTCTCTTCTTCCTTAGGCGTGAGGCCTAGTTTGATGCAACCCAAAACGAGCGGAAGCTAAAAACGACACAAACAATGCGGAAGCGGTAAATAACAAGATACGTGATATCAAAGATATCGGGGAAATAAGGATTGGGGAGTCAAGAAACGAGAAGAAAGAACGGATTAATGAATTCAACACATGAATTAATAATCCAAAAGGGAGAAAGTGAAACTCGAACCTTACAATGGACTCAACTAGGTGTCGATCGCCATAGGTTCCAAGTTAACGAGATACATGAAGCCTCGGGCTTCGGACTAGAAAGGCTCGGCCTTCTCTAATTCTCTCTTCTCTCTATTCAATTCAAGCTAAAACTCCTGAAATGAAGAGCAAATGTGCTATATATACATTTTCACTAAAAATGGACAAAAATGGCCCTGCAGCTGATTCTGGTTCGCTGAGCAAACTCTCTTCATCGCGATCGCGCCAGGGAGGCTCGCGATCGCGCAGGCAACAACGCTAGGCATCGCGATCGCGCAGATGGCTCGCGATCGCGCAGGTCTCCATTATCTTCTCGTTCTTCAGCATCCTCAGCTTCGCCTTCGCGCTCAAGGTCACGCTGTCGCGCAGGCCAACTCAATACTCTTCGCGATCGCGTGAGAAGTGGTCGCGATCGCGAAGAACAAAAGTTCTTCCTTAGGCAGTGAGCTCCCAGTGTGCTCCCCTGTTTTGCCCTGTTTTGGGCTGCCTGTTTTCCTGCCCTGTTTCCTCCGTCCTCGGCGCTCCAATGCATGATCTTCCTAGACGTTCCCGGAGGCCTTGACTCGTATCCGTTGTGCACTCGAGCTTGGCTTTTGATGGTTGTCGTTTAGGCCATTTTATATTGCATCATCCTCCCCTTCTTGAAAGGATTTCGTCCTCGAAATCGAACCATCAAAACCTACAATCAAAGCAAGCACAACCAAAATTTCCTACTTCACAAGTAGGTTAGCTTAACAAGAAAGAGTGCAAGGTGTGTGGAAAACACGCTCTTGTGATAGAGCCAAGCATCAATACCTATGAAAAAGCTTATGTCCCCAAAAGAGACAACATGGTCTTGGCTCGACAAGAACAAGCACTCATTTTCAAAACAAGCAAAGAGATCAAAGTCATGCAAGATGTAGCAATCAAATGTCCTATGACCCCTAAGCTTACTAGCAACACACCAAGCCTTCAAATCAAGTTTATCACAATGTGACACATTGGCTTTGGTATGTCCATCACTCAAGGTGTGCTCAACATATGGGATGGAGTAAGTAAAATAGTTCAATTCACAACTAACATCAACTACTCCACTCCCCTTCTTAAGGGCATTCTTACACACACCGAGAGATACCTCCTCACCTCCCAAATCAACTCCAAGACAATCCCCCTCACTAGGCAAACTCCAAAGGAAAGTCTCCAAAATAGGTTCTTCATCATTATAGTCCACACAATGAAAGCTAGGACCACTAGAAGAAAGGTCAACACGACCAATATCAAGGCTACTCTCCTCACTTGGAGTTCCAAACGTCGGATCATCCATAGAGCCTAACTTTACAAACCATGGAGGTTCGACTCTACTATCGACTCTAGTCCGATACAATTCACCACCACAAATGAGATTGCCTTCAAACAATAGAAATGTAAAGGCATGCACCTCAAATTCATGGTTACGCAAAAGCATAGAATCAAGACTAGGTCCTTCACTCTCACTCAAGGAGTCATCGAAAATGAATCGATCCATCTCACACTCTAGAGACTCCTCAAGGGTACATCCACCCTCACTACGACACAAGAGACCACCATTATCAATGAAGCAATCAAAGGGAAGAATAAGATCATCATGCAATTCATCTTCTCCTTTATCAAATATGGGTGGGGTGTCATAACAAGGTTCACAAACAAGGTCAACTTCAACATTCTCACTAAAGAGAGGTTCAATGAAAACCGAGCTCACATCATGATGTGGCGTTTCAACCCTCTCAACTAGTGGTTCAATTTCACACACAAGTTGACCCGAAGGCTCTACACTAGTTGCAAACACATTATACTCATGCAAATCATCAACTAGCATAGAGTTGTTACAAACAAGATCATAAGACAAGGAAGTAATAGGCTCATGGGAAGAAGAACTAACACTTACACTTGAGTCGCATCCGGGCTCACTCAATGTACTTGAAGCGTCATGGCTAGCTTCTCCTCCTCGTAGATCACATTTGCCATCTCCTTCACCTTGTCTTTCCATCACGGAACATGGTTGAGGCTCCATCGGTTTGCCTCCAAGAATACCTACACAAGTGCTCACACAAGTAGAAGAAAAAGATAAAGGGTTAAGGTTAGAATAAGGGGTGTCCTCACTCTTTTTTCCCTCTTTCTTTTCCCTCATTTTTCTTTCAAGGCTAGGTGTAGATTCGGGTGGTGACATCCCGCTCACATCACTCAACACATCCTCTCCTTTTTCCACTCGAGGAATGTCACCGGTCACTCCCTTACTCCTCTCAATCTTTTGTCTCTCAAATTCGGGCGAATTGGGACGAGGCCCAAGAATGCCCATAGCCGGAGTAGGTGGACTTTTCACGTCAACCCGGAATCTAGGACTAGGAGACTCATCACTTGACGTCTCCTTCTTCTTCGTTGGTGAACCACTTGGAATTGAAACTTGTGGTCTCGGGTTCACCTTGTTGATGTCTATCAACCCTTTTCTAGCACATGTCCCACCATTGCTTGTGTTTGTAGGACTTCTTGTTTGCACATTGTCAACCATGGAATGAAGTTCTTGCTCCTTGCTCCTTTGCCTAGCCAAAGAAGGCGCACTAGTAGGCACTTGGCTCTTCGCCCGGTAAGGCACAAAGTCATAAACTCTTTGCCCTACGCCCACAAGATATGCACCCTTCACCGCACTATATTGCACCCTCTTCCCCTCCAACCACCGGTCACCTATCCACACATCAATATGACGCATGGGATACACATCACACCACACATAGCATTTATAGTTCCTATGAGATATGAGTACCCGAGCCTCCTTAGAAACCAACACTCCATCATATTCATAAGGATGCTCTAGCTTGTGGCATGGTATCCTAAGCCTATCAACCAAAGAGGTGCTAATACAATTGGCATCGGTACCACCAATTTTGAGCAAGTATCCTCCAATACTATCTACCTCAACAACGAACCTACATCTACCCAAGTCTTGCACATTGGCACCCAAATGAGAATTTGGACGCCCACAAGTGTCAACACCAACAACTTGGGTATTCCTTATCCCTCCACTAGTGGCAACACCACTAGAACATTCTCCTCTTCCCGTCACTCTCCCAACATTAGCAGTGTTGTTGGAAGTCAAGGAAGGAACCATGCCATGGAACCCATAAGTGCCTCTCGCCTTGGTTCCATAGCCCATAGTACTACTCCTACTACAACCACCCACGCCCTTCACGGCATATAACCCCGTTGTAGCAAAGGCAACACCATCTCTCAAACCAACCTCCACATGGGAATTAGAAGCATTAGGTCGCTTAGCGTACCTAGAAGATGCAAGCTTCTCCTTCCCCACGGAACAACCACCACCACCTCCCATACTAATGTAAGGTCCTCTACTACTCCCTTGTACACCGTTAGCAACACTAGGAGAAGATGCATAAGCATAATCCATATGTTCAACATCATCATCAACTCTATCTATGTCACTACCATCAATATCAAATTCTTCACAAGAAGAGTAAGTAGGATCATCATACCTTGAAGCGTCACCATTCTCGGGTTCTTGACTAGAAGCATTAGATTCATCAAATTCATCTTCATGAGCTTCATAGTCGTCATCAACCTCACGATCATCATAGTGAACCTCTTCATCTTCATAGGAGCCATGGTTTCCATCATCAAAGTAATGGCCATCATCCTCACCGTAGGAACCATAGTCTCCATCATCACCATACGAGTCATAGCAGCTCGCATCATCGCCACATGAGCCATAATCTACTCCATCATCAATATCCGACATTGTTGCAATCACCAAAGAACAAAACCTCCCAAAAGTCACTCCCTCACGTGTATCACTCAATATATGTACACTCAAGAGCGAGGCCTTATCAACTTGGGAACCAAGGTAATCACAACTAGCATGTCCAAGTTAAAGTTCGGAGTGGAATTAATGAGACTCTATGTACGGACGGCTATTTAAAGTGCGCACTTGAGGCCAAAAGTATACTACGAGTCTTCTTTGAGCTCTAATCTCCTCTACGCACGATTACCCTATACGCTAAAGGATTAGTGTCTTTCAAGTAGGCCAATTACCTTCAAAACACTAACCAAGAGGTATGGTAGAAAACGGGACACAAAAGATTTGACTCGAATCGGCACCAAATGGATTTGGAATCGGATGAAATTTTGTTTGTGATCTACAAACTCATCATACTTAATGGTCCAATTGGAGTCATGATGTTTGGAAACTGTTCGGAAGCCGTTGCGAACGTTCTGTCCCAAAACTGGAATTCTGAAATTTTTTTGTTCTTCGCTATCGCGACCAGACGCGCGCGATCGCGAAGGGTTAATTTTTCAAAAAATAATTTTGTTCTTCGCTATCGCGAAATTGCTCTTCGCGATCGCGAAGGGTTAATCCCTGCACTTTCACAGCAGCTCAAAAACGGGTTTTTGGGCGATTTTGGCCAAATTTTTGGCTCGATTCCAACCCGAAACACAAAACCAACGATACCCAAAGGTGTATACAACTATAACAACCAATCCCCAATAGTTTTCAACTCCAAAAAAACAACAACAAGCTTCGATTCAAGATTGAAGCGTTTTCAAGAATTTTCAAACTTTTGGATTTTGATTTTCGAAATTTTTGAATCGTAACACCAAAACACGATATATGGGTATCAAAACGACGGGAATACAACAAGGAACAAACCCCACTACTTTTTAACACTCGGGGATTCGTATCCAACCCGCTCGACCAAATTTTGTCAAGTTTTCTAGTTTTTCAATTTTTTTGTTTTTCTTCAATTTTTCAAGAACAACACAACAACAACAATGAAACTAACATATGGAACAAGGAACGGGGGTTTGTAAGAACATAACCCGAGCCTTGCTCTGATACCAACTGATGCAACCCAAAACGAGCGGAAGCTAAAAACGACACAAACAATGCGGAAGCGGTAAATAACAAGATACGTGATATCAAAGATATCGGGGAAATAAGGATTGGGGAGTCAAGAAACGAGAAGAAAGAACGGATTAATGAATTCAACACATGAATTAATAATCCAAAAGGGAGAAAGTGAAACTCGAACCTTACAATGGACTCAACTAGGTGTCGATCGCCATAGGTTCCAAGTTAACGAGATACATGAAGCCTCGGGCTTCGGACTAGAAAGGCTCGGCCTTCTCTAATTCTCTCTTCTCTCTATTCAATTCAAGCTAAAACTCCTGAAATGAAGAGCAAATGTGCTATATATACATTTTCACTAAAAATGGACAAAAATGGCCCTGCAGCTGATTCTGGTTCGCTGAGCAAACTCTCTTCATCGCGATCGCGCCAGGGAGGCTCGCGATCGCGCAGGCAACAACGCTAGGCATCGCGATCGCGCAGATGGCTCGCGATCGCGCAGGTCTCCATTATCTTCTCGTTCTTCAGCATCCTCAGCTTCGCCTTCGCGCTCAAGGTCACGCTGTCGCGCAGGCCAACTCAATACTCTTCGCGATCGCGTGAGAAGTGGTCGCGATCGCGAAGAACAAAAGTTCTTCCTTAGGCAGTGAGCTCCCAGTGTGCTCCCCTGTTTTGCCCTGTTTTGGGCTGCCTGTTTTCCTGCCCTGTTTCCTCCGTCCTCGGCGCTCCAATGCATGATCTTCCTAGACGTTCCCGGAGGCCTTGACTCGTATCCGTTGTGCACTCGAGCTTGGCTTTTGATGGTTGTCGTTTAGGCCATTTTATATTGCATCATAGTTTGAGCACCCGGAATGGCTTCCAATCGCTTCCTTCTTCAAGGCCCTTCCTCACCAAGTGTATGTGTACTCCTTGGATCTCCTTAGCTTGACTCCGGGTGAATGGTCTTGTGGAGGTTTGAGTCTCATCAACATAACAAACCTGGCAGGTGTTATGGGCTATGTCCTCCCAGCCGGTATTATCTAGTCTCTCTGGTCAGAGTGTGTGAATGACACCCGATAACACAAGGTGTTTCAACTTCCACCTGAACCAGAAGGGTTGTGTCCCCCCAAATGGGTAGTATCACACGTAACAGTGTGTCCAATGTCCAGCCTCTTTGGGGTCTCCAAATCACACATAATATGATCACAATATAAGCATAAGCATGTACGAGGCACAACATGTGTGGCAACAATAGAAATGAACTGAAAGGAATGATAAGAAAACCTTAGATGGAATCATGGACACAACCTGGAACTCAAAATTTGTCCAACTCTTTGAATTTCTATAAAACTTTCAGCAGAGTTTCCCCTAAAACTGGATGATACGCAAAAACCAGCACTATAATATACACATGAATGGATACCTGGCCAGAATGATAACATCGAGAAAAAGGAAGTTCATCTATCCAAAAAAACAAGCGACAGAACAGAATTATGAACGTAATGTCGGCCAATCATTTTATCAAGCTTCTGCTGTTGATTTAGGATAAAACTGAGCACCTAAACATGCTATATTAGCTTACACATTCATAAGGGATGCTATAGGATATGCATAGGTTAATGAATTATATAAAATATTGAATGGACAACAAAACAAGACGATCGGACAGCGAAACAATTCCACGACTACACATAATTTTTGGACAAAAAGTTATGCTCGAAGTACGATCAGCTGTCTGGAGTGAAAAACGAGTTTTCCAATTTTGACTCATCTTTCGTGCTGCTCTTTTGGGACTGATTTGAGACCCTTATACCTAGGTTGTTGTTACAAAAATCTACTTATAAAAGGGTACAATGATTCTATACAAGCTCATCATGAAATATTCTAATTTTGAAGGTGAAACAAGCTTGGAGAGTTACTTTAGACATGCCTTAGTCGAAATAAAAAGATAGACCTTACATACCTCACTAGTTTAGCTCCCAAAACTTGTTCCCCTTGATTCACATCCTTCCTTATGCTTGTATAGCTAAAATACAATGGTGAAAGGATTTCTTAGCCATGAAGCTCTTTACAAAACTTGAGTTATAAGGAGAAAGGAGGACGACAAAGTCTTACATATGCCGTACGGATTGTGTGGATGTGTTCGCTTCTTGATTTCATATACGAGATGTTAATCTTACTTGAAACCCTTATTTAGAGCTTAAGGATAAGTTTATAGATGTTATTGTTTCGTGGTTTTTGATAAATGAAGCAGAAAGAAGACTTAAAGGCATATATATCCACTTTTGAAAAGCCAAAGAAGTGCTAGCTTGGCACGCCAGGAATGGTCCTTCTTCATACGCTTATATCTTTTTACCCAGACGTCGTACTAACAAACGGTAAAGAGTGTTGCAAACTACAGTCCACGACCTTCAATTTTATATATGATATGTCCCAAAAAGATATCATATAACACATGAAATTAATTTCTCAAAAATCTTCGTTACAAGGCAAATCCTTAATCGGTTTTTTCGCAACTTAAATCTGATTTTTCCCAAACTTTATATTCAACATATAAATATCATATATAGTCATATTATGACTTTATGCTTAATTAAATTACTTAACAATGTCATTAGCACAATATACATCAGTTTAGACATACGGACTGTAACAACAAATGTTAGGCATAAACAACCGGTATGTGTATAAATGTGTACAATTTGTGTATAGCTTTGTATTTTTGTATATCCATATTTCTTGGTGCATAAATACATGTATATCTTTATATGTCTAGTTGTATATTTTTGTATATTTGTTGTATGTTTATGTATGTGTATTTCAACTGTAGTTTTCTCCCCAAATATCTTTGTAAGTCTACTTTTTTTTTATTTTTTATATATTAGTATGTACGTGTATTTGTGTGTTATTTATAGGTGTGCACCTACAAATCTTGTCACTAACCGATTTTTCGAATAGACGGTGCGAGCACCCGGCATCCTCCCCTAGACCGGTCGGGCGAACCCTATTGAACTTAACCGATGAAATGAATATAATATAACTGAAGAAGAGCATTAACAACATATATATACAAGCTGCTAAGAAGAAGAGCGATTGGCTACCCAAGATGCAAGGTTCAGAGGCTATCCAGATGAGACATCTATGAGTGTAAAGAATATATACAACTCTTAAAAGGAGCAAAATAAAACTGACAGAGAAAACTAAAGATTGGTGGCCACCAAAGAAAAAGGGTTGGCTCACCACTAACATCTGAATGTCCACGCGCCTCAATCACCTGTCAAACTCGGTCTTGGAGAAAAATTTGCCGAAACAGGAATACAACAAGAAACAGAAAGGGAGTGACTCGAAAGGACTCAATAAGTGAAGGCTTGCTAGCTACCATGGTGAGATAAAATAATCTAGCTAGGAAGAACCAAGAGGTCAACAAGATATAACCGATGTGTATGCAAATCAATGCATACAACTATATATAGCTCAACAACACATGTAACGAAATGGAATGAAATGAGATATGATGCAAATAGGATAAGATGTGCCCAGAACCCTTACCAGAGGGGAATGCTCCCACATCCGGGGGATACATAATAGATAAGATGAATGGAGCAGAATACTCCCACTGCTGGGGCGGAATACTCTCACACCCAATATGACATGACAGCTGAGGAAAAATACTCCCACACCCATGACATCATAGCCTACAACAAAAATATGTTAAGAGTTTCTGGGGTATGCTGGGATTTGCGAAAAGCAGCACCTTACGACGTTCATGACCAATTGGATCCTGACATAATATGAAAATGAAATCCGAGGTTGTGGCTTAGTAAGTACGCCCCTATCGGCATCTACACATGTAAAGAGTATGTGTGTAGGGAATCTATAAGGCCAAAGGCCGCCAAAGAATCGGATGGTATCACTTACCTCAAGTCCTGAGCCAATCTGGATACTGAACGATCTCTTTTCCTTTTTGAATTATTTCAGAATAATAGAAGTAGAATCGCACATTACAAGTACCAAGACGACGGATAGCGAACAATAACGTAACTTTATTAGGAAATTTCCAAATTGCCCCTAGGCCTACTTCGATGAATATTAAGAAATGATATATTTTCGGACTCCTCATAGACCTACGGTACCAAATATACTAATAGTTACTCTTTTGGGTTATCTAACCTCAATTCCCCAAATTCACATGATTAGGGTTCCAAACCAATAAGATTACACAAAATTCATGAATTCCATAACAGTAAACCTTCAATTAAAAACATAGGAAGTTTAAGAGATGTTACCTAATCAATTAACTGAACTTCTATCGAATGAATTGGATAAGAATTGAGTTCTATCTCAGCTCTTTCGCGCTGTCTCAGTTGCCATCCCGACCTAACTGTTTTTGCGCTAATAGGCACGCTATTACGCTTAGGAGGGAATTTATTAAGTGCTATCAAGCCAACTTGGGGCACTGTCGTACTAAGCATTGTACCAGCAAGCCTGACAGCATAGGCTGCTGCTGTATTTTGGGTCTGAATAGGCCTACGCTGCTCAGAATCATACCAAAAATTGCACGCAAGTCCTAAAACAATTTTAAGACATACTCGCAACCTTGGTTCTTGAAATGGAACTCCAATACGCTAAACGAGGTGTTCACAGAAAGAGAAAAAGTCCCCTACTTTCAGAACTTAAGTAAAAACCATCCGAACGACCTCGGATTTCACTTCTAAAAGTTTACAAATGATACAAATAATCATACGATCCTAATGACACTTTCGGACTTTACAACAGAGCTCACATACTCAAAATGAGCTCGAAAATTATAAAATAGCTCTACCGACACTAGAAAACGAAAGCGTCTTCCAAGACCTATCAAATGAGGTTCGATTCATCTCAAACTTTACAGACAGGTCCTAATAGACCTCAAAGAGCTTTAAAGATTATCGATTCATAACTGGAAGTAAAAACTTCTGAAACGACTGATTAGGGTCGTTTCTTATCTTTTACATGTCTACTTGGTAAATCTATGTAAATCCTTGTTTGCCTTTTGTATGTGCGATGTGTATATGTATATATTTATGCATCCTCATTTTTATATATGTCTAGGTATTTTCTAAGATCAAATCCATTCTTTCAAGAATGAAAATGCATTTTGTATGTTTCTGCATCTTCTTTTATTTATTTCTTTATTTTTTTGTAATTATCTGATTTTCTTATTTTTGGAGTAAAGAAATTTAGTCGCGCGGCTGGTGGAGACTTGTCTGTGGCCGGTGGCAACTTGTCGGCGGCAGCAAAGGAGTAGCAGCAATGGTATGGTGCAGTGGTGACTAGAGTTAATAGAAAAGTTAGGAAGAAAGAGAAAATCCTAAACTGTATAATTTGTTAGAATTTATATACGATACGTAAAAAAAGTATGTTATACTGTGTAAAGTGATTTAGTATCAATATTTTGTGTAATCTAGAGTTTAGGTTTGTACATTTATGTAACCAATCTAAGTAAAAATGTTGCTTTCTATTCGTACTTCTAGAAAGTCAATATTAGTCCTATTGGCATGCATATTTTCGAGGATATTTTGATGGCTTTCTACCTAAAACCACTTTAATTTGTTAGTAATTTTTTCACCAAATGGAGTCGCAATGTGTGATAATTTTTAACAGACTTCGAGAATTAAATTCGACTATAATTGATTAGGCGTTGGTCAAAAATCTCGCTAAACATTTTAATGAATACAGTTGGAAATAGTTTATGACCTCAAGACTCAAGTCAAGATGTTCACCACCCCTCATTCGGAGTCGCACGAAGCAATTTTTCCAAGGATCTATAATTTATCAAAAACACCCTCGCTGACCCCCTGACCTCAACCACAACCATCTCAAGAAATAATAAACATATTTGGGACTTTTAAATACTCTGTACTCGTGAATACGTGCTCAATTATACAAAATGAGGGGCTAACTCAATAATGACTAAAATGAATTCTCATTCCAGAACTGATACAAGAGAGATACTGGAATGTTGTTTCGCAAAAACAGATCATAAATTAACATACAACAACAACATACCTACTGCTATTTTACAAGTGGGATCCAGAGAGGATGAGATGTACGTAGATCTTACTCCTATACAGATGGAGGTAACATATAAGAACAGAACTACTGCTAATGTGACACAAAAATCGCTCGACTACTACCTATTTTTCTACCCTAATCCTCGACCCCCATATTTTCCTATCTAGTTCTTTGATCTGGAGGTGTGTCATATCCTGTTTAATCACCTGCTCCAAATTCTTCTTTGGTCTACCTTACCTCTTCGCTGACTCAACACTACCAACCCCTGCACCACCTAACTGGTGCATCTGTGATCCCTTTTTCACATGTCAGATCCATCGCAGCCTCATCTCGTGCATATTGTCTACCGCTGAGGCAACTCCCACCTTGTCACGAATGACCTCGTTCCTAATCTTCTCCATTCTAGTATGCCCACACATCCATCGAAGCATTCGCATCTCTGCTGCTCTCATCTTCTGAATGTGTGAGCTCTTGACTTACCAAATCTTCTGAATGTGTGAGCTCAACTTCATACAACATAGATTGTCTAATGACCGCCTTTGATGCAACTCTAAAATACGCGGAAGCTAAACACGATACAAAATTTGTGGAAGCGATAAAGATAACAAGAAATCGAGACTAGGAAGGCAAGAAATTAGAATAAAGAATCGAATTCAATTCACTCACGTTGATTGAATTCAAAAGGGAGAAGGGAAACTCGAACCTTATAATGGAATCAAACTAGGTGTCGATCTCCATAGGTTCTAAGTCGAGACATACACGAGCCTCGGGCTCCAACAAGAAGGGCTCGGCCTCTTTAATGTTCTCTCTCAATTGTATCTTCTAAAAATGACTAACTAATGAAATGAAGAGCTACTGTGCTATATATACATTTACAATGATAAATGGACAAAACTTGCCCCTGAAGCTGATTCTAGTCCGCTGCTCAACTCCGAGTCATCGCGATCGCGCCAGGAGACATGCGATCGCACAGCACAGCATTTCCCTCATCGCTATCGCGCAATGTCCACGCGATCGCGCAGGACCATTAGCATCTCTTCCTCGCAATCGCGCGAGAAGGCACGCTGTCGCGCAGGCCAAAGCAGTACTCTTCGCGATCGCGCAGAGAGTGTCGCGATAGCGAAGAACAAATGTTCTTCGGAAGGCAGTGAGCTCCCAGTGTGCTCCCCTGTTTTTCCCTGTTTTGGGCTGCCCTGTTTCCTGCCCTGTTTCTTCCGTCCTCGGCGCTCCATCCACGATCTTCAAGATGTTTCCGGAGGCCTTGACTCGTATCCCTTGTACTCTTGAGCTTGGCTTTTGATGGTTGGGAACTACGCCATTTTATATTGCATCATCCTCCCCTTCTTGAAAGGATTTCATCCTCGAAATCGAACATTCAAAACCTACAGTCAAAACAAGCACAACCAAAATAACCTACTTCACAAGTAGGTTAGCTTAACAAGAATAAGTGCAAGTGGTGGAAAACACACTTTTGTGATAGAGCCAAGCATCAATACCTATTAAAAAGCTTATGTCCCCAAATGAGACAACATAGTCTTGGCTCGACAAGAACAAGCACTCATTTTCAAAACAAGCAAAGAGATCAAGGATATGCATGTAGCAATTAAATTCCCCACGACCCCTAAGCCCATGACCGACACACCAAGCCGTCAAATCAATTTTATCACAAAGTGACACATCAGCTTCGGCATGCTTAACACCCAAGGTGTGCTCAACATATGGGATGGAGTAAGTAAAATAGTTCAATTCACAACTAACATCGACTACTCCACTCCCCTTGTTAAGAGCATTCCTACACATACCGAGAGGTACCTCCTTACCTCCTAAATCAACCCCAAGACAATCCTCCTTATTGGACAAACTCCAAAGGAAGGTCTCCAAAATAGGTCCTTCATCATTATAGTCCACACAACGAAGGCTAGGACTACTAGAAGATAGGTCAACACGACCAATACCAAGACAACTCTCCTCACTCGGAGTTCCAAACGTTGGATCATCTATAGAGCCTAACTTGACAAACCATGGAGGTTCGACTCTACTATCGACTCTAGTCCGATACAATTCACCACCACAAATGAGATTGCCTTCAAGCATTAGAAATGCAAAAGCATGCACCTCAAATTCATGGTCACACAAGAGCATAGTATCAAGACTAGGTCCCTCACTCTCACTCGAGGAGTCATCGAAAATGAATCGATCCATCTCACACTCTAGACACTCCTCAAGGTTAAAACCATCCTTGCTACGACACAAGATACCACCATTATCAATTAAGCAATCAAAGGGAAAAATAAGATTATCATGCAATTCATCTTCACCTTTATCAGATATAGGTGGGGTGTCATAACAAGGTTCACAAATAAGGTCAACTACAACATCTTCACTAAAGAGAGGTTCAATGAAAACCGAGCTCACATCATGATGTGGCTTTTCAACCCTCTCAACTAGTGGTTCATTTACACAGACAAGTTGACCCAAAGGCTCTACACTAGTTGCAAACACATTATAGTCATGCAAATCATCAACTAGCCTAGACATCTCACTAACAACATCACAAGACAAGGAAGTAGCATGCTCAAGGGAGGAAGAACTAACACATACTTTTGAAGTGTCATGAACGTCTCCACCTTGTAGCTCACATTCGGCATCTCCTTCACCTTGTCTTTCAATCTCGGAACATGGTTGAGGCTCCATCGGTTTGCCTCCAAGAATACCTACACAAGTACTCAAACAAGTAGAAGAAAAAGATAAAGGGTTAAGGTTAGAATAAGGGGTGTCCTCACTCTCACTTTTTCTTCTTCCCTCTTTCTTTTCCCTCATTTTCTTTTCAAGGTCGGGTGTAGATTCGGGTGGTGACATCCCACTCATATTACTCAACACATCCTTTCCTTTTCCCACTCGAGGAATGTCACCAGTGACTCCCTTACTCCTCTCTATCTTTTGTCTCTAAAATTCAGGTGAATTGGGGCGAGGCCCAAGAATACCCATAGCCGGAGTAGGTGGACTTTTCACGTCAACCCGGAATCTAGGACTAGGAGACTAATCACTTGATGTCTCCTTTTTCTTTGTTGGTGAACTACTCGGCTTTGGAAGTGTGATGCCGGGCAAACCACGAGACCCTTCACTCGGAGCCAAGCTAGGGAGATCCAAGGAGTACACCTACACTTGGTGAGGAAGGGCCTAGAAGAAGGAAGCGATTGGAGGCCGTACCGAGTGATTAGAGCACAAGAGGAACAACCCAGTGCTTTGGGCGCCCCGCCTAGCATCCCAGGCGCTCCGCCTGAAGAAGCCTAGGCTGAGGCGCTCCGCCCCAACTCTGGGCACCCCGCCTAGGCCACCCCACTGACCATTTGGCTGGGCGCTCCGCCCGGAATGCTGAAAAACGTGATTCCTAGCTATGTTAAGACTATTTTGACCCTACGTGGTCCTTTGTTCTTAAGCCTAAGTGTGGGCATATTAGACCTTTCATATGGTGTCTAAAAACACCTATAAATAGCTAGATTGCTTGTTATTTTTATTAGCTTACCTTTGATGAAAAACAAACACTTGTGTTGAAGAGTTGAACTCTTCTTGAATGAAAAACCTTGAATTGGGACTTGTTCTACCTCTAGCGGATCTAGATGAATTCCAATCCCCCCGACCATTCTACTTGCGTGCTCACGTTAGCTCGAGAGTAGTTGCCTAGCGTAGGTGTTTTTGACCTCCTCTCGGGGTGTAATGGAACAAGTTATCCGTTGCTACTTGAAATTGGTGATCGAGATACGTCTCGTTCCTATCTTTTACTTTCCGCGTTTGATTTCCTACATCATTTGGTATCAGAGCAAGGTTCGGGTATCGTTCCTACGAACCCCGACCCTTGATTCTTTGTGCTTAGGTTAGTTTGTTTAGATTTCTTGTTGTTGAAGTTATTGCAAAAAGAAAATTACAAAAAAAATCAAAAATTCAAAAATTGGTGTAACTTTTTGGTGATTGTGATTCTTGAAGTGGGTGTTATAGATTCTTAATCCTTGTTGAAAACTTGACGATTGGGTACCAAATTTGTTGAGATTGGATTGAATTGAAAATTGAAAACCCCAATTGTTGATAAACCCTACCAAACCCTTGTTCTTGAGGAATTTGAATGATTTTTGGTTGTGTGTTTGTGGGGTTTTGGAATTGATTGTTGGGAATTGATCTCTATTGAAAACTGAACAATTTGCAACAAGAATCGTGTGATTCGGAGTTCGGTAACATAGTTTTTGAAGAATCAAAACCCACCCTTGAACCTTGAAACCCATGTTGAAACCCCAAACTTGACAACTTTGAATCTTGATTGAACATTATTTGTTGGTTGTTTGGGTGTGAAATTGATTGAGGATTGTAGGTTGTATCAAGGAGCAACTTTGGGTACCTTGGATTTGGCAAAAACACCTTGGAATCGGCCTAAAAATTGGATTGAAAACGAAGAACACCTGAACACGGAGTAGAAAAACCCAGGTGTTCTTCGTCCAGGCGCTCCGCCTAGACCTTTGGGCGCTCTGCCTGAACTGCTCTTGCTCCAGGCGCTCCGCCCAACCTTTGGGCGCCCCGCCTGCCCAACCCCACTGATCATTTTTTGGGCGCTCCACCTCACTTTTTAGGCGCTCCGCCTGAATCACTGGAGGGTTGTTTTTGGGTAGTTTCTTCTAGGTTTGCTTGTTCTTTGTTGCATAACCTCTTATTATTGCCTATCTAAGTGATCTTTCTACTTGAATTAGCACTAATCTTTCATTGCTTTTAGGTAAATTCGTGCATTAGTGGAGAGTAATTCCATGAAGATTCCTAGATTCTTTTTGATTCAAGTCCTCACTTCAAAGTGCCTAGCTTTCATTGAGTCCTATTAACTCCATTCACCCCGGAGTGTGTTTGACTCGTGAATAGTTTGGTTGAGTTGAGGAATTGCTACTCATCTACGTGAAGCTTTGGAACAACAAGTCGAGTGAAATACCCACCGTCACTAAACGAGAGAGCCGAGTGATCTCAAGTGAGGGAGTGTGTGAGGTTGTTTTGCTAACGTTTGTTACTTGTGTAGGTACAATGTCCACAGAAGGAGATGATTTTGCTAAGAGTGCCCTTGCTACTATCCTTGCCAAATTGGATAGTATGAACTTGAGGGGGTGAACTGTAGTGCTCTAGTTGAGCAAGGGACTTCCAATGTCCAATCGGAGAAAGGGACCCCGAGTGTCCAAGTGGAAGTCTCAAGTAGTCCTAACTTTACCCCGGAGCAAGTTAGCCATGTCATTGAATTGCTCAATCAACAACGGGTAAAGGATGATCGAGAGAGACTTGATCAAGTGTTGGGCAATACCCAACGAACGGGCATTCCCCGTATCTTGGATAACCTCCCAAGAAACATTCCACTACCAAGACCCATCCGAAATGTGCAACCTCTTGAGCAAGCCGATGAAGCTCAAGAGGGGGAGGAAGCCGATTATGGAGATGATATGTATGGGTTTGATGATCACTTTCAACCAAGGCGAGGTATGAATTGGGGTCGAAATGTGGATAGAGGTAGGGACCGAGGTCGAGGGCCACCTATGGGGTATGTTGGAGGGAATGCGAGGAGGGAGTATGGTGTGAATGAAGATCACTATGGGGGCCAACCGGAGCCTTTCCGTGGAGGTCATGACAACACCAACATCAATAGTGTGAAGCTTAATCTCCCAAACTTTAAAGGGAATTGTGATCCGGCGGCTTACATTGAATGGGTGCTACACATGGAGAGATTGTTTGACACAAATGAGATGACCGATGAGAAGAAAGGTACTTATGCTATTTCATCCTTTGAATCCTATGCATCTACTTGGTGGGAATCCATCAAGAGATCAAGGTGGAGAGCGGGGGTTCCCGTGAATGTGGGTTGGAATGACTTGAAGGGTATCATGAGTATCAAGTACATCACTCCAAGATATCGTCAAGAGCAACTCAAGAAACTTTATGAGTTGAAGCAAGGTGTCAAGACGGTGTATGAATATTATGATGAGTTTGAAAGAACTCGAATGGCCTTGGATATGGACACCGAAGATGAAGAGCAAGTTGTGATCCTTTTCATGAATGGTTTGAGCTATGGTATAGCTTCACAATTGAGATTGCATGCTTATCTTTCACTTCAAGAAGTTCTTGATGCCGCTATTCAAGCCGAGCAATGGCTTGAGAAAGAGAAGTCCTACCGTTACAAGAGCAACACTTCTACTTCCATGAACAAGCCAAAGGATTGGAAAAATCCTACTCCCAATGCAAGATTCACAAATGCAAGTGGCCCTAGTGGAGCAAGTGCTAGCAAAGATGTGAAGAAGCCGTTTGAGAAGTACACACCCAATGTGGGAGGTAATTCTAAAACCCAATTGAATACTCCTACTTCTTCTTCCATTCAATGTCACAAATGCAAGGGGTATGGACACTTTGCTAAGGAGTGTCCTACGAAGAGGACCATGGTTCTTGTTGGTGAAAATGCATATGAACAAGAGAGTGAACCGGAGGATGATGAGGGAGTAGAGGGAGATGAGGGAGTAGAGGAGGATGATCAAGATGACACGGTGGAGGATGAGGAACCTCATACTTTTCTAGTTTTGAGGAGGAGCTTAGGAGCTATGATTGTGGAGGATGGTGAAACCTTGCAAAGAGAAAACCTTTTCCATGCTAGGTGTCGTGTTAAGGGTTTTGTATGCTCTATGATCATTGACTCCGGGATTTGTGCTAATGTTGTGAGTCAATCTCTTATAACCCAATTGAAGTTGCCTACCGTGAAGCACCCCAAGCCATATCGATTGCAATGGCTTAGTGAATGTGGGGAGCTAAAGGTAGTGAAGCAAGCAATGATCAAGTTCAAAATGGGTAGTTATGTTGATGAACACTTGTTCGACGTGGTGCCCATGCAAGCTTGCCACCTTCTCTTTGGAAGGCCTTGGCAATTTGATCGACAAGCGGTCCATGATGGGCGTGTCAACACCTACACGCTCCAACATGAAGGGAGAAAATTTGTGTTGAAGCCCTAACTCCCAAACAAGTGAGTGATGACTACAATCGGGTGCGGGAGTTGAGGGAGGTGGCAAAGGCCAAGTCAATCATTGAGACTGGCCCTTTGTCCAAAAGTATGGTGGCAATCTGATGCAAGAATAACAACGAAGAACGAAAATAAAGGATAAAAGCAAGACACTCAATGATCTACCAAGAATTGCAAGTAGGAACTAGTCTACTTACCTTCTTGATGAAGCCAAGGAGGACCTATACTAAGCAACAACCCTCAAGACAACTAGGAATTGAAAGTTGAATGATCAAGAAGAAGGAAGTTGTTCAATTCGATTCCACACAAAAAAGAACAAGAATTCCCATATGAACTAGGTTTTAGCAAAAGCTGCGTTTCTTTTAATAATGAAGTAAGGTCCGAAAATAAACTAAGTGTTAGGCTTATATAGGTGAGCCTTACACGCCTAAAAGGTAAAGAAATAGGCCCCAAGTGGGCTAAATGTCAATAGCCACGCAGGGCTAATAAAGCACCATAAAATAAATAAGTCTAGCTACGCAAAAGCATGAAAAAGTGCTGAAAAATACAGCGCATTAAGGCCAATAAACGAGCCCTCCACGCGGCTGAATTGTCTAAAAAGTATAGGCCGCGTGCCACGCGAGTACCACGCGCCAAGCATTCTTCTAGAACGCCCTTCTCCAATGCCAATCGACGAATCCCAAGGCTTCTAACATACACCCGGACAAATGTTCTCCAAGCTATCATCCAAGATTGATGAAGGTCCGATAACTCTTTAGCCCGGCTCTTAAAGTCATCCTCAATTTGGACTGCATCACAATCCCACCTTCTTCTTCTACCGGTGGCATTTGTGCCATGATGCAATCGGGCGAGATCCTAAAAGGAAATGATGGCACCAAGTTTCTCCTATGCCTAGTGCACAAAGGTATGATCCTAAACTCAAGTTGTGATTTTTCTTCTAACCCTTTGCCTAGTGTGTTTGAGAATGTCTTGAAGGATTTTGGGGACATGTTCCCGGATTAGATGCCGGATGGATTACCTCCTTTGAGGGGTATTGAACATCAAATAGACTTTGTCCCGGGATCCCAAATCCCAAACAAGCCGGCCTATAGGAGCAATCCGGAAGATACAAGAGAATTGCAAAAGCAAGTTGATGAATTTCTCACTAAGGGCTTGGTGAGGGAGAGCTTGAGTCCTTGTGCCGTGCCCGTGATCCTTGTTCCCAAAAAGGACGGCACTTGGAGGATGTGCGTTGATTGTCGGGCCGTGAATAAAATAACGGTAAAGTACCGTCATCCCATTCCCCGACTTGATGATATGTTAGATGAATTGAGTGGTTCATGTGTGTTTAGCAAAATTGACCTTAGGTCCGGCTACCATCAAATCCGGATGAAACCGGGTGATGAATGGAAAACCGCATTCAAGACCAAGTTTGGTCTCTATGAATGGTTGGTGATGCCCTTTGGGCTCTCCAATGCACCTAGCACTTTCATGAGGCTAATGAACCATGTTCTAAAGCCATTCATCAACAAGTTTGTGGTCGTCTACTTTGACGATATATTGATCTACAGCAAATCAATAGACGACCATGTTGATCACCTTAGGCAAGTGCTTGAAAAGTTCAGAGCCGAAAAGCTCTATGCTAATTTTAAAAAGTGTGCCTTTGGTGTTGAGAAGGTAGTCTTCCCTGGGTTTGTTGTGAGTGCCCTAGGAGTGGAGGTGGATGAGTCTAAGGTAGAGGCCATACGTGATTGGCCTACTCCTACTACCGTGACTCAAGTGAGGAGCTTTCATGGTCTTGCTAGCTTTTATTGTCGATTTGTAAAAGACTTTAGCTCCATTGCCGCTCCACTCACCGAATTGGTGAAGAAGGACCAACCTTTTGTTTGGGAAGGGCTTCAAGAGAAGGCCTTCCATGAGTTGAAAAGTAGGTTGAGTACCGCCCCTCTATTGCAATTGCCCGACTTCGGAAAGGTATTTGAGGTTGAATGTGATGCCTCGGGGGTGGGAATTGGTGGTGCTCTAATTCAAGATAGCAAACCCATCGCCTACTTTAGTGGGAAGTTGAAAGGGGCCTCCTTGAACTATTCTACATATGACAAGGAGTTGTATGCCCTTGTGAGAGCCCTTGCCCATTGGCAACACTACCTTTGGCCTCGAGAATTTGTAATCAAGAGTGACCATGAGTCACTCAAGCATTTAAGAGGCCAAGAGAAGCTTAACAAAAGGCATGCCAAGTGGGTTGAATTCATTGAGTCTTTTCCCTATGTTATCCAATACAAGAAAGGGAAGGACAATGTTGTATGCCCCTGCCCATTGGCAACACTACCTTTGGCCTCGAGAATTTGTAATCAAGAGTGACCATGAGTCACTCAAGCATTTAAGAGGCCAAGAGAAGCTTAACAAAAGGCATGCCAAGCGGGTTGAATTCATTGAGTCTTTTCCCTATGTTATCCAATACAAGAAAGGGAAGGACAATGTTGTGGCGGATGCGCTTTCGAGAAAGTTTGCTCTAGCCACCACTCTCACCTCTAAGCTTATGGGTTTTGAGAGTATTAAATTGATGTATGCTCATGACCCGAAGCTCAAGAGCATCCATGAAGCTCTAGAAAAGGGGGAGAGAGTTGAGAAATACCAATGGGTTAATGGATATATCTTTAAGAATGGTAAAGTGTGCATACCCGAGTCCTCATGGAGGGAATTGCTTGTGCAAGAGGCACATTTTGGAGGACTCATGGGTCACTTTGGTAGGGACAAAACCTTGGCCATCCTTCGGGAACAATTCCATTGGCCTAAAATCGGGACCCATGTTGAGAGACTTTGCAACTCTCGTCTTGAGTGCAAGGTTGCTAAGTCCAAGTCGAACCCCCATGGTTTGTATACCCCACTACCCGTACCTACTAGTTCGTGGTTGGATATATCAATGGACTTTGTCATGGGTTTACCAAGGACTAGGGGGGGCCATGATAGCATTTATGTTGTTGTGGATTGGTTCTCCAAAATGGCTCATTTCATTCCGTGTAGAAAATGTGATGATGCACAACATGTTGTTACCTTGTTTATTGATAATGTTTTGAAATTGCATGGTGTGCCTCAAACCATAGTGAGTGATAGGGACACTAAGTTCCTAAGTCATTTTTGGAGGAGTTTATGGGGTGCCCTTGGCACCAAACTCTTGTTTTCTACGTCCCACCACCCCAAACTGATGGGCAAACCGAAGTGGTGAACAGAACCTTGGGTGCTCTTCTTAGAGTCATGCCCCGAGGTAAGGGTAGGACTTGGATAGATAAGCTACCTCTTATGGAGTTTGCCTACAATCAAGTCGTGCATCGGATGATTGGCATGACTCCATTCGAGTGTGTGTATGGTTTTAACCCCTTGATTCCCCTTGATCTAACCCCTTTGCCAAGGGAAATGGTTGTTAATTTTGAAGGTAAAGCTACAGCCAAGGCTTTGATGGAGCTACATGCTAAGGCGAAGAAGAACTTGGAGGAAGCTTATGCAAAGGTAGCCTCCAAGAAAAACAAGGGACGCAAGAAGGTGGAACTCAAGAAGGGTGACTATTTATGGGTGCACTTCCGGAAAGAAAGGTTTCCAAACCTTAGGAAAGGGAAGTTAGCACCCCATGGAGATGGCCAATTCCAAGTGCTCTCAAAGATAAACAACAACGCCTATGTTGTCGACTTACCAAGTGAGTATCAAGTTTCTAATACTTTCAATGTTTGTGACTTGGTTCCTATGGATGTAGGTGATGAAGAGGTCGTGGATGATAATGCTTCAATTTCGAGGATGAAATATTCTCAAGAAGGGGAGGATGATGCGGGGCAAACCACGAGACCCTTCACTCGGAGCCAAGCTAGGGAGATCCAAGGAGTACACCTACACTTGGTGAGGAAGGGCCTAGAAGAAGGAAGCGATTGGAGGCCGTACAGAGTGATTAGAGCACAAGAGGAGCAGCCCAGTGCTTTGGGCACCCCGCCTAGCATCCCAGGTGCTCCGCCTGAGGAAGCCTAGGCTGAGGCGCTCCGCCCCAACTCTGGGCGCCCCGCTTAGGCCACCCCACTGACCATTTTCTTGGGCGCTCCGCCCGGAATGCTGAAGAACGTGATTCCTAGCTATGTTAAGACTATTTTGACCCTACGTGGTCCTTTGTTCCTAAGCCTAAGTGTGGGCATATTAGACCTTTCATATGGTGTCTAAAAACACCTACAAATAGCTAGATTGCTTGTTATTTTTATTAGCTTACCTTTGATGAAAAACAAACACTTGTGTTGAAGAGTTGAACTCTTCTTGAATGAAAAACCTTGAATTGGGACTTGTTCTTCCTCTAGCGGATCTAGATGAATTCCAATCCCCCCGACCATTCTACTTGCATGCTCACGTTAGCTCGAGGGTAGTTGCCTAACGTAGGTGTTCTTGACCTCCTCTCGGGGTGTAACGGAACATGTTCCCCGTTGCTACTTGAGATTTGTGATCGAGATACGTCTCGTTCATATCTTTTACTTTCCGCGTTTGATTTCCTGGTTTCAGGCTCACCTTGTTGACATTTGGCAACTCTTTTGTAGCACTAGTTCTACCATTGCTTGTGTTAGTAGGAATTCTTGTTTGCACATTGTTGCCCATGGAATGAAGTTCTCGATCCTTGCTCCTTTGCCTAGCCCAAGAAGGTGCACTAGTACGCACTTGGCTCTTCGCCCGGTAAGGCACAAAGTCATAAACTCTTTGCCCTACGCCCACAAGATACGGATCCTTCACCACACTATATTGCACCCTCTTGCCCTCCAACCACGGCTCACCTATCCACACATCAACATGACGCATGTGATGCCGGGAAAACTAGCACGAGACCATTTACTAGAAGCCAAGCCAAAGCTATCCATGATGCTCACCTTCACTTGGTTTGGAAAGGCTTGGACGTGGAAGATGGGAGCTCCGGAACCACCTTGAAGATCATGCATTGGAGCACCATGGAAGGGGAACCATCTAGGACACTTGGAGAGGCTCAAGAGACACAAAAGGAGGCACCCAAGAAGCTTCAGGAAGAGGCGGACCGCCTACTTGAAGAGGCGGGCCGCCTGAAATTCGCACACTCTCTGGATTTGGGGAGAGGCGGACCGCCTACCTCACAGAGCCAGACCGCCTCCTTGCTTGTGGCCTCAGGAAGCTGAACAAGGCGGAGCGCCTACTAGGGGTGGGCGGACCGCCTACCCCTGTTGTGAACCCATCCGAATTTTGGCTATTTTGTGTGTGTAATTCCAACTTTGACCCTAAGTGGCTTCTATTGTTTAAACCCACTTAGGGGTATTTTAGACACTTCATTACATGTTGTAGAAGGCTATAAAAGCCTTCATTAGGTCTTGAACTCATTTTACCTATCTTTGAATACAAAAACACAAGAGAAATACTCTCTATTGAAACCTTGATTCTTGGCTTGAATTTCAATTGGACGATTCCAAGTTCAACCTCAAACCTTTTTGATCACTCTATTTGCAAGGACCTCGTGATTCTTGAGGATAGTTGCATAGTGTTAGGTGATTCTTTCCAATCGTTCGGGGTGTAACGGAACAAGTTCTTCGTTGCTACTCGAACTTTAGTGTAAGTCTCGTCTCGGTTTATCTCTTTATCGCTTTCGTAGGTTTTCCCTACATCAGTTGGTATCAGAGCAAGACTAGGGTTGCGTTCTTACGAACCCTCATCCTACTCTTCGTGCTTGTCATTTATGTTCCGTGTTTATTTTCATGTTCTTGTTCTTGTTTCATTGAAAAAGAAGAAAAAAATTCAAAAACTAGAAAACCCAAAAAATTTGCTAGAAATCATTGGTTGATACGATTTTGTTGGTTTTGATTATCGGGGATTGTTTGTTTATGTGAACCCGACAATTGGGCACCAACAAAACACGTTTTGGAGTTGAAAATCAAAAGTTGGAAAAATTGAACCCTAGGTTGGGTATTTTGCAAAATTTGCTAAAGCTTGTTTGATGTTATGATTTGGTGGTTGTTTGATATCGGGGATTGTTCCTTATAGTTATCCCGTCGTTTTGATACCCATATAACATCATTTGGAGTAGCGGATTGAAAATCGAAATTTTAAAGTCTTGGAGTTTTGAAAATTTTGAAGAACTTGCTCCAATTTCTTGGAACAAGTTGTTTGTTGGACTAAACCATTGGGGTTTGCTTGTTATAGTCTAAAACAACTTTGGGTATCATCACATATCAAAAACCCTTGAAAACTATTGAGAATTGAGCGCCAAAAACCAAGAACCAAAGTTGAAATTGTGCAGGAAAATCAGCCTAGGCAGACCGCACATCATCTCTGGCGGACCGCCCAAATTTTTGTCACTCTCTGGATTTTGGAGTAGGCGGACCGCCTACCTTGCAGAGGCGGGGCGCCCACTCTCTGAAGGGTGTCCGGGTAGTTTGTTTCTTAGGCTTTCGTGATTCGTTTGCTTCCATTACTTCCGGTTAGTACTTTGAGGGTAATTCTCCTACTCAATTAGTACTAATTAATTGAGCGCTTAGGATATTCGTGCGTGTTGGTGGTTGATAAACTCAAAGAAGACTCGTAGAATTTCTTTGGCTCAAGTGCTCACTTAAAAGCCGAACGCCCATAGAGTCCCATTAACTCCACTCTTCCCGAAGAGCATTGGGAACTTGTTGGATTGTTGGGTTGTTGAGGTAGTTGTTCAACTCCGAGGAAGACTTTTGAATTCAAGCTTGAGTGAATCTACCCCAAAAACAAGAGTGAACCCGAGGGACAATCAAAGGTGAGGGAGCGAGTGAGGACTTTTTACTCTAATCTCTTTACTTGTTTTTTATTGTTGTAGGTACAATGGCGGACGAGAAAGCCAAAACAACCATTGAGGTTCCCGTTGACCTCTTGGCTAGTCTATTGGCCGAGGTGAAGACCTTGAACCTTAGAATGGAAGTCTTTGAAAAGGAAAGGACCCCGAGTGTCCAAAAGGATGCCAATGAAGGCACAAGTGATGACTCAATCATGAAGCCGGATCAATATGCGGAGTTAGTTGGTCGACAACGGTTGAGGGACGAGGCTCTTGCTAGGGAAAGATCGTTGGGCACTCCCCAACCCTTGGGCAATCCCCAAGGAGATGTCCCAGAGAAATGTGATTCCTCTTGAGAAAGTTGATGAAGCTCAAGAAGGGGAGGGTCTCGGTTTAGATGAAGATTTTGATGCCCACTATCCACATAGGAGGGCGATGAACGGAGGCCGAGGAGTAGATGGAGGTCGTGGGCGAGGTCGAGGACCTCCAAGGGCTTTTATGGGAAGGGACTTGAGACGGGAGTATGATGAGGTTGAAGACTACTACGGGGGTCAACCGGGACCACATCATGGGGGTCGTGACACTAACCTCAATAGTGTGAAGATCGCTATCCCACCTTTCAAGGGGACTAGTATCCGGAGGCTTTCTTAGAATGGAAGGTTCAATTGGAGCGGGTCTTTGACACGAATGATATGTCCGAGGAGAAGAAGGCTACATATGCCATTGCTTCCTTTGAATCCTATGCCTCTACATGGTGGGAATCCATGAACGATCAAGGAGACGACTTGGGTTGCGGATGAACATCACTTGGGAAGAGTTGAAAGAAATAATGAGCAACAAGTATGTGACTCCCAAGTATCGACAAGAGCAACTGAAAAGGCTCTATGAATTGAAACAAGGCTACAAGTCCGTTGATGAATATTTCAACGACTTTGAGAAGAACCGGATGGCTTTTGATATGGAAACGGAGGATGAGGAACAAGCTATCATCCGTTTCAAAAGTGGCTTGAGTCGGGAGATTGCTTCCCAATTGAGGCTACACATCTTCCACTCTCTACAAGATGTGTGTGATGCCGCGGTTGAGGCCGAGAAGTGGCTCAGAGAAGAGAAGGCTCCTCGCTATAGGAGTACCACCACTACCACTCCAACAACTCGCCCCAAAGAATGGAAGGCCCCATACACAAGTGGTGCAAGTGGGAGTCGAGATGTCAAGAAGCCTTTTGAAAAGGCTACCCCGAGAAGCGACCACAAAGAGGTTGGAGGTACTTCTAAAACTACTTTAAATACTCCTTCTTCTTCTTCTTCTTTCCAATGTCATAAATGCAAGGGTTATGGCCACTTTGCCAAAGAGTGCCCTACCCGGAAAACAATGACTGTGATGGATGATGGGTTGGTCTATGAGGGGGAAAGTGAGTCCGAGGGAGAAGTTGAGGAGGAGAGTGAGGAAGTTGAGGGTGAGGATGAAGAGAGAGCGACGGAGGGGGATGATCCCAATATGTTCCTTGTGGTCCGTCGAATTTTGGGAACCATGGTGGGTGAAGAGAGGGAAGATGAACAAAGAGAAAACTTGTTCCATGCTTGGTGTAGAGTGAAGGGGCAAGTGTGTTCCATGATCATAGACTCGGGTAGTTGTGCGAATGTGGTGAGCCAATCATTGGTCTCACAATTGAAATTGACTACCCTAAAGCACCCTAGTCCCTACCGTTTGCAATGGTTGAGCGAGTGTGGGGAATTGAGGGTAGTGAAGCAAGTCTTGATTAGGTTCAAGATTGGGAACTATCAAGATGAACACATGTTTGACGTGGTGCCAATGCAAGCATGCCACCTTTTATTTGGTAGGCCGTGGCAATACGACAAACAAGTGGTTCATGATGGCCGGGCCAACACTTACACGGTTAGGCATGAGGGGAAGAAGTTTGTGCTCACACCCTTGTCCCCAAAGCAAGTAAGTGAAGACTATCGGCGCATGAAAGAGTTGAGGGAAGCGGCTAAGGCCAAGTCCCCGGTTGTGGCCAAACCTTTGGCCGAGACTCCACCATCTTCCACCGGTCGCATGTGTGCCATGATGCAACCTGGTGAGATCTTGAAAGGTAATGATGGTACCAAGATGCTCATATGCCTAGTGCACAAAGGTATGGTTTTAAATTCCGAAAGTGATTGTCTATCTAACCCTAACCCTTTGCCTAGTGCCATTGAAAATGTTTTGAAGGTCTATGAGGACATGTTCCCGGATGAGATGCCAGATGGATTACCTCCTTTGAGGGGTATTGAACATCAAATTGACTTTGTCCCGGGATCTCAAATTCCCAACAAGCCGGCATATAGAAGCAACCCCGAGGACACAAGGGAGCTACAAAAGCAAATTGATGAGTTGCTTACCAAAGGCTTGGTGAGGGAGAGCTTGAGCCCTTGTGTCGTGCCCGTGATCCTTGTTCCAAAGAAGGATAGCACTTGGAGGATGTGTGTGGATTGTCGAGCGGTCAACAAGATCACGGTAAAGTATCGACATCCCATACCTCGTTTGGATGACATGTTAGATGAACTTAGTGGTTCTAGTATCTTTTCAAAAATAGATCTTAGGTCCGGTTACCATCAAATCCGAATGAAACCCGGTGATGAATGGAAAACCGCATTCAAGACCAAGTTTGGTCTATATGAATGGTTGGTGATGCCCTTCGGCCTCTCCAACGCACCTAGTACTTTCATGAGATTGATGAACCATGTGCTAAAACCCTTCATCAACAAGTTCGTGGTCGTCTACTTTGATGATATTTTGATCTATAGCAAGTCTATAGATGACCATGTTGGCCACTTGAATCAAGTCCTTGAAGTGCTACGAGCCGAAAAGCTCTATGCCAACTTTAAGAAGTGTGCCTTTTGTGTTGAAAAGGTCGTCTTTTTGGGCTTTGTTGTTAGTGTCAATGGTGTAGAAGTTGATGAGTCCAAAGTTGAAGCCATTAGAGATTGGCCTACTCCCACTACCGTTTCTCATGTGAGGAGTTTTCATGGCCTTGCTAGTTTCTATAGGCGCTTTGTTAGAGACTTTAGCACCATTGCCGCACCACTCACCGAGTTGGTGAAAAAGGACAAGTCCTTTGTTTGGGGAGAGCCGCAAGAGAAGGCTTTCCAAGAGTTGAAAAGTAGGTTAAGTACCGCCCCGTTGTTGCAATTGCCCGACTTTGGGAAGGCTTTTGAGGTAGAATGTGATGCCTCGGGGGTGGGTATTGGGGGTGTTCTCATGCAAGAAGGGAAACCCGTAGCCTACTTTAGTGAGAAGTTAAAGGGCGCAACCTTGAATTACTCTACGTATGACAAGGAGTTGTATGCCCTCGTGAGAGCTTTAGCCCATTGGCAACACTATCTATGGCCTCGGGAATTTGTGATCAAGAGTGACCATGAGTCACTCAAACATCTAAGAGGCCAAGAGAAGTTGAACAAAAGACATGCCAAGTGGGTGGAGTTCATTGAGTCCTTCCCTTATGTAATTCATTACAAACGGGGTAAGGACAATGTTGTAGCCGATGCGCTTTCTAGGAAGTTCGCCCTTGCTACCACTCTTGCTTCTAGACTTATGGGTTTTGAGAGTATAAAATCTTTGTATGAACATGACCCAAAGTTCAAGAGCATTCATGATGCTCTAGTGAGTGGGAAGAGGGTGGAAAAATACCAATGGGTAGATGGCTACATTTTCAAGAATGGGAGAGTATGTGTCCCCGAGTCCTCTTGGCGAGAATTGCTAGTGCGTGAAGCACATTGTGGAGGCTTGATGGGTCACTTTGGGAGGGATAAGACTTTGGCCATTCTTATGGAGCAATTCCATTGGCCTAAGATGGGAATGCATGTTGAGCGGCTATGCAATGCTTGTTTAGATTGCAAGCACGCCAAGTCTAAGTCGAATCCCCATGGCTTGTATACTCCTTTGCCTATTCCTACTAGCCCGTGGATGGATATTTCCATGGATTTTGTTATGGGGTTACCACGGTCAGGGGGACACGATAGCATTTATGTTGTCGTGGATAGGTTCTCCAAAATGGCTCACTTTATTCCTTGTAAAAAGAGTAGTGATGCACACCATGTCGCTTCCTTGTTCATTGATAATGTGTTGAAATTGCATGGCGTGCCTCAAACTATTGTAAGTGATAGGGACACTAAGTTCCTAAGCCATTTTTGGAGATGTTTGTGGGGTGCTCTTGGCACCAAATTGTTGTTCTCTACGTCCCACCACCCTCAAACGGATGGTCAAACCGAGGTGGTGAACCGAACCTTGGGGTCTCTTCTTAGAGCTATGACCCGAGGTAAGGCCGGGACATGGGTGGAGAAGTTACCACTCATGGAGTTTGCATATAACCGCACTTTGCATAGAATGATTGGCATGACTCCATTTGAGTGCGTTTATGGGTTTAACCCTTTGATTCCACTTGATCTTACCCCTTTGCCAAGGGAAATGGTTGTTAATTTTGAAGGTACAAGCCGAGCTAAGGCCTTGATTGACCTCCATGCTAAAGCAAAGAAGAACTTGGAGGAAGCTTATGAAAAGCTAGCCACCAAGAAGAACAAGAGGAGGAAGAAGATGGAACTCAAGAAAAGGGATTGGGTGTGGGTGCACTTCTGGAAAGAGAGATTTCCAAACATTAGAAAAGGGAAGTTGGCACCCCGAGGAGATGGCCCGTTCCAAGTGATATCCAAGATCAACAACAACGCCTATGTGATTTATCTACCCGGTGAGTACAATGTCTCCAGTACTTTCAATGTTAGGGACTTGGCTCCTTGTGATGTAGGTGACGCCGAGGGGGATGACGCCTTGATTTCGAGGACGAAATCTTCTCAAGAAGGGGAGGATGATGCCGGGAAAACTAGCACGAGACCATTTACTAGAAGCCAAGCCAAAGCTATCCATGATGCTCACCTTCACTTGGTTTGGAAAGGCTTGGACGTGGAAGATGGGAGCTCCGGAACCACCTTGAAGATCATGCATTGGAGCACCATGGAAGGGGAACCATCTAGGACACTTGGAGAGGCTCAAGAGACACAAAAGGAGGCACCCCAAGAAGCTTCAGGAAGAGGCGGACCGCCTACCTGAAGAGGCGGGCCGCCTGAAATTCGCACACTCTCTGGATTTGGGGAGAGGCGGACCGCCTACCTCACAGAGCCGGACCACCTCCTTGCTAGTGGCCTCAGGAAGCTGAACAAGGCAGAGCGCCTACTAGGGGTGGGCGGACCGCCTACCCCTGTTGTGAACCCATCCGAATTTTGGCTATTTTGTGTGTGTAATTCCAACTTTGACCCTAAGTGGCTTCTATTGTTTAAACCCACTTAGGGGTATTTTAGACACTTCATTACATGTTGTAGAAGGCTATAAAAGCCTTCATTAGGTCTTGAACTCATTTTACCTATCTTTGAATACAAAAACACAAGAGAAATACTGTCTATTGAAACCTTGATTCTTGGCTTGAATTTCAATTGGACGATTCCAAGTTGAACCTCAAACCTTTTCGATCACTCTATTTGCAAGGACCTCGTGATTCTTGAGGATTGTTGCATAGTTTTGGGTGTCTTTCCAATCGTTTGGGGTGTAACGGAACAAGTTCTTCGTTGCTACTCGAACTTTAGTGTAAGTCTCGTCTCGCTTTATCTCTTTATCGCTTTCGTAGGTTTTTCCTACATCAGCATGGCATACACGTCACACCACACATAGCATTTATAAATCCCATGAGATATGAGTACCCGAGCCTCCTTAGAAACCCACATTCCATCATACTCATAAGGATGCTCTATATTATGGCATGGTATCCTAAGCCTATCAACCAAAGAGGTGCCAATACAATTGGCATCGGTATCACCAATCTTGAGCAAGTATCCTCCAATACCATCTACCTCAACAACGAACCTACGTCTACCCAAGTCTTGTACATTGGCATCCAAATGAGAATTTGGACGCCCACAAGTGTCAACACCAACAACTTGGGTCTTCCTTATCCCTCCACTAGTGGCAATACCACTAGAATAATCTCCACTTCCCGTCACTGTCCCAACATTAGAAGTGTTGTTGGAAGTCGAGGAAGGAACCTTGCCATGGAACCCATAAGTGCCTCTCGCCTTGGTTCCATAGCCCATAGTACTACTCCTACTACAACCATCCATGCCCCTCACGGCATACAACCCTTTTGTAGCAAAAGCAACACCATCTATCATACAACCCTCCACTTGGGAATTAGAAGCATTAGGTTACTTAGCGTACCTAGAAGATGCAAGCTTCTTCGTTCCCACGGAACAACCACCACCGCCTCCCATACTAATGGAAGGTCCTCTACTACTCCCTTGCACACCGTTAGCAACACTAAGAGAAGATGCATAAGAATAACCATACGCTCAACATCATCATCAACTCTCTCTATGTCACTACCATCAATATCAAATTTTTCACAAGAAGAGTAAGTAGGATCATCATACCTTGAAGCGTCACCATCTTCGATTTCTTGACTAGAAGCATAAGCATCAACACATTCATCTTCACGAGCTTCATAGTCTTCATCAATCTCACGATATCATAGTGAACCGCTTCATCAACATAGGAGCCATGGTTTCCACCATCATAGTAATGGCCATCATCACCCTCATAGGAACCATAGTCTCCATCATCACCATACGAGTCATAGCAACTCGCATCATCCCCACATGAGCCATAATCTACTCCATCATCATTATCTGACATTGTTGCAATCACCAAAGAACAAAACCTACCAAAAGTCACTCCCTCACGTGTATCACTCAATATTTGAACACTCAAGAGCGAGGACTTATCAACTCCGGAACCATGGTAATCACAACTAGCATGTCCAAGTTAAAGTTCGGAATGGAATTAATGAGACTCGATTTACGGACGGCTATTTAAAGTGCGCACTTGAGGCCAAAAGGAGTTCTACGACTCTTCCTTGAATTCTAATCTCCTCTACGCACGAATACCTAATACGCTAAAGGATTAGTGTCTTTCAAGTAGGCCAATTACCTTAGAAAACTAACCAAGAGTTATGGTAGAAAACGGGACACAAAAGATTGGACTCGAATTGGCACCAAACGGATTCGGAATTGGATGAAATTTCGTTTAGATCTAGAAACTCATCATATTTAATGAACCAATTGGAGTCATGATGTTTGGAAATTGTTCGGAAGCCGTTGCGAACGTTCTGTCCCAAAACTGAAAATCTGGAAAATTGTTTCTTCTTCGCTATCACGTGCGACACAGCGCTATCGCGAAGAACAAATTTTCAAAAATTTAATTTTTCTCTTCGCTGTCGGAGCTTATCTCTTCGCGATTGTGAAGGGTTAATTTTTTCCCCGGCGCTATCGCGTGAGATGCTGCGCTATCGCGCAGGTCTGCAGTGCAGAACAAGAATTCTGACTGCAGCTTCAGTTTTTGGCACACAAAACCACCCCGACTCGACTTTTACTCAGTCCCAACGATACCCAATGGTGTTTTCAACTATAACAACCAATTCCCAACGGTCTTAAACCTCTAACAAACAACAACAAACCTTCGATTCAAGTTTGAAGCGTTTTCAAGAAATTTTCAACTTTTGGATTTGATTTTCGAGATTTTGAATCGTAACACCAAAACACGAGATATGGGTATGAAAACGACAGAAATACAATAAGGAACAAACCCCAATACTTTTTAATACTCGGGGATTCGATTCCAACCTAATCAACCAATTTTTTTCAATTTTTCTAGTTTTTTATTTTTCTTCAATTTTCGAGAATAAACAACACAATCACAACAACGACAAGAACAAGACCGAGGATTCGTAAGAATGAAGCCTAGTCATGCTCTGATACCAACTGATGCAACCCTAAAATACGCGGAAGCTAAACACGATACAAACAATGCAGAAGCGATAAAGATAACAAGAAATCGAGACTAGGAAGGCAAGAAATTAGAAGAAAGATCGAATTCATTCACTCACGTTGATTGAATTCAAAAAAGAGAAGGGAAACTCGAACCTTACAATGGAATCAAACTAGGTGTCGATCTCCATAGGTTCCAAGTCGAGACATACACGAGCCTCGGGCTCCAACAAGAAGAGCTCGGCCTCTTCAATGTTCTCTCTCAATTCTATCTTCTAAAAATGACTAACTAATGAAATGAAGAGCTAATGTGCTATTTATACATTTACAATGATAACTGGAAAAAACTTGCCCCTGAAGCTGATTCTGGTCCGCTGCTCAACTCCGAGTCATCGCGATCGCGCCAGGAGACACGCGATCGCGCAACACAGTATTTCCCTCATCGCTATCGCGCAACGTCCATGCGATCGTGTAGGACCATTAGCATCTCTTCCTCGCAATCGCGCGAGAAAGCACGCTGTCGCGCAGGCCAAAACAGTACTCTTCGCGATCGCGCAGAGAGTGTCGCGATCGCGAAGAACAAATGTTCTTCGGCAGGCAGTGAGCTCCCAGTGTGCTCCCCTGTTTTGCCCTGTTTTGGGCTGCCCTGTTTCCTCCGTCCTCGGCGCTCCAATGCACGATCTTCAAGATGTTTCCGGAGACCTTGACTCGTATCCCTTGTGCTCTCGATCTTGGCTTTTGATGGTTGGGAACTAAAGGACACCAGAGGCTCTCCGAGCCTCCATCTCGTCCAGCCCGCTCTTATATGGTGTGTGACATACAATCTTGAGAAAAAAACAACAAAAACTAGGAAAAGGAAACTTTTGCTCAGTTTTGCATTCGCTATCTTCATTTCTTTTGGTACACAAATGAAATAATCGGCATGAAAATAGTATACCAAAGCAAGAAGGTAGGAATCGATTATGACATCATTGTAGATGAAACGACGCTTATGTTTGTACATGACAAAAGCTTAAGAAAATGATTGTACCAACCTTCGGCATCATGACTTCCAAATAAAAAAAGAAATCTGGTCCATAATTGCATTTAATTTTGTAGGATTGGTAAGTTAGGTAGTGATTATAGTTGGCTGGTTGTATTTTTAGTGAAGTTGTTGGAACTTTATATTTTTATTTAGGTAATTTCACAATAAGATAAGAGAATTGGGATGTTGACAAATATCAACTCCGTAAAGTTTACATAATTAAATTAAAAAGACATAGCAAAGCACTATGCATGTTGATTAAATTAGTCAAATAATAAAGTAATATGATAGCTACGTAGATGTATAAATTAGTCTATCTATAGACTATTTGAATATTAAGTTAAAGCTTTCTATAATCACATGAGGTTCGAGGATAGCCCATATGGTGTGAGCCCCTCATCTTTCACCATAATGCAATGTCATCTCTCCTTTGTCCTTGCCTTCACCCTAAACTATATTAGTCTCTAGGGAAGTGCTTTGTGCTTGTAATTCATTTTAATAAGTGATGCTTGTTTATGTTTTTTATATTGTACTTAGTTTCAGGTGAGTGGGTAAGGTCTGAGCGATCTTGAATGTTTGAAATTTGTGTGGCTGGTTGTTTACACCCAATTTTATCCTTACTTTTTCTAAAATTTGCTATAATTTAATTTTAAGATACAATTTGACTATTTGTACAAAATATGCATTAGAAAGCCTGCATTTACGTGCGTTATCCCCTACCTATATATTACATACCTAAATATGACTATATTACGTAATTTTACATCATTTCGATTATTTGTCAAAACTATGACTGTTTGTGCAAATTAGTACATTTATAATATTCGTGGCTATATTATATAATTGCATCATTTAGGCTATTTTTCAAAATATGGCTGTTTGTAAAATTTTAGTGCAATTATGGTATTTAATAGATAATTGTAGCTTTAACATATATCTGTTGTGATTTGATTAGTTTGATTTTCATTTTTAATTTCTTTTATGTGTGCATTTTATGTGTGGTATTCCCTATTTATACATTATATATTCTAATTGAGATTATATTACATAATTTACATCATTCGGGCTGTTTGTAAAAGATGACTATTTGCGTAATTTACTGTATAAAATAAAATTTTATAACTATTTGTGATTATTTATTCTTAATAAATGCTTTAATTTGACTTCAATTATTTTATACGTGTTTTTCTCACTTTTATGCATAATATATGTATATAATTTATTTATATTTTATTTATTATACATCTTTAAGTTAATTTTTAGTTTAATTAAATATTCCACTCCTAAATCCTATTTTTCATGACGAATCTGGACAAGTTTCTTAACCAAATACATTCTCATCATTTTGAATTTTGAAAAGAGTATTCCTAAATCTTCTCCTTGATTTTTTGTTATTTTCAAATCAATTCAAAATCCCTCCAATTACTCACTTCCTAATCCCCTGAACCTCTCCCCTAAATTCAACCCAAAATCCCCAATTTTCCTCTCATATTTTTGGAAAACTTCCAACAACTCTTTTTCCCAAAAAGATGATATACACCAGCTCTTCTCCTTCAACAGGGACGCTTCACACACATAAGGACAATCATCAGCAAACACAGTACCATATACACACAAAAATCAATACATATCTGGACATCCACTCAAAAAATACATAGTCCACACGACCCCTCCCTCTCCAAAAACATACAATACACACACATATAATTCACAGATAAAACAAAGGGTGGGGAATCGAAACCTGTGGGTGGGAACAAACGAAAATAGGGGGATTGGAGTTTGGGACTTAATCGATGTAAGCTGTGGTGAACTACCGCCACCACCACAAATTCAAGCGAAGAATACCCATCGTCGATGAGTCCCTTTCTCTTCCGCTCTTTTAATCGATGACTGGGACTGGAAAGAGAATGGGGTCGCAGCGGCGCCGCCGTGTCCATCTCCAGAAAAACACAGTGGCGTCGCTCCTCCACCTATTCTTGACTGCTACTGTTCCTTTGATTCATCTATTGTGTTTTTATTGTCTACTGTTTCTTGTTTTTTGCCCCTGTCTCGTTTATTGCAGATTTTGTTCGAAGGATCTCTCATTTAGGGCAGATGGGTAATTGAAGTTGAAAGGAGTTGTTGGGGTTGCAGCGATGCCCCCACCGTTGGTCGCTCCTCCTTCTCTCCTCTGACTTGTTTTTCGTGTCGCTTACAGAAATCTGACTTGGGTTCTAATTTTGACCAGCGATGTTTCTTTGTGTGACTAGTCCTTGTGCATATGTTTGGCTTTGACTATGCTTTTACTGTTGGTTTCGCGTTATTCACTTCACTGATCAATGTGTATAGCTTTGCGTATTGTTTACTGTCTTGATTTTGATTATTGTGGTTGTATGACAACTGGGTCCTACTGCTCATTATAATCTAGTTTTGGACTTTTAGCTATTACTAACCAGTTTGTTGAGGAATTTTGCAGTTTACTTGACATTTGCGAGGCACCAATCTCTGGACGATACTGCACTTGTTGGCCTATAAAAATATTTCAATTTGAGGCCTTCACAATGAATTGACGGAAATACAATGAATTGACGGATGGTATACTAATTATGGCCAATGAAACAATATATTTACATATATTGAGACCTCGGGACTAGTTTGAACATGATACTACACTTGAACAGTCCCATTTCTGTGTCCCTGAAATAAAAAGGCTATGATGACTTGTATGAGCCGTGATTGCAAAACGAGCCGGCGATGGAGTAATGGGACCGGTACTTGGCATGGCGACCCGACCGGATGGTGTGTTTGCAGATGTACCGATGTCCCTAACCTCTAGCCGATTCATACATGCCTGAGCCTACACTTTTATAAAAATCCCTTTCCCCTTTATTTTAAATTATTATTATTATCATCATCATTATTATTTACTAACTTAACTTTATTTATTTTTGCAAGGTACAATTTTGAAGACGGCGCTCCAAAAATGCCTTTTAATTGCACTACCTTTATTAATCTTTATTTTTTATTATTATTATTAATTTGTTATTATATATTAACTAATCTGTTTTATTTTGCTAGGTGCAATTCTCTAATGATGAAAATTAGTAGAAAAGACTATTTTTATTCACTTTTAATTTGTATGCCTAACCTATACATTGTTTTGTTCTAGTTTGAATACTAATTATAAAGTCCAGCCAGTAACCACATTTGGTGGAGCTTGAGAGCTACCTAACCCCTTCCTCTCGAGTTAACTTGAACCTCTTACCTAGAATTTCTGGTTTATAGCCTATGTTTCGGAGTTAAATGTTAAAATCTGCTAGAAACAAAATAGGTGCCCTAATATCCCTAGTTAAAAAATATGTTAGGTGGCGACTCCAACTCTTTACCCGTGAGTTACCCAATAAGTCGAGCCATATTTCGAACTTTAACCGGTTCGGGTCAAATAAGATGTGACAGAATGGCGACTCTGCTGGGGATATCAAAGTTCAAACTATAACGGACATTAAATTGGGATTCTTTACTTGCTTTATTTTCTTGTCATCTATTTTGATACTAACTTTTCATCCTTTCCTTTTTACTTAATTAAAGTTTATTTTTGACTTTTCAAATTTTGGGGTTCTATTATTTGAATTGATTGGTTATATTTTCTTAATTGTATTTGTGTCACTCACACTTCTTCCACTCCTGGAAAGTTTACACTTGCACACACCATAAGTGATTACGCGGATCTCACGACCATTTCAATCTCAAAAAACCCTTTAGGGGGAGCGGTTAGGGTATACTTGGTCTGTGGTACAACCAACAATTCTAAACGTTCCCACCCTTGGCGCGCCCGGGTAGACTTCAAGAGCTCTTGCTCTTCTAAAAAAATCATCGATAGTAAACCAAGGGAATCGTATCATCCATTGCGAGTGCTATCGTATACTTTTGAATGCTTGCTCAGAGTCTTCGTTCTAGGTTAGGGTTACTTTCACTCGCTTTCGAGAACCTAATCTCTTTCATGGTGAAAATTGCCCGAATGCATCAAACAACTCTTGGAGGAGAACAATGACATCATGCCGGACGAGTTCGCCTAGGGGAACCTTTTTCCTGTCTAGATTAGCAAACTCTTAGTGAAGACTCTTTTTAGGGATCATTCATCATGTCATATCTAGGACCATTTTCACTTCGGCTCATGTCTAAGTCTATTTATTCACCATATTTGAACGAACCAAATGGGTTTACAACCCTAAGGGACGTTTAAATGTGCTACGTGTGCATTTATTTAAAATTGAACGTGTCTAACGTAGACCATTTGTTCTAAAAAATGTGGATTATCTAATTATTTATTTTGATTGGAGGTTGTCACAAGCCACGAAGACTTAGACTTTAAATTAATTTTTTCTACTTTTGTGAAACAAAATAACTTATATTTCTATTTACTTAAAATCATTATTTCTATATTTATACAAACAAAACCAACTAGTTTATAAAATTATTTTTGGGTTATGAACGAAATTAATTTTTCTACGTTTATGAAAATAAAATCATAGACTTTAAACTAGTTTCTGTTACCTTAAGGTAACAAGATCACTTATTTATCCCTACTTACCTAAAAAGAGAAAATGTGGTATTTCTACATTATTAATTAAAATTATTTTTCATTCTTTTTTTTTTTGGTTATGAGAACAAATGGGATGATGCAAAATACTCGTTCAATTTTAAATACCATAATCAAAATTAGGAAGGCTTAACATCCTTGGCATGTTAAAGTCCATTAGCAAGCTTCGTCCAAAAGTGTCATCATATGACGCCTATCATGCATATTATGTGTATTGATCTTGTTAGGTCTACCTCCGCACAAAAGAGTTTCCTCATATTATAAAACATGAAAATTATTATCTCAACATTGACTTGTTGTTTCATGTGTTAGTTTTACTCTCACTTCCGAGGTTGACTTGGGCATTTCTTTCAAAACTTGTACATTTTTAACTTGTGCATGAATACCTTCCGCCACTCCTGGCAACTTTCTAAATCGTGCGTTGAAAACATGGTAGTTACAACCACCTCTTCCCTCACATAAAAATTCCTTTAGGAGGGACGACTTGAAATCTATTTGGTCCGAGACGTTCCCGAACAGTCCACTTGGGAGGATAATAAAACTCGGTCTAGCTAACTCCATTCCTTAGTAGCGGCGCTAGGAATCATGCATCATGACATGTCATTAGTCGACTTGTTCTCAAGTTTGATAGGCTAACTTGTTCAAACTATCTGAATGGGGTTTTGACCCCAATGAGCGTTGAACATGATTTATTTGCATTTGCTTAATGGATTGAACGTGCAAATGTGGACCGTTATTGACATTGTTCAACATTCAGTGCTAGTCAAAGGCACAAAGGTTACCCTAAGAGGCGTCAAAAGCCCAAATTGAATCAAAAATGATTATTTATGCATAAACAGTTGGCATTATTCTGTATTCAATGTCATTCAAAGGCACGTGGATAACCTAAGAGCGTCAAAAGCCCAAATTGAATCAGAAATGATTGTTTGTTCATAGACAGTCGAAATTATTCTGTATTCAATAACATTCAAAGGCACGTAGGTAACCTAAGAGGCGTCAAAAGCCCAAATTGAATTAGGACCGTTTATTCTTAAAGAATTGGAAGCATCTGTATTCAATGCTATTCAAAGGCTTAAATGGCAACCGAAAAGGCATTAAAAGCCCAATTTGAAGCAGAAATGACCGTTCGATAGACGGGATGACACATAACACACGTTTATCCTTTAAGCATTATATAAGGATTTGACATCCTTGGCATGACAAAAGTCCATTAGCAACTTCCGTATAAAGTGTCTAAAGAGGTGTCAACTCACAACGACACATCTGTTCATATCCTCTGTTGCATTGTTTACAAAAGCTTGTGCCATACGTTGATCATTTTGCTCACAATAAAGCGAATCTTAGGCATTTACTTCTTCGTTTTTCCTATCATTCTTCACATTTTCTTAAAGATCATGTCCACTAGAACATTTGACATGGTTGTCAAAATCCCTCAGTTGCTTAGAGATTGGTGGGGAAACCTAAGCATAAATCAGACAAACCAAGTCAAAATGGTGTTGGGGAATATGATTTCACTAATGGAGCACACTGCAATAGAAGGGATGGTAGAAGCATCAATACTTTATTGGGATGCCGATCGAGTAGTTTTTCACTTTGGGAGCGTAGAGTTGACACCATTACTGGAGGAAATAGGTGGGATAACTCAATTACCATTGAAAGTGAAGAAGTCTTAATGCCTAAGAATATTACACCCGAGGAGTTCTTTGAAATGGTAGGGTATAAGCCCGAATTGTGAACAGACAGTATAAGGGATTAGGGAATTTCTCTGACTTCTCTCTACATCAAATTTGGATATAGAGAAGCATTTCAAGAATCCGAAGACTATTTCAGCATTAACCAGTCAGATTGGCAAGAGCAGAGGGTACTTGCTTTTCTCACCAGCTTTTTAGGGACTGTCGCCTTTCCACAACACAAAGGACGAGCTGATATTTGCATGGTCTCAATTACTGATGCCTTACTCAAAGACATTAACAAGAAATACACTTTGGTACCGATGATTGTTGCAGAAATGTACCGAGCTTTAGAAAAATGCAAGAAGGGCGTTGGTTTCTTTGAAGGTTGCAATTCGCTTTTACAAATTTGGCTAATGGACGCAGAACAAGCTTTCCATGCCACACCAAGAGAAAACTACATCTTGACTCATACCGCCCGCATGGACAACACTATTGGGAAGGGAGACCAACCAACAACTACCAACAGTTGGCACCACATGTTCTGTCAACTGACACCTGAAAACATACAATGGATGTTTGATTACTTTCCCAGCACAACAGTAATCACACTATTCGAGAAAGACTCATTTCTCATCTTGGTGGGCTTTAGAGGAGTTTACCCATACACTCATTTAAGGAAACTTATACAAGCAGGGAGAAAGCAGATAGTACCCCAAATTGCAGACATCACAAGTTTCAAAGCAAATATTCTTGGAGGAGTGATACCGTTCAAAGACAAGATATTAGAACTTTGGAAAGAAAGGCAACGAATAGGAATCGAGACTATTGGACGAGACAGGTTTGACGCTGGCTATGATGAAGATTATCCAGACTGGCTTAAGAAAGACGTAGCAAGGGCAATTCAACCAAAAGCAACAACAAAAAGGAAAAAAAAATGTTGATGAGTTAGAATCTGTGTACAAAAGGTCATGCAAACGACTGGCAAGGGCACAAGGGAAAATAGCAAAGAAGCAAAATTTGGTCGTAGCAAAGAACGAAAAAAAAGGCAAATGGCGCAGTAAGGCAGAACTCCTGATAAAGCGCATAGAGTCTATTGGCGTATGGGCTAGCGAGGGAATGAACTCTGTGGCAAACAAAGAATAGAAAAGAAAGGAAGAAAGACTTGGGAAATGTTAAAGAACTTCATATTTGACATATCCCCGCCCTTAACTAATGTAGACAACATCATCTTCCAAGGATTCTTATCAGAGACAAGCATGTTCGAGGAAGACTCGTCCGTAGAAGAAAAAGAAGAATCTTCTAGAGAGGGATCATCATGACAAACGTTCACCTGGCCATGATTTAACCTTCTAGCAATGTTTTCCACCTTTTGTGCTATTTCAATATCACCTAATATAACAAAAGTTCAATAAATGCAATATTATCTTTTAGGCTCCACAATTTGTTAGCAAATGAAATGATGCATGTGGCACAAACCGCTTTCCAAAATCATCGTGCGTAAAACTGTCCTTTTTATTGTAGGATGTATTTCTTATTTGATATGTGTGCATTGCATGAATGGGTTTGTTGCTCTAGGTCTCTAGAGGAATTCTCTCTCCAAATTCAATCCCCTACCGAGGCACTCATTCTCCCCTACTCTATGCCCAAATTCTGGTATCTAAAATCTTTCGCATGTCCAAATTGTCTCTAATTCGTTCAAAAGTCTATTAGCCAAAAGGTTGGCTCGAGTTGAATACCAAGGCAAAAGACATGGTTAAGCAAGTACACTTGTCGGGAATTTTCCGAAATAAGGGAGTTTTTCACAGCAATTCCCACCATCTCTCTTCTCTCTCTACAAATTACCAATAAGGCTTGCCAGTCTGGAAATGTGAGCATTTTCAAGAAGAAAGATGAAGTCTCTCTTGTCTCAACCATTCAAGACCCTACCTTCAACCACTACTATAAAACAACACTACTATTTTATCCCTACCCTCATATATCACCTAAATATCTCGCTCAGCCCACTCGACATATATTCCACATCCCAGCACCGAATCATCCATAATACCAGCAAAATACTCAACCCAACTACCGAAATGCACCATCATATCCCTCCTAGGCCTCGCCCTGACGTAAACCAAAGACAAAAAATAAACTACACTCCACTAGCCGAATCCTATACTCAATTGCTCGAGAGATTGGAAGGGCTTATTGTCCCGGAACCTCAAATTGTTCCAGCAAGCATCATGCACATGGAGAGGAAAATTGACAAAGCAAGAAAATGTTGGTCAAACTCGAAGGCACAAATGACTCGCCTTAAGACCATTTGACACCAATATCCAAGGATCATCTTTATTGCTCTAGTTTACATACTTATACCACTCGCAATACATGACTGTGATCCAAATGAACTTTCCAACTTGCTCCCATCATGATCAAAACGGCAGTCAAAAGCTAGGGAAAGACAAGGAGGAATTAGAAAGCAAGGGATGAAGCAAAGACTTGTACACAACCACCAAAACTAAGAAAACCAATTCAACTCGAAAAAGAGAAGACACAACGACAAAGCCATCATTATATGACAAACCTAGAGACCCCTAGAGCATCTGGAAGCATATCTTTATCCACTAGCAAAGATAAATCAAGACAATAAAGTTATTTGAGATACTTACCATAGCAAGGGTTGAGCTGATATAAAAGCACAGACGAATAGACTTCTTGGAGAAATTCTAGTCGAAGGCTTTATCGGGGTGATATGAATTCTCATGACGATAACTACAAAAGGAGGTAGCAATCTAAGAATACACATGCTACATAGGCAATCTACGTCAAGCTCGGCAGCTCAACAATGAGATATTATCCAACAAGAAAAGTTGGTACAAAGACTATATTCCAGCAGTTGGTTGGAAAGTATGAAAGATGCTAAGTATCTCTTTGAGGACATATGGCCATCATGACAGACAAATTGGCAAGAAAAGATGATAAATGCATTTAAGGTCCTGGTATTCGACAAAAGGCAACATCCCTTTCTGTCACACAACATAATCCATTCCTTACACAGCATCTTTACCACTTTTTATCTCTCGCTTAACCAAGCATCGGTCCTTTGGCCAAAAGCCTTGCCTTGACTGCTACACAAAGCACTTAGGTAATCTCTTGTGATACCTGTGCGTTCTATGATCTCCAAATTCAAGCGCTAATCCGTGATCCACGTCTAGGAATTCTCTTAAGCTCATGTGTCATTTTTGCTTCAAGTTTCTGCTAACATGCCCACACTATTTTGTGCATTTCACCACTTTGTTAAGGTTGCCTTGCACTTGAACACTGAAATCGGTCAAGAATCTGCATTTGAAAAGCTCGAAATGGCAAGCCGAGCTCAAAACATTTTTCCTGCAACAAAGTCTTTTGAACCATCAGCATATGAACACCAAGAGTATTCACACAATCTCAATACCATACAACCTGCATTATACTCACACGAGAGTCACAACAACGAAATCCGATCACTATATGACCTAGCTCACAAACTGGTGCAAGCAAACCCGAGGGAATAGCTAGACACGAAACGCGGAAGAAAACAACAAGGATATAAAGATAGAAGCAACACAAATCTTGCTTCGATTCAAAAGAACAGTGAGGAACCTGTCTCAAAGCTCGATTGAATGAAATCAAGACGCACCTATACTATGCAGCAATCTTCAAGAAAGACCCGCTTCTTGCAAATTGAATGACCAAGAAGAAAATGTTCAAACGAATAACACCGATTGACATAAGTTCTTTAAAAGCCCACGTCGGGGTTCGGCTCCATGGAAGACTTACAATAGCACTTGCTATGTTTTTCATACAACTTCAATAATACCTTACAATGAAATGAAAGTAGAGTATTTATAGGCTATGCTAAGGATAAAGTAGTAAATAGTCACAAGTGACTAATAAAAACAAGCCACGCAGGGCTGAACTAAGTGTGTGTTCGGCAGCCTCAACTTCGGTGCGTGGTTGCTTGCTCGAACTCATTTGTCCTCGGACGCTCACTTGACTTCGAACACAATTTGTTGGTGTTCGGTCACTTTCTCCTCGGGCTCAAATTTGAAGATGACGTCTTCGCTTCTTGAGCCTGGCCACTGAGCTTCGAAGCAATTGCTTTCCTTCGACCAGGTCAAGTGAATATGAACATCGTGCAGCAGCTTGGCTTGGCTTCGTGTCATTGGCCTCCTCGGTGGATCGAACACTTGATCAGCACGTGTTCGGGCTGCATCATCCTCCCCTTCTTGAGAAGATTTCATCCTCGAAATTGAGCCCTCCTCGTCCTCCGAAGTTTGACCTACAACACAAGAAACTAAGTCAGCAACATTAAAGGTGTTGGACACATTATACTCACCAGGGAGGTCGATCACGTAATCATTGTTGTTGATCTTGGTCAACACTTGAAATGGACCATCCCCACGAGGAGCCAACTTTCCTTTCCTTTGGTTCGGGAAGCGTTCCTTTCGGAAGTGAACCCAAACCCAATCCCCTTTCTTTAACTCCAGCTTTTTACGCCCTTTTTTTCCTTAATGCAACTTTAGCATAGGCTTCCTCGAGGTTCTTCTTCACCTTTGCATGTAATTCGATCAAGGCAATGGCTGGTCGAGCACCTTCAAAATCAACAACAGAATCTCGAGGCAATGGGGTTAAATCAAGTAGAATCAAAGGATTAAAACCATACACACATTCAAACGGGGTCATATTGATCATTCGATGCACCGTTTGATTGTATGCAAACTCCATCATGGGCAAACGATCAGCCCAGTTTCCAACCTTGCCTTTGGTCATTGCTCAAAGCAAAGATCCCAAGGTTCGGTTAACTACCTCGGTCTGTCCATCAGTCTGAGGATTGTGAGACGTCGAGAATAGTAACTTGGTGCCGAGGGCACCCCACAAACATTTCCAAAAATGACTCAAGAATTTTGAGTCTCGATCACTCACAATAGTACGAGGCACACCATGCAATTTCAACACATTAGAAACAAACAAGGTAGCTACATGTTGTGCATCATCACACTTTTTGCAAGGAATAAAGTGAGCCATTTTTGAAAAATGATCAACTACAACAAAGATGCTATCATGTCCTCCCCCCGACCTCGGTAAGCCCAACACAAAGTCCATGGATATATCAACCCAAGGTCGATCAGGCACAGGCAACGGGGTATACAAACCATGAGGGTTGGACTTCGATTTAGCTTTCTTGCAAACGAGACAAGCGTTGCAAAGCTTTTCCACATCTCGTCGTATGTTGGGCCAATGGAACTGCTCAGTCAAGATACCAAGAGTTTTGTTGACACCGAAGTGCCCCATCAGACCTCCGGAGTGAGCTTCTCGAACTAAGAGCTCTCTCCACGATGACACTGGCACACAAACCCTCCCATTCTTGAAGAGGTAGCCATCGTGCCACTGATATTTCTCAACCCTTCGGCCACTTAAGATTGCGTCACGAACGCATTTCAGCTTGGGATCGTCTTCGTACATCGACTTGATGCATTCAAATCCCATGAGCCTTGAGGCGAGAGTGGTCACTAAGGCAAATTTCCTTGATAGCGCATCGGCCACAACATTATCTTTTCCCTTCTTGTAATAAATTACATAGGGAAAGCTTTCAATGAATTCTACCCATTTGGCATGCATTCGGCTCAATTTCTCCTATCCTCGGAGATGCTTCAAGGACTCGTGATCACTTTTAATCACAAACTCTCGAGGCCACAAATAATGCTGCAAATGGGCGAGTGCTCGAACGAGGGCATACAACTCCTTGTCATACGTTGAGTAGTTCAAGGTTGCACCCTTAGGCTTTTTGCTAAAGTAAGCGATCGGCTTCGATTCTTGCATCAGCACTCCTCCAATCCCAACTCCAGACGCATCACACTCGACTTCGAATGCTTTGCCGAAGTCAGGGCGTTGCAACAACGGGGTAGAGCAAAGCCTCCGTTTCAACTCTTGGAAAGCCCTCTCTTGTGACTCTCCCCACACAAATGGATGGTCTTTCTTAACCGGCTCGGCTAAAGGAGCAGCCACGGTGCTAAAGTCACGAACATACCTTCAGTAAAAGCTAGCTAAGCCATGGAAGCTACGAACTTGTGATACTGAGGTTGGAGTTGGCCAATCTTTGATGGCTTCGACTTTCGACTCGTCGACTTCAACACCATTAGCACTGACAACGAATCCTAGAAAAACTACACGTTCAATACAAAAGGCACATTTCTTGAAGTTATCATATAACTTCTCTTCTTGATGCGGGGCATACCTCAAGGCCATTCACTAAGAGTCAAGCAAAGTTGATTCAAGACACCCATCTTTACTTGACTTGGAGAGAGATGGATGAAGGGTCCGAGAGTAGCCGGAAGATCATGCTTTTGAGTGCCATGGATGGTGGATCACTTAGGCCACTTGAAGAGGCATCCGGAGCACGTTTGGAAGCAAACCAAGAAGCTACAGGAACGGGCGGACCGCCTACTCAACTAGGCGGGCTGCCTACTTTTTGATCACTCTCTGGATCTCGCCCAGGCGGACCGCCTCAGAGAAACAGGTGGACCGCCTACTCCAAAGAGGCTGACCGCCCACTCCAAATAGGCTGACCGCCTACTCCAAAGGGCTGGGCGCCTACTTGGGCGCCTAGTTTGCTGAAGGGTGCGGGAATCCCTAGTTTTATGCTATGTTTTGGACAACTATAGCCCTACGAGGCCTTTATTGTTTTAACCCACTTTAGGGGTATTTTTGAGCTTTCATTACATGTAAGTGAAGTCTATAAATACTTCACAAACCTCTTCAAACCTTAGCTTACCTTGAATTTTATGAACGATGAAAAGAATCTATCTCTTGTTTGGAGAACCCTTTGTCTTGGTTGCTTGAATTCACTAGTGGAACCTAGTTGAGTCTTGAACCGAAAACCCGATCATTCTACTTGCGAGTTCCGGGTGCGACTCGAGGGTGGTTGCATAGTGTAGGTCCTTCTTGACACCGATACGAGAGTATCTCGGGACAAGTTCCCCGAGGTTACTTCGTAGGGAGTTCGAGTAGTGTCTCGCTCTCTATCTTTTATTTTTCCGCGTTTAGTTTTGATCCTTATCATCTTGGTATCAGAGCAAGGCTTGGGTTTTGTTTCTACAAACCCCCGACCCTTGATTCTTCGTGCCTAGGTTGGTTTCGATATTAGGTTCTTGTTTGTTATTGAAGAAAAGAAGAAAACACAAAAAAATATGATCATGGATTCTTGGTTTGATAGACCCATTGTGTGATTGTTATTGGGGTTTGTTCCTTATTGGAAACTCATTCTTTTGGTACCCTAAGCATCCAGTTTAAAGTAGAAACACAAGAATTGAAAATTTGAAACCCCTTGAAAATTTAAAAATTTGAAACCCTAAGCTTGAAGTTGATGAACATGGTGGATTGCTTGTTTTTTATTGGGGTTTGATAAAAGTTGTTGGGGTTGCTTCCTTGTGATTGAAACAACATTGGGGTACCTTTGAATTGCTAAAACAACGTGTGAATTGATGAATATTGGGGTGCAAAACTAAGAAAATCGTGTTTGAAACTGTGCTGAAACCTGCAGGAGGAGGGGCGCCTAGTGAAACGGGCGGACCGCCTGTTTTTGTTGAGCTCTCTGGATTTTACAGAGGCGGGGCGCCTACTAGAGTAGGCTGACCGCCTACTCTCCTCTGCAGAGAACCAGGCGGACCACCTACTCCAAAGAGGTAGGGCGCCTACTTCTGCTGGGCGTGGTTTCGGGTAGTTTTTCGTAGGATTTCTTGATTCTTTGATCGCATTACTTCTAGCTAGTACTTCTTTGAGTAATCTTACCTACTTGAGTTGTGCTAGCCCTTCTAAGCTATTAGGAAAACTCAAGCCTAGACCGGAGACTAGAATTCAAAGAAGACTCGTAGTCTCTTTTGACTCAAGTCCGCACTTAAAGAGCTTATCGTTCCAATAGAGTCATATCAACTCCACTCACCCCGGAGTGCATTTGGCTTTTGAGTCAAGTGATTAAGTTGAGGTTTACTATTCAACTTAGTGAAGCTTTGGATTCAAGCAAGAGTGAAATAGCCACCACCACTAAACGAGTGATCCGAGTGAAACACTTGTGAGGGAGTGAGTGAGGTTGTTTGCTAACGTTTGTTTCTTGTGTAGGTACAATGTCTACCGAAGGCGAAGACTTTGCTAAGAGTGCCCTTGCTACTATTCTTTCCAAATTGGATAGTATGCACTTGAGGATTGAAAGCCTTAAGCGGGTGAACTCTAGTGCTCTAGTTGAGCAAGGGACTTCCAATGTCCAATCGGAGAAAGGGACCCCGAGCGTCCAAGTTGAGAAAGGGACCCCGAGTGTCCTAGTGGAAGTCTCAAGTACTCCTAACTTTACCCCGGAACAAGTTAGCCATGTCATTGAATTGCCTAATCAACAACGGGTAAAGGAGGATCGAGATAGAATTGAACGAACGGGCATTCCCCGTATCGTGGATAATCCCCCAAGAAACATTCCACTACCAAGACCCATCAGAAATGTGCAACCTCTTGAGCAAGTCGATGAAGCTCAAGAAGGGGAGGAAGCCGACTATGGTGATGAAATGTATGGGTTTGATGATCACTTTCAACCAAGGCGAGGTATGAATTGGGGTCGAAATGTGGATCGAGGTAGGGGCCGAGGTCGAGGGCCACCTATGGGGTATGTTGGAGGGAATGCGAGGAGGGAGTATGGTGTGAATGAAGATCACTATGGGGGCCAACCGGAGCCTTTCCGTGGGGGTCGTGACAACACCAACCTCAATAGTGTGAAGCTTAATCTCCCAATCTTTAAGGGGAATTGTGATCCGAGTGCTTATATTGAATGGGTGCTACAAATGGAAAGGTTGTTTAACACCAATGACATGACCGATGACAAGAAGGGTACTTATGCTATATCATCCTTTGAGTCCATGCATCTACTTGGTGGGAATCCGTCAAGAGATCAAGGAGAAGAGCGGGAATCCCTGTGAATGTGGGTTGGAATGACTTGAAGGGTATCATGAGTATCAAGTACATCACTCCTAGATATCGTCAAGAACAACTCAAGAAACTTTATGAGTTGAAGCAAGGTGTCAAGACGGTGCATGAATATTATGATGAGTTTGAAAGAACTCGAATGGCTTTGGATATGGACACCGAAGATGAGGAGCAAGCCGTGATCCGTTTCATGAATGGTTTGAGCAATGGCTTGAAAAGGAAAAGTCCAACCGATACAAGAGCAACACTTCTACTTCCATGAACAAGCAAAAGGATTGGAAAAATCCTACTCCCAATGCAAGATTCACAAATGCGAGTGGCCCTAGTGGGGCAAGTGCTAGCAAAGATGTGAAGAAGCCGTTTGAGAAGTACACACCCAATGTTGGAGGTAATTCTAAAACCCAATTGAATACTCCTACTTCTTCTTCCATTCAGTGTCACAAATTCAAGGGGTATGGACACTTTGCTAAGGAATGTCCTACGAAAAGGACCATGGTTGTTGTTGGTGATAGTGCTTATGAGCAAGAGAGTGAGCCGGAGGGAGATGAGGGAGTAGAGGGAGATGAGGGAGTAGAGGAGGATGATCAAGATGATACGGTGGAGGATGAGGAACCTCATACATTTCTAGTTGTGAGGAGGAGCTTAGGAGCTATGATTGTGGAGGATGGTGAAGCCTTGCAAAGAGAAAACCTATTCCATGCAAGGTGTCGTGTTAAGGGGGTTGTGTGCTCTATGATCATTGACTCCGGGAGTTGTACTAATGTTGTAAGTCAATCTCTTATAACCCAATTGAAATTGCCTACCGTGAAACACCCCAAACCATATCGATTGCAATGGCTTAGTGAATGTGGGGAGTTAAAGGTAGTGAAACAAGCAATGATCAAGTTCAAAATGGGTAGTTATGTTGATGAGCACTTGTTCGACGTTGTGCCCATGCAAGCTTGCCACCTTCTCTTTGGAAGGCCTTGGAAATTTGATCGACAAGTGGTTCATGACGGGCGTGTCAATACTTACACGCTCCAACATGAAGGAAGGAAATTTGTGTTGAAGCCCCTAACTCCCAAACAAGTGAGTGATGACTACAACCGGATGAGGGAGTTGAGGGAGGTGGCAAAGGCCAAGTCAATCATTGAGACTAGCCCTTTTTCCAAAAGCATGGTGGCAATCCCACCTTTTTCTTCTACCGGTGGCATTTGTGCCATGATGCAACCGGGCGAGATCTAAAAAGGGAATGATGGCACCAAGTTTCTCCTATGCCTAGTGCACAAAGGTATGGTCCTAAACTCTAATTGTGATTTTTCTTCTAACCCTTTGCCTAGTGTGTTTGAGAATGTCTTGAAGGATTTTGGGGACATGTTCCCGGATGAGATGCCGGATGGATCCCAAATCCCAAACAAGCTGGCTTATAGGAGCAATCCGGAGGATACAAGAGAATTGCAAAAGCAAGTTGATGAATTGCTCATTAAAGGCTTGGTGAGGGAGAGCTTGAGTCCTTGTGCCGTACCCATGATCCTTGTTCTCAAAAAGGATGGCACTTGGAGGATGTGCGTTGATTGTCGGGCCGTGAACAAAATAACGGTAAAGTACCATCATCCTATTCCACAACTTGATGATATGTTAGATGAATTGAGTGGTTCATGTGTGTTTAGCAAAATCGACCTTAGGTCCGGCTACCATCAAATCCGGATGAAACCCGGTAATGAATGGAAAACCGCATTCAAGACCAAGTTTGGTCTCTATGAATGGTTGGTGATGCCCTTTGGGCTCTCCAATGCACCTAGCACTTTCATGAGGCTAATGAACCATGTTCTAAAGCCATTCATCAACAAGTTTGTGGTCGTCTATTTTGACGATATATTGATCTATAGCAAATCAATAGACGACCATGTTGATTACCTTAGGCAACTGCTTGAAAAGTTCAGAGCCGAAAAGCTCTATGCTAATTATAAAAAGTGTGCCTTTGGTGTTGAGAAGGTAGTCTTCCTTGGGTTTGTTGTGAGTGCCCAAGGAGTGGAGGTGGATGAGTCTAAGGTAGAGGCCATACGTGATTGGCCTACTCCTACTACCGTGACTCAAGTGAGGAGCTTTCATGGTCTTGCTAGCTTTTATAGACGATTTGTGAAAGACTTTAGCTCATCGCCGCTCCACTCACCGAATTGGTGAAGAAAGACCAACCTTTTGTTTGGGGAGAGCCTCAAGAGAAGGCCTTCCATGAGTTGAAAAGTAGGTTGAGTACCGCCCCTCTATTGCAATTGCCCGACTTCGGAAAGGCATTTGAGGTTGAATGTGATGCCTCGGGGGTGGGAATTGGTGGTGTTTTAATGCAAGATAGCAAACCCATTGCCTACTTTAGTGAGAAATTGAAAGGGGCCTCCTTGAACTATTCTACATATGACAAGGAGTTGTATGCCCTGGTGAGATCCCTTGCCCATTGGCAACACTATCTTTGGCCACGAGAATTTGTAATCAAGAGTGACCATGAGTCACTCAAGCATCTAAGAGGCCAAGAGAAGCTCAATAAGAGACATGCCAAGTGGGTTGAATTCATTGAGTCTTTTCCCTATGTGATTCAATACAAGAAAGGGAAAGACAATGTTGTGGCGGATGCGCTTTCAAGAAAGTTTGCTCTAGCCACCACCCTAGTCTCCAAGCTCATGGGTTTTGAGAGCATCAAATTGGTGTATGCTCATGACCCTAAGCTAAAGAGCATTCATGAAGCTCTTGAAAAGGGGGAAAGGGTTGAAAAATACCAATGGGTTAATGGATATATCTTTAAAAATGGTAAAGTGTGTGTTTCCGAGTCCTCTTGGAGGGAATTGTTGATTCGTGAAGCTCATTGTGGGGGCTTGATGGGACACTTTGGGAGAAACAAGACCTTGGCCATTCTCATGGAACAATTCCATTGGCCAAAGATGGGGGTCCAAGTTGAAAAGCTTTGCAAAAATTGCCTTGAGTGCAAGCATGCGAAATCTAAAGCTAACCCCCATGGTTTGTATACTCCTCTCCCCGTGCCTACTAGTCCGTGGGTTGATATATCAATGGATTTTGTGATGGGATTACCACGGTCTAGGGGGGGCTATGATAGCATTTATGTTGTCGTGGATAGGTTCTCCAAAATGGCGCACTTCATTCCGCGCAAGAAGTGTGATGATGCACAACATGTTGCCTCCTTGTTCATTGACAATGTCTTGAAATTGCATGGTAGTGAAACTTTCTTGAGTTTACCCTCTTTTTCTGCTCAATAACTTCTTTTTGAAAAAATGTCTAAGCCAAATTCACCAAATTCTTCACCTTCTTTTGTTGAACCATGATCGTTGGTGGTGAGTTGGCGAATGTTCCTGAACCATTGAAGGTTATCGTTCCCTCTGGCTTTAATATGGATGTTTTACCCCAATCAAGCGATTGGGGTCAAGAGCAACACCCAGTCGCGGCTACCGAGGAAATTGCGGTTGATGACGATGATGTTACCATGAAGGATATTGGTAGCGACGAGCTTCTTTCAGATGATCTCCAGCTCGAACCTCATCATGTTATTCCCTCTAAAATTGACCTCTCGAAGGACTTTGTCACGCAGCTTCAGAGCTTTTCGGTTATTAGGAGGAAGAGAAATATCCCTTTTAAAAATACGCCAAGTTTGATTACTCAGGCGAACATACATTTAGTTCGATCTAATTGCAATTGAGGTCCCGAGGTTAAGGTTGGTATTCCTACCCCTGAGAGCTGAGTATGTGATAGAGTCGAGGGGCGCTCTTTTGTTTTTACCTACCTCTTTACAATAGGGTTCTCTCCTCCTATTCCCGTGGTGTTGGATACCTTTTTTCGCACCTTTCAACTATGCATAGCCCAAATTGGCCCCCGGATGTGGAGGCATGTCCAATGCCTTGAATTTTTTAGTAAGCTCGTCGGGGTCACTTTTACTCTTGAACACTTTTTGTATCTTTTCTACCCTTCCCTTCTCAAGGATGAAGTCATCCAGCTTAACAAGCGAGGCACGTACTCGCTGATTAGAAAGAGCGAAGATATCGAGGATCATGGATGGAATGAGCGCTTCGTTCTGTTGCCTACTGACCTTTTGTCCCCGAAGCTTGACTTTCCGGAGTGATGGAACCGAGCACATAAGTATCTTCCTCAAACTTTTTCCTCAGTTATTTTCGATTTTGCTTCGACACTTCTTTGCTTAACTTTACTTCTTTGACTTGCTTTAGCGGAGGCGATCCCGATTGTCTGTCCGAAGGACTTGACCCAATGAGTCCAAGCTATTATCGATGCCAAATCCAGATCCCAAAGTTCATGGATGGTTTTGGCTGCCTTGGATGAGAATCGATGGGTATGCAAGCGGCATGGTAAGTTGTCTTCAATCAAATTAATGTCCTTCGTAGTTTCCTTGAGTCATCCTTTCCTGGCGAATCATCGTCTTTCTTTGTTGTAGGTCTCCCAAAGAGGGCGATCACCGCGCCGAAGGAGAAAAAATGAAAGAAAGGGAAGAAGGAAGAACTCCCCGAGGTAGGGATTGCTTTAAGTTCCCTTGAAGGTTTGATTGGAAACCTTTCGAAAGGAAAAGAGAAAGAAGGAAAAGAAGAAGGAGAGAAAGGAACAGTCCCCGAAGGGTCAAGCGACCTTAGGGCTAAGCCAGGTTGAGTGTTCGGCTCTTTGGTTCTCGTTTTTCCTTTACCTTTTCCTTTACTCTTTTGCTAATTACGCTTTTTCCCTTTCTTTTTAGTTTTGAAAAGGAAGAAATCCTCCTTGGAGAGAACCCCGGAGGCGAAACGGGTTAGAATGGAGCCTATCCATTTTACCGAGCTCACCCCTTCTGATGAGATGAAAAATGACCAAGAAAAGGTTGTGGTTTCCCCTCCCCGTGAGCCAGAGCTGGTTCAGGTTGCTGATAAAGGCAAAGGGGTAGCTCAGCCCTCAGCTGCAGTGGAAATATACTATGCTCAACCATCTCGAGTGGGAGACAAGACTCTTCGAGCTGCTTCCGAGCCTGCTCCCGACGCAGCTTCTTGGAGACAATTTATTTATATCGAAATCCCTTCTGATCTTTGTCTCCTGCTTCCGAGCCTTGTTTTTGTTTCCCGTTTTGATTTTTCTAAATTCTCCTTTGTAGTGTTACATCAATTCTATCAAGGCTGTCGAGATTGAGTACCATCGATATGAAAATCTCAAACAAATGAAGGCAGGGTGGAGGCGAGAACGATAAGCTCTCAAGTCTCAAATGAGGAATCTTGAGAAAGAGTTGTTGAGCACAAGGCTTGATCTTGATCAAGCCAAGAATGCTGCTAACAAATCTGATCTCGAGATGCTTAACGCCCTTGAGGCTAAGTTTGTCGTTGAGGAGAAGATGGCTCATTTGAAAGAGCTCTGCAATGCCGAGCTGATGAGAGTGAGAACCGAGGCCCAGTCAGTTATTAATAAGCACACCAAGAAATTTCATGTTGACTTGAAGCAGAAGATGGTCAAAATGAATGAGATGGCCGGAGAGAAGGAGGAGTTGGCCAAGGAGAAAGAGAGGCTCGAAAATGAGGTTAAGGTTTTGCCGAACAAAGTTAATTCTTTCTCCTCGAGGCGTGGAACGAGGAGGACCCGGCCCAAGGTTGACAAGAATTGGGCCATTATCAAAACGAGGCTGAAAACTTTGAAGGAGTGTCGTAGCGGGGCTAACCTTGATGCCGATATCGCTACTGAGAGCAATACTACCATGGCTCAAAAGTTAATGGAAAGTCTTCCTTCGAGCAGCGGGAGCTCAGACGACGAGGAAGATGATTCCGAGGCAGAAGCTTAGAGTAGCATGTTTATCTCTTTTTTGTCAACATTTTATGTTAAGGCCTCGGGGCACTTGTTTTATAAACACTTTGTCCTTTGAGCCGTTTCATGAATGGAATTTCTTATTGAGAATATTGGTTGTGGCAATATCCCTTGGATGAGTTTGCTTGCAAGGCTTTTCATATTTTTTCTTTGTTCGAGCTAGCTTAAGACGACGTCTCTCCCTTGAGCTGGAGGCTTAAATAATAATTGGCTATGCATATCAAATGACAAGAAAAAGATGTTGAATCAAAGTTTATTTCATTGATAAGAAGCACGCACAAGCCTTAATTACAAAGATGCCTGGTCGCAACAGTTTAGGTAGGAAAATTAAAAGATCAAAGCATGAATTAATGAGTGAGTCTCCAAGGGTAGCCCTCAGTGAAATGATCGCTCGTTCTTCCGGGGGTCTTGTATGCTGAGTCCCCAGTTGTTCAGTCCTCGCTTGTTTTTTTTTAAAAAAACTTTTATTGTGAGTCAATTTGATTAGTCCTCGGTTCGTCCTTTCTCCCCCTAGTGATCAAGTGCATGATGTAAGGCTTGATTACTAGGTCCATTTTCTTCAGAAAAACAGACGAGAGGTCTTGGCAAATTGGTTACTTCATTTGCCTTGCCTGACCAGGGCGACTGTACTTTTCATTGCGATCAAATAGCACTTTCGCGTTATCCGTTGCTCTCCTCGAATAGCTCTTATTCCCCATGGGGTTGGAAACTTAATCACCTGGTGCAAGGTCGACGGTATGGCCTCCATTTCATGGATCCAGGGCATTCCGAGAATGACATTATAGGCCATGTCCTCGGCCATCACTTGAAAGGTAGTTTTCTTCTCCACCCCCTCTGAAGTTGTTGTGAGGGTTATTTCTCCCAAAATTTTCTCGGTGGAGTTGTTGAACCCTATTAATATGGTTTCCTTTGGGACGGCGACATCCTTCAACCACATCTTCTTGATGGCTCCATACTTAATGATGTTCACCGAGCTACCAATATCGATTAAGGCTGTTTGATATCGCAATCGTTGATCCTGAGCGTGATCATTAGTGCGTCCTGGTGAGGAAATATCATCTCATCACAATCCTTCTTACTAAACATTATTTCTTTACCTGATCCACCAGCTCTTACTCTGTTCTCTGATGTACTTGATGATTTTTCAAATTTCTTTGCAGCAGCAAAGTTTACCCCGTTTACTTCGGACCCTCCAGTAATGACGTTTACCACTCTTTTTGGTGACTGTGCTCAAGGTGGCTGTTCCTCTCTCCTATTCTTTGTGTAGTTGTGTTTCTCTTTATCAGTCAGATACCCAGCTAATACTCCCTTCTTAAGGAGATGGGCCACCTCGAGGTGCAGTGGTTTACAGTCTTCAGTTGCATGCCTATAATCCATGTGAAATTCACGGTGTTGGGTTTGATCCCTCTTGCTCGGGGGCGTTCTCATGTCCTTGGGTAATCTCACGCCTTGATCAATCATTCCTTTGATTGCATTCACCAATACAGTGGTCGATATGCTGAAATTGTACTCGAAAATCCAAGGCAAGTCTTTCTCCCTAAATATTAAAGATGGGCCCGAGGATTTTTTATTGGAGGACGAGCCAGACTTTCCTCCAAGCCGTTGGCTCACATGTTGATATCCCCCGAGGCATTGACTTACGTGTTTCTTTTGAGCCCCGTTGTATGGTTCGTAACAATTTTTTGAGTTCTCTCGTAGCGCGTCGGCGCGTCGAGAGGACTTAGATCGACCTCGGTAAGGGTAGGTCGACTTGTCCTTCTCCACTCTGCTTCCTCGAGCCTGATCTTCACCTTGGCCCGATCATGTAATTCATCCCAAGTTCGAGCTTGCCATTGCCGAAGCTATTTCTTTAATTCAGTCCTCGCATCGGAATTACTCACGTTGAGATTCATTTCAAAGGCCATGACCGCCAAATTGTCATACATTTTTGGCAGATCCATTCTCTCAGCCTGAAAGCGTTCAAGAAAGTCCTTGATTGGCTCAAGGTATCCTTGTCTGACGTTGAAGATGTACTCCCTCCTCTTCAGGATCTTCTGGGCTCCAGTGTGAGCCTTGATGAACATGTCTGCCAATTCGTTGAAGCTGGAGATAGACTCGGAGGGGAGAAACATGTACAAACGTAGCGCCCTTTTTTCCAAAGTATCGGCATATTTCTTCAAGAATATATATTCCTTTTCGATTGGGGTCAAATCATTACTTTTGACCATGGCCATATATTCGGTTATATGGTCGACTGGGTCAGTTGTCCCACCATATTTCTTTAAAATCTGTAGCTCGAAATATTTTGGGACGGGTGCTGGAGCAGCTTCAGGCTTGAAAGGTAGCTGACAACATTTTTCAATGTCCAGCACGTGTTGAGGTTTCCGAACCCCTGGCACATTTTCAAGCCATTTTTCCATGCTGGCCTCAAAATCTTTCTTCCATTTCTCAAAGTCGTACGTGATGCTTGTTTGAGATACTGCAGGAGCTGTAATCCCCCAGTCCCCAGATGTGACTCAATTTGGAAAACCTCCCATGGTGGCGCCCATGGGAATAGCGTTGGAATTTCCTCTGTTAGGCATCACATAGAGAGCGTCGCTGGGGTTGGAGGAGACCCTTCTATTCCTAGTGAGGGCTTCAAGGAGCTTTGAAATTGTTCATTAAATTGAGGTTGCATTGCCGCTTGAGCGGCTGCCTACTTTTACATATGCTGCAGCGAGCTCATCACGAACTGCTGGAAAGGGTCACTTGAGTTTGAGAAAGTTGGATTGGCCGAGATCACTCCGACGGGGGGAGTTAGACCGATCAAGGGAGTTGATCCATTTGGTGGTGTTAATTATACCAACAGAGTGGAGTTATTTGTTGGAATGAGGCTAATGGGAGGTGTTAGGCCAGCTGGAGGAGTTGAGCAAATTGGAAGGATTGGGGTCCCTCAATTGGTTTCGGTGGCTCTTGTTGTTTGGTCAGGTATTTGGATGGAAACATTGTCATTGATAATGTCGGCCATTTTTTAAGTGAAAATCAAAGTTGCAGTCTTTGGAACAAATGTTATTACTTCCCCTAGACGGCGCCAATTTGTGTTGACCTAAATCGAGATAGGACAATAAATCGAATTTGTTTTGGGGTTGATTGATAATTTGCTTGTATAAAAGTTATATTGGAGCTAAGGTTGGATTTAAATGAGATGAGTGCTTTAAAGAATGAACGAGGCAAGAAATAAACAAACTAATAAAGTGAGACAAAGCTTAAGAATATAAGTTAAGTATTGTATTTCTGGACGCCTTTTCTGGCTACAGATGATTCCTACTTATAATTAATGAAAGGAGTAACATTATAGTTATAATAACTATGCTCTTATGGTCATTACTCTATATTTGATCATGCTCAGCTCATGTTCTTCCTCTTAAATGCCTGGGGAATGATCGACAGTTCCAGAGATCAGGTCTCGTTCTGTTGAGCCGAGTCTCGTACCCTCGCTCGAGTTCTTCGGTGGTTTTTTACATAATACAGTTGTCATCATAGTTAAGTCACTTCAAAAATTATTGAATTGCCTTTTGTTTGCTCTCAGTTCTCGTAGTGAATAACTGAGACCAGTTGCCTCAAATACTTGCTTTTATATGGGCTTCGTAACCCTAGTAGTGTTTCACTAGGAAACCTTGTAAATATGGCAAGTCAAGATTTCTTCTGATACTCTCCTTGTTCAGCACCAACTCTCGTTCAAACTTCAATAAGACAGCCCCGGCACAACTTCTTTTTGCTAACTAGGATGCACATAAGCGTACGCGCCACTACTCCTAGTTCTGTATGGATTTTCATTCCACAAAATCTTTTCGATCAGTCGTGCCCTTCTCATCAAGGACTAAGTTCTTCTCTAAGATACTAAGCCCTTCATTTTTCTTTCTTCAAAATATCCATCTCAACAAATTCCCCTTTTTTGATGATGACACACAAATGTTGCCTAAGAACCTGTACATACAAACACCAAAAAAAAAAAATAACAAAAGTACAATTTGAAAGAAATTTAAAACAGATGAGTTAGGTCACAAACGTCCCAACAACATTTCCTTCTTCTCCCTTTTGGCATCATCGAAAACATTTAAAAATCCTGCACGAACAAGTTAATACAGTCCAGACTATAGCACAAGGCAAGAAGTTAACTAAGAACATAAAGAATATATCCAAGGGCCCAAACAGAACCAGTAGTTAAAGAATATATCCAAGGGCCCAAACAGAACCAGTAGTTATATAGAAGAACCCACACATAGCAAAACAAGCAGTTTAAAATTAATCATCTAGGGAACAACACATATGTGGCCCAAATAAGTACAAACTAAAAACAAAAATTGTCTTAAATGTGCATCAAAGCAAATAAGGGTCTAAAGTTTGTAGTGCTTGACAAGTGCAGCCAGGTTCTTGGTATTGTTGGCTCTTTCCACTACCAGTTCATCCTGATGCCGGTTACACTCGATGGTCAAGCGATCAACTTCTTGATCCTTCAACTTTAGTTGGCGCTTCAACTTTTCATTCTCCTCAGTCACTTCCAACAGGTGCTGCTCCAATTCCTTCACAACTGCTACAGCTTTATCTGACCTAAATTATTCACAACTGCTGCAATATATAGGAGTGCACCAAAGAATGAGCCTTCTTGTTAGTGTCTACAATCCTCTTGATGTGTCTAATGATAAGTCGAGGCAGGCTGATTTTAACACCTCTGTCCAGCAAGTCCATGTAAGTGAGATCAAGTGCACAAGCTTCACTATTTCTTTCATCTCTTGGCAATAAGAACTTGTGCACAAATTCAAAGAGTAACTGATGAGCAGGCTTCATTTCCTTTTTCTGCACTTTCCTTTCCTTCCTGAGTCTTGTATTACCAGAGAACTTTTTGGTTACCTCTAGAAATGTGACTCCATTAGTTCTTTCGGGCCATTTCACTTCAAATACCTACAATAACCTTCAGTAGGTACATTCAAGATCACTCTCAACTCAGCTCTTCCAAACACAATTTCTACCCCTTTAACCATAGAAAACACCTTTCTACCAGCCCACACTGATGTTCACATAGAATTCTCTCACTTTCTCTGCATACAAGTATCTATTTTCTTTTGAAAACATTTTTTCCACTCCTGAGCATATACTTTATCAACCAATGGTTTCATATGAGGCTCCTCAAAGTCACACCACACATTCCTAAGCAGCACCTGATGTCTAGCAAAGAATGCAACTCTGTGAACCTCTTCATTATTCTCTTTCTTCTTCCTTGCATCCTTACAAATTTCAGAGTCCGAATCATCTAGGTCCTCAAAGTCTCCATCCTTAGCACTACTCTGCTTGTCATCAACAAATCTTCTTTTCAACCTTTTTAGACACTTCTTTTTACTCAGCAAGCTTCTCCAGAGTTGCTATCTGCTGTTTAAGTGCTGACCTTGCAGCCACCTTTAAAGGAACCATATTTTCCTGCAAGCTACTTGATTCAGACTTAGAGTCTTCCTCATCACTACGTTCATCAACCAGCTTACTCTTTTCTACAGCGTTTCCACCTTTCACCAAATTCCTTTTCTTCTCCTTCCTTGGATTGGTTTCACTCACAAATACCACCTCCTTTTATTCCTTCTCTTCTAACTTCTCATCCTCTTCTCCAAGCTTTCTTTTAACACTTTTCCTTGGGGTTTCCTATACTTCACTAGACCACACATTATCCTTCACTATCTCTTTTTCTTTTTCAGATTCATAGTCGATCGAATTTAGCTCTGCATTGTAAGTAGCCAAGGGAATTGAGGATGCAACAGTATTTGCCTCGGTTTCCTTAACTACTTTAGCAGAATTTTGCCCTCCACCAACTAGACCACTCATCTCTTCCTTTGAATGCTCTTTTTCTAAGAAAGCGGTCTCTAAACTAGGACTGTCAACTAGATCCTATAAAGATTCCACCAATTTTTCAGCATTTAACACTTCAAGATCAGTTTTCACTGCATTTATACTACCTAAATCTAGAGTCATACTAGTGAGAACACTTTCTACCCTAGGTTCACTAGTTTCTTTCTCAGAGTTTCTCTCCTCCATCTCTACCTCTTTTCCCCTGTCAGGTTCACTACCTGATTCTACTACATTAAGAGATTTTACGATTTCATCTATCACTATCACTAATTTTTCTGTATTAAACTTCCCAGGGCTTACAACAGACATAAGAACATTAGAACAGGTTTTAGTCAAGTCAAGCCTTGCCTCTGTAGGTTGTGAATCGATGACAATATAAGCAACAGCAGGAGCGTCTGATTTTGAAGTAGGTTTCTTGAATACTTTCATTCCTTCTTTTGAAACTTTACCCTAGACTTCACGATTCTTTCAGCCAAAGTTGTAGAACTCACTTTGGGTTTCTTTGAAGGGTTGTGTGAGACTTGGGTTTCCAAAGTCATAGTGGTTGAGGTGAAGGATGATTGAGCTTGAGACATGGTTTGAGAAATTTTGGAGATTTTGGAGTAAAGGGATTTTTGTGTTTCTGTGAATTTGTAAAGAGTGAACTGTAGAAGGATGTTGGTTTTGATGAGAACTGGGTTATATATGTAATGATGGCAATTAAAAATATACCAGCTTTTGAGTTTTTGGGGAACCGGGAATCCAGAGGATGTGACGGTTATGGAGTTTTTCATTTAAGGCTTCAGATTCAAACGGGACAAGTTTAAGTTTTGAATATGTAACTTATAAGGAATGTGTCCAATAAAATAGGTGGTTATAAACGGAAAGTTTTTGAATGTACGTGCAAGAACAATTCAGTTTCAGTCAAATATTTAACATAAATAACCACATAAGCATACCTGGACATGGTTCCTCATCTTGTTCATGGTTCCTTCTTTAACTTAGTAAGTTCTTCATTGGGAACTCATTAGATAGCTCAGTGTTAACTTAGTCAAACAACTCTAATTCACAAAGTACAATTTTAGACTGGACTATAGAAACAATATTCACAAGCAGAATAATAAATACTTTAACTAGCCAAACCTTGGAAATCAGGTGCTAGGTCATCCATGTATTTTGGTCATCCCTAACTCCAACATGTTTCTCTCAAATTGAACTTTATTCAAAGCTTTGGTGAAAATGTCAGCAACTTAATCTGCAGTCCTGCATGAATTCGTAGTTGTTAGACCTTTCTATATATTATCTCTCAAGAAATGATGTCTAATCTCAATATGCTTGCTTCTTTTGTGTTGGACTGGGTTCTTTGCGATATTCACAGCACTTGTATTATCAATAATCCACAAAAGCTGAGAACAACAAGATGCAGCAGCAACATACTCAGCTTCAGCAGTGGAGTGAGCTATTGAGTTCTGCTTCTTTGTAGCTCAAGAAACCAGACATGGACCAAGGAAGTGTGCCATTCCTGAAGTACTCTTTCTATCCACCATATGCCTGCATAATCTGCATTTGCAAAATCAATTAACTCAAATGTACCACCCCTAGCATACCATAGACATAAGTCTTGAGTCTCTTTCAAGTATTTCAATATTCTCTTCATAGCAGTCAGGTGAGACTGCCTGGGTTTAGATTGAAATCTTGTACAGAGTCCTACACTATATATGATATCTGGACGACTCGCTGTAAGATAGAGAAGAGAATCAATGATTCCTCTATACTTGGTATCATTTGTGGAAGGACCAAGTTCGTCCATATCCAGCTTTGTTCTAGGAGCAATAGGAGCAGTCATTTCCTTAGCTCCTTCTATGTCAAACTTCTTCAGCAGCTCTTAACGTACTTATGTTGATGAATCATTGTTCCTTCAGAAGTTTTTTTGATCTGCAACCCCAAGAAGAAATTCAGTTCTCCCATTATGCTCATTTCGAACTCACTGCCAATCAAATCAGTAAATTCCTTGGATAATTCTTCATCAGTTGCACCAAAGATGATGTCATCAACATAAACTTGTACCATCAATAGATCTTTTTCCTTCTTCTTGACAGAGTGTTGTCAATTCTTCCCCTTGAGAAACTATTCTGCTTAGCAGAAAACTTGACAGTCTCTCATACCAACCTCTGGGGGCTTGCTTCAACCCATAGAGGGTCTTGTCCAGTTTATACAAATGATTAGGGAAGTCACTGCTTATGAACCCAGGAGGCTGTTGAGCAGGGTAAACTACACAGAAGCTAACAACGAGATAAACTATGCGGAAGCGATAAAGTAAGATACTTGATATCAATAAAGATATCGGGAAACAAGGATTGAGGAGACAATAAACGAGAAGAAAGAACGGATAATAGGATTCAAGACATGAATTTAATTATCCAAAAGGGAGAAATGAAACTCGAATCTTACAAGGAATTCACACTAGTGATGAATATCCATAGATTCCAAGTCGTACAAGATTCACGAAGCTTACAAGCTTCGGACTAGAAAGGCTCGGCCTTATCTAATTCTCTCTTCTCAAATGTTCGTACAAGCTAAGTTATGAAATGAAAGACTAAGTGTGGTATTTATAGTTTTTCCACACTCCTAAGTGAAATGACTAAAAGCCCCTAAGTCTAATTAAAACAATAAAAGTCACTTAGGGCTATAGTTGGAATTACACACAAAATAAGGAGTCCCATCTTGACTCCTCAGCAAGTAGGCGCCCCACCTATCTCAGTGGGCGGTCTGCCCAAGTCGTGGTGTCAGAGGGTGGGCGGTCCGCCCCTTCCTTAGAGGCGTTCCGCCTCATCAAGTCCAGAGAGCACACTTCAACTAGGCGGTCCGCCTATGCACAGAGGCGGTCCGCCCCTTTCTGTAGGCTCTTGACGCTCCTTAATTTGTGCTTCTCGAGCCTATCCTTTGGTGCCTTTGTGCTCCTCCTTCCTCGACGCTCCAATGCATGATCATCAAGTCGCTTCCGGAGCCCGTGACTTGTATTCCTTGTGCTCTCAAGCTTGGATCTTGATGGTTAGGAACTAAGCCAATTTGGACTGCATCATCCTCCCCTTCTTGAAAGGATTTTGCCCTCAAAATCAAACCATCAACACCTACATCCAAAACAAGCACAAACAAAATTTCCTACTTCACAAGTAGGTTAGCTTAACAAGAAAAGTGCAAATTGTGTGGAAAACACACTCTTGTGATAGAGCCAAGCATCAATACCAATTAAGAAGCGTATGTTCCCAAAGGAAACAATAAATTCTTGGCGAAACAAGAATAAGCACTCATAATCAAAACAAGCAAAGAGATCAAGGTCATGCAATCTATAGCAATCAAATTCCCTACGACCCCTAAGCTTATGACCAACACACCAAGCCTTCAACTCAATTTTATCACAAGGTGACACATCGGCTTTGGCATGCTCAATAGTCAAGGTATGCTAAACACATGGGATGGCGTAAGTAAAATAGTTCAATTCACAACTAACATTGAATACTCCACTCCCTTTCTTAGAAGCCCTCTTACACACACCGAGAGGTACCTCCTCACCTCCAAATTCACCCCCAAGACTATCCTCCTCGCTAGACACACTCCAAAACAAGGTCTCCAAAATAGGTTCTTCATCATTATAGTCCACACAACGAAGGCTAGGACTACTTGAAGATAGGTCAACGCGACCAATATCAAGACCACTCTCCTCACTTGGAGTTCCAAACAATGGATCATCCATAGAGCCTAACTTTACAAACCATGGAGGTTCAATTTTACTACCAATCCTAGTCTGATACAGTTCACTACCACAAATGAGATTGCCTTCCAACAATGGAAATGTAAAGGCATGCACCACAAATTCATGGTTACACAAAAGCATAGTATCAAGACTAGGTCCTTCACTCTCACTCGAGGAGTCATCGAAAACAAATCGATCCATCTCACACTCTAGAGAATCCTCAATATCACAACCATCCTCACTACAACACAAGAGACCACCGCTATCAATTAAGCAATCAAAGGGAAGAATAGGATAATCATGCAATTCAGCTTCTCCTTTATCAAATATGGGTGGGGTGTCATAATAAGGCTCATATACAAGGTCAACTTCAACATTTTCTCTAAAGAGAGGTTCAATGAAAATCGAGCTCACATCATGATGTGGCTTTTCAACCCTCTCAACTAGCGGTTCATTTTCACACACAAGTTGACCATTCGACTCTACACTAGTTGCAAACACATTGTAATCATACAAATCATCAACTAGCCTAGAGTTTTCACAAACAACATCACAAGACAAGGTATTAACATGCTCAAGGGAAGAAGAACTAACACATACCTTTGAGTGGCCATCTTGCTCACTCAATGCATTTGAAGTGTCATGAATAGTTTCTCCAACTTGTAGCTCATATTTGGCATTACCTTCACCTTGTCTTCATTTTGGAACATGGTTGAGGCTCCATTGGTTTGCCCCCAAGAATCCTTACACAAGAATTCAAACAAATAGAAGAAAAAGATAAAGGGTTAAGGTTAGAATAAGGAGTGTCCTCACTCTCAATTTTTCTTTTTCTCTCTTTCTTTTCCCTCATTTTTTTGCAAGGTCGGGTGTAGATTCTGGTGGTGACATCCCACTTACATCACTCAACACATCCTCTCCTTTTTCCACTCGAGGAATGTCACCGGTCTCTCCCTTATTCCTCTTTATCTTTTGTCTCTCAAATTCGGGTGAGTTGGGTCGACGCCCAAGAATACCCATAGCCCAAGAATACCCATAGCCGGAATATAGGACTTGGAGACTCATCACTTGATGTCTCCTTCTTCTTCGTTGGTGAACCACTTGGCTTTGAAACTTGTGATTTCGGGTTCACCTTGTTAACAATTGTCAACTCCTTCGTAGCACTAGTCCCACTGCTTCTTGCAATTGTAGGACTCCTTGATTACACATTTTTGTCCATGGAATGAAGTCCTTGCTCCTTGCTCCTTTGCATAGCCAAAGAAGGTGCACTAGTAGGTACTTGGCCCATTGCCCGATAAGGCACAAAGTCATAAACCCTTTGCCCTATGCCCACAAGATACGCATCCTTCATCACACTATATTTCTCCCTATTTTCCTCCAACCACAGCTCACTATCCACACATCAACATGACACATGGTATACACATCACACCAAACATAGCATTTATAATTCCTATGAGATATGAGTACCCGAGCCTCCTTAGAAACCCACACTCCATCATAATCATAAGGATGCTCTAGCTTATGGCATGGTATCCTTAGCCTATCAACCAAAGAGGTGCTAATCCAATTGGCATCGGTATCACCAATCTTGAGAAGGTATCCTCCAATACCATCTACCTCAACAACGAACCTTCTCCTACCCAAGTTTTATAGAGTGGCATCCAAGTGAGAACTTGAACGCCTATGAGTGTCAACACCGAAAACTTGGGTCTCCCTTATCCCTCCTCTACTAGAAAGATTTCTAGTATAACTTCCTCTTCCCGTCACTCCCCCAACATTAGGAATGTTGTTGGAAGTCGAGGAAGGACCCTTTCCATGGAACACATAAGTGCCTCTCGCCTTGGTTCCATAGCCCATAGTACTACTCCTACTACAACCATCCACGCCCCTCACGACATATAATCCCTTTGTAGCAAAAGCAACACCATCTCTCAAACTAACCTCATGGGAATTAGAAGGATTAGGTCGCTGAGCGTACCTAGAAAATGCAAGCTTCTTCTTTCCCATGGAACAACCACCACCTCCTCCCATACTAATGGAAGGACCACTACTACCCCCTTGTACATCACTAGCAACACTAAGAGAAGATGCAAATGAATAATGTGAATAATCAACTTCATCATCAATTCCCTTTATGTCACTATAAACATTTTCATAATCATCACACGAAGAGTAAGTAGGATCAATGTACCTTGAAGCATCACCATCTTCGAATTCTTGACTAGAAGCATAAGGATCAGCACATTCATCATCACAAGACTCATAATCTTCATCAACCTCACGATCATCATAGTGAACCACTTCATCCTCACAGGAGCCATGGTTTCCATCATCATAGTAATGGCCTTCATTTTATTTATAGGAACCATAGTCTCCATCATCACCATACGAGTCATAGCAACTCGCATCATCCCCACAAGGGCCATAATCTACTCCATCATCGTCCGACATTGTTGCAACACCAAAAGAACAAACCTCCCAAAAGTCACTCCCTCACGTGTATCACTCAATTTATGAACACTCAAGAGCGAGGCCTTAACAACTTGGGAACCAAGGTGATCGCAACTAGTATGTCAAGTTAAAGTTTGGAATGGAGTTTATTAGACTCGATGAACGGACGGCTATTTAAAGTGCATACTTGAGGCCAAAAGGAGTTCTATGACTCTTCTTTGAATTCTAATCTCCTCTACGCACAAATGTCCTAATACGCTAAAGAGTTAGTGTCTTTCGAGTAGGCCAATTACCATGGAAACACTAACCAAGAAGCCCGTAGGCAATTAACAAGCGGGCGGTCCGCCAGGAAAAGTCCAGAGAGCAGCCACCTAGGTGGGCGGTCCGCCTCCCACAGTGGGCGGTCCCGCCTACTGCTAGTTTCAGCAGGTTCCGAAAATCATTTTTGGCTCGTTTTTGCACTCAAAATCCAACGTTTTCGGGATGTTTTTCAATTATAATGATACCGAAAGATATATATGATGATTCTAAATATTCCCCAAAAGGTTTTAACCCTCAAGAGAACATCGCCTCTTGCAAACTGAATGATAAGAGAGGAATGTTCAATTGGATTCACCGAAAGCCACAAGCCCATAAAAAGCCCTCACCGGGGTTATGCTCACAACGGAGACAATAGAAATGCTCTTGGCAATTTCATTCATTCATTAATTGTTCAAAAACTAGCTACTCACAATGAAATGGAACAAGGTTTAAATAGAAAATACTAAGGGCAAACTAGTAAAATGGTCAAAGGTGACCAATAGAAATAAGCCACGTAGGGTTGAGCTAAACGTGTTCGCCAGCCTTGACTTCGGCGCTTGGTTGCCTGCTCGAACACACTCGTCCTCGGGCGCTTACTTAGCTTTGAACACATGTTGTTGTGTTCGGCTCTGTGCAACTCGGCGCCAAGAGTTGGTGTTCGGTCACTGTGTCTTCGGGCTCAAATTTGAAGATGTAGCCCTGGGTTTCAGCACTTTGCAATTCTTCATCCGAACACATGCTTCCTCCAAACCAAGCCTACTGGATGTGCATGTCATGGAACAGCTTGGCTTTGCTTCGTGTCATTGGCCTCCTCGGTTGCTTATCGAGCACTTGATCAACACTTTGGGCTGCATCATCCTCCCCTTCTTGGGAAGATTTCATCCTCGAAATCGCTTCATCTTCCATCTCCGGTACTTGGCCTACAACACAAGGAGTTAAGTCAGCAACATTGAAAGTGTTGGACACATTATACTCACCTGGGAGGTCGATCAAATAAGCACTGTTGTTAATCTTGCTCAGCACTTGAAATGGACCACCCCCTCGAGGAGCCAACTTCCTTTCCTTTGGTTCGGGAATTGCTCTCTTCGGAAGTGAACCCAAACCCAATCTCCCTTCTTCAATTCCAACTTTTTACGCCCCTTGTTCTTTTTCAACGCCACTTTAGCGTAGGCTTCCTCGAGATTCTTCTTTTCCTTGGCATGCAACTCGAGCAGAGCTTTGGCTCGGTGATTACCTTCAAAATCAATAACAATATCTCGAGGCAATGGGGTTAGATTAAGTGGAATCAAAGGATTAAAACCATACACACACTCGAACGGGGTCATATTTATCATTTGATGCACCGTTCGATTGTATGCAAACTCCATCATGGGCAATCGATGGGCCCAGTTTCCGACCTTACCATTGGTCAGTTCACGAAGCAAACATCCTATTCGGTTAACTACCTCGGTCTGTCCATCAGTCTGAGGATAGTGAGACGTCAAAAATAGTAGTTTGGTGCCGAGGGCACCCTACAAACACTTCTAAAAATGGCTCAAGAATTTCTGGTCTTGATCACTCAAAGTTGTACATGGCACACCATGTAATTTTAATACATGAGCAATGAACAAAGAGGCAACATGCTGTGCGCAATCGAATTTCTTGCAAGGAACAAAGTGAGCCATTTTGGAAAATCGATCCACAACAACGAAGATGCTATCATGTCCTCCCCCGACCTCGGTAACCCCAAAACAAAATCCATGGATCTATCAACCCAAGATCGATCAGGCACAGGCAACGGGGTATATAATCCATGAGGGTTGGACTTCACTTTAGCTTTATTGCAAACGAGACAAGCGTGGCAAAGCTTTTCCACATCTCGTCGCATTTTCGGCCAATGGAACTGCTCGGTTAAGATACCAAGAGTTTTGTCGACACCGAAGTGTCCCATCAAGCCTCCAGAGTGAGCTTCTCGAACTAAGAGCTCTCTCCATGATGACACTGCCACAAAAACCCTCCCATTCTTGAAGAGGTAGCCATCGTACCATTGATATTTCTCAACCCTTCGGCCACTCAAGATTGCATCTCGAACGTATTTTAACTTGGGATCGTCTTCGTACATCAGCTTGATGCTTTCGAATCCCAAGAGCCTCGAGGCGAGAGTGGTCGCCAAGGCAAATTTCCTTGATAGCGCATCGGCCACAACATTATCTTTTCCCTTTTTGTAATGAATTACGTAGGGAAAGCTTTCAACGAATTCGACCCACTTGGCATGCCTTCGGTTCAGTTTCTCCTGACCTCGGAGATGTTTCAACGATTCATGATCACTTTTAATCACAAACTCTCGAGGCCACAAATAGTGCTGCCAATGGGCGAGTGCTCGAACGAGGGCGTATAACTCCTTATAAGCGATCAGCTTCGATTCTTGCATCAGCACTCCTCCTATCCCAACTCCTGATGCATCGCACTCGACTTCGAATGCTTTGCCGAAGTCAGGGAGATGACACAATGGGGCAGAACACAGCCTCCGTTTCAATTCTTAGAAAGCCCTCTCTTGGGACTCTCCCCAAAAAAATGGATGGTCTTTCTTTATCAGCTGCCATGGTGCTAAAGTCACGAACAAACCTTCGGTAAAAGCAACCTAAACCATAGAAGCTACGAACTTGTGATACCGAGGTCGGATATTGCCAATCTTTGATGGCTTCGACTTTTGACTCGTCGGCTTCAACACCATTAGCACTGACAACGAATCCTAGAAAGACTACATGATTGACACCGAAAGCGCATTTCTTGATGTTGGCATACAACTTCTCTTCCCTAATCTTTTCAAGCACTTGCCTTTGGTGTTTGACATGTTCATCTATGGTTCTGCTATAAACAAGTATGTCATCGAAGTAAACGACAACGAACTTGCTTATGAACGGTTTGAGCACATGGTTCATCAGTCGCATGAAGGTGCTCGGTGCATTGGATAAGCCAAAAGGCATTACCAGCCATTCATACAGACCAAACTTCTTCTTGAATGCGGTTTTCCACTCATCTCCGGGTTTCATTCAGATCTGGTGGTAACCGGACCTGAGGTCAATCTTTATAAAGCATGAAGAACCACTAAACTCATCCAGCGTGTCATCTAATCGAGGAATAGGATGACGATACTTTACCGTTATTTTGTTGACTGCTCGACAGTCAACGCACATTCGCCATGTTCCATCCTTCTACGGGACAAGGATAACAGGAACGGCGCAAGGACTCATGCTTTTTCGAACGAGTCCCTTGTTCAATAACTCATCAACTTGCCGTTGGAGCTCTTTGGTGTCTTCGGGATTACACCGGTAAGCAGGTTTGTTGGGGATTTGTGACCTCGGCACAAAATCTAATTGGTGCTCGATTCCGCATAATGGAGGCAATCCACCTGGCATTTCCTCGGGAAACATGTCCTCGAATTCCTTCAAAACATTACGAAAAGACAAAGGCAAAGGGTTATCGTTAGTTAAATCATCATTTGGAGTTAAAAAGATACCCTTATGATGAGGTAAATTATCATTCGACCGGTGTCGTTGCCTCGTAGAATTTCACCCGGTTGCATGATTGCACAAATGTTTTTGACTTTGGGTGATGGAGCTTTTTCTTCGATGGAAATTGGTCCACCGATGGGGTTCTTTGCTTTAGCAGCTTCTTTCAACTCCTTCATTCTTTTATAGTCCTCACTGACTTGCTTCGGAGCCAGTGGTTTAAGCACAAACTTTCATCCCTCGTGTGTGGCAGTATAAGTGTTAGCCTTGCCATTATGCACAACATTCCGATCAAATTTCCACGGTCTCCCAAATAGAAGATGGCAAGCTTGCATCGGCAACACATCAAACATGAACTCGTCGATGTAGTTGCCAATTTTGAACTTGACCTTCGCTTGCTTCACAACTTTCAGTTCACCACATTAATTAAGCCATTGCAACCGATAGGGGGTCGGGTGCTTCGAGGTGGGTAACTTCAGTTGAGAGACTAAGGTTTGACTAACAACGTTAGCACAGCTTCCGCAGTCAATAATGATCGAACAGACCACACCCATGACCCGACATCTAGCATGAAAAAGATTCTCACGTTGCTCATTCTCATTGTCTTCGGCTAACAGCACACTTAAGCTTCTCCTCACAACAGGAAATGCTCGAGGGTCATCGTCCTCGATGGCATCTTCTCCTTCAGAAATTAGTTCCTCTTCATCACTAGCCTCCTCTTCGGGCTCACTATCCTGCTCTTGGGGCTTTCCATCGATAAGAGTTATGGCCTTCTGAGTAGGACAATCTCTAGCAAAATGACCATATCCTCTACATTTGTTGCATTGGGTAGAAGAAGATGATGGTGTATTCAACTGAGCCTTAGTGTTACTTCCCACATTTGGCGTCGGTTTCTCATAAGTTTTCTTCACCTCGTGTTTTGCACCGGTGCCACTAGTGTTTGGGCTCTTCCACTCCTTCGGTTTAGTCACCTGGGTAGGAGTCGTACTCCGGTACCGGCTGGTTTTGTCCTCCTTAAGCCATTTCTCAGCTTCAACTGCATCCTCATATACTTCCTCTGGACATTGGAACTTGTAAAACTTCAAATGGAAGGCTATATCTCGACTCAACCCATTTCTGAATCGACAGCAGCTTGCTCTTCATCCTCTTCTTCCATATTCAAGGCCATTTGAACTTGCAAGAACTCATGATAGTATTAGTCCACTGTTCGTGAACCCTGCTTCAACTCATAGAGTCGCTTGAGTTGGTCATGTCGGTATGAAGTATTGATATATTTCTCTCTCATTACCCGCTACAATTCTTCCCATGTAACATTTACGGGCAATGCTGACCTTCTCCTCGATCTCTTCACCGTTTCCCACCACACAGATGCATAAGATTCAAACGCAGATATAGCATAGGTGGCTTTCTTCAGTTCAGTCATCTCATTGTTATCGAAGATTCGATCCATTGTCACCTCCCACTCGATCTACTTGGAAGTATCACTACACCCTTTGAACGTAGGCATATTTATCTTCACAATATTGATCTTCACACTGTTGAGGTTGAAATGATCACGACCTCCTTTGTAAGGCTCCGGTTGAGCTCCCAAGTTTTCACCATAGACACCGTATTCTCTCCTCGGATTCCCTCCTTCATAACCGAAGTGTGGCCCTCGACCTCGGCCTCTACCTCCGATTACATTTCTCCCTCCCATCATGGGTCTTCGATTCCGATGGAGGAAGTCATCACCTTAGTCATCATTTCCATCTTCGGCTCCTACTCCAACTTGTGCTTCTCCAGCTTGTTCGAATGGTGGAGCATTTCGAATGGGTTTTGGTAGTGGAACATATCTTTGGGGATTGCCCAAAGGTTGGGAACTGCCCACTTGTTGGGGAATTCCCAACTCTTGCTCTTGTGGAGCTACTTCGGTTCTCAGCTCATACTTCCTCACTACTTCCTTGAAAGGGGCAGGAGTTAGAGTAGAACCTCGGCTGGTCCCTTCTCCAGATTCAATTTGGACACTCGGGGTCCTTCTTTCAACGTTCTCAAGCCTCAAACATATTTCATCCAACCTGGACATGATAAGATCCAAGGTTGCCTTCGGGGGCTCATCTCCTTCGTTAGCCATTGTACCTGCAAAACAACAAACGTTATCGAAACAACCTCACACAGTCCCTCACCTATTTAGTAGCACTCGGTAGCACTCAATTTTTTAAGGGGGGGAAGGGTAAGTGTCCTCCGTCACTAAAGACTTGTTAGCAGTGGCTCGTCTGATTGATCAATATCCTCTAAAATCCTCCAAGTTCAACAATAGTCACTGTCTCTTCGGGAAGAGTGAAGTGATGTTCGACTCGATGGAACGGACGCTTTTTAACTGAGCTCGGGTAGTCAAAAGAAATTTTCTGCGAAAGTTTGGACTTTGGTCACCCCTCGCACGATTTCCTAAAAGCGCAAATGCGATAGTACGACCTCGAGTAGAATCGATTACTAAAGAGATCCACTATCGTGAATTTTCGAACACAAAGAAAGTGAACCTAGGAGAATCTACCCTTTGATTCCCCCTTTGGAATCTTTTTGATCTTACCCACTCTTGTTCGTACAAGAGTTGTCCCTCCTTGGTATGGATAGGGTTTTACCTTATCCGCTTTCCCTTTTCAGGCCGACACGTTTTCACCTGGGGTTTTTGGATTTAAAATTGTACCCCTTATTCTTCAATGGAACAGTAAAGCTTTAGCTCCGGCGTACGCTCAGCTTTACTTCTTTCACTGACCACGATTTTCAAGCAAAATTTCTTTTTTCTGGGTTTTCTTAGTCTCCGTTTTCAACAACAATCGGAGGAAATCAATTTGAAGCACTTCGAGCTAAAGTTCAGCTCCTCGCGTCCGTACACTATAACAATGTAACAATTTTCCGGCGTACGGACGACGGTTCAACTTATAGACTTCGAAAATCTTAAGCACAAAACAACCACCAAACATTCAAGAACCACCAATCTTCATCGGTAACAACCAATCTCAATGGGGTTCAAAAACAGTTGCCACTAACTCAAAACAGTCCAAAAATATGGTTGAGAAACCCTAGTCGACGATGATGTACGACCGGTGCTCAAATCAGTCCTAGGACAGTGGTGAACAAGAATCAATGGTTGTTTAATCCAAACAACCAACAATCATTCAAAATTTTTTTGAATTTTTCTTTAACACCTTTTTTTTGGGTAAAATAACAACACCAATAGTGACCCAAAGAAAAACAAGAACACGAAACGGAAAACAAAGACAAAAACACACGAAAGTGAAGATAACTTGAACATGATTTGGGGTTCTAGAATCAAACCCCAACCATGCTCTGATACCAAGATGGTGCAAGCCAAATCTGAAGATAGCTTAGCAACCTAAAACAACAGCGGAAACAAAACGCAAGATAGAGCAAGACAAGACTCGCTTCTTTCCAAAGGAACAGTGAGGAACCAGTCTCAAAACTCGATCGAAAGGAGAACAAGAATCACTTAAAACTAAGCAACAATCCTCAAAAGAACATTGCCTCTTACAAACTAAATGTTCAGAGAGGAATGTTTAATCAGATTCACTGAAAGCCACAAGCCCATAAAAAGCCCTCACCGGGGTTATGCTCACAACCGAGACAATGGAAATGCTCTCGGCAATTTCATTCGTTAATTTATTGTTCAAAAACTAGCTACTCACACTGAAATGGAACAAGGTTTAAATAGAAAATACTAAGGGCAAACTAGTAAAATGGTCACAGGTGACCGATAGAAATAATCCACGCAGGGTTGAGCTAAATGTGTTCGACAGCCTTGACTTCGGTGCTTGGTTGCCTGCTCGAACACACTCATCCTCGGGCGCTTACTTAGCTTCGAACACATGTTGTTGTGTTCGGCTCTGTGAAGCTCGGCGCCAAGAGTTGGTGTTCGGTCACTGTATCCTCGGGCTCACATTTGAAGATCTAGCCCTCGGTCTCAGCACTTTGCAATTCTTCATCCGAACACATGCTTCCTCCCAACCAAGCCAACTGGATGTGCATGTCATGGAGCAGCTTAGCTTGGCTTCGTGTCATTGGCCTCCTCGGTTGATTGTCGAGCACTTGATCAGCACTTTGGGCTGCATCATCCTCCCCTTCTTGGGAAGATTTCGTCCTCGAAATCGCTTCATCTTCCGTCTCCGGTACTTGGCCTACAACATAAGGAGTTAAGTCAGCAACATTGAAAGTGTTGGACACATTATACTCACCTGGGAGGTCGATCACATAAGCATTGTTGTTAATCTTGCTCAGCACTTGAAATGGACCATCCCCTCGAGGAGCCAACTTTCCTTTCCTTTGGTTCGGGAATTGCTCTCTTCGGAAGTGAACCCAAACCCAATCTCCCTTCTTCAATTCCAACTTTTTATGCCCCTTGTTCTTTTTCAACGCCACTTTAGCGTAGGCTTCCTCGAGATTCTTCTTTGCCTTGGCATGCAACTCGAGCAGAGCTTTGGCTCGGTGAGTACATTCAAAATCAATAACAATATCTCAAGGCAATGGGGTTAGATCAAGTGGAATCAAAGGATTAAAACCATACACACACTCGAACGGGGTCATATTTATCATTCGATGCACCGTTCGATTGTACAAACTCCATCATGGGCAATCGATCAGCCCAGATTCCGACCTTACCTTTGGTCATTGCACGAAGCAAAGATTCCAAGGTTCGGTTAACTACCTCGATCTGTCCATCTGTCTGAGGATGGTGAGACGTCGAGAATAGTAGTTTGGTGCCGAGGGCACCCCACAAATACTTCCAAAAATGGCTCAAGAATTTTGGGTCTCGATCACTCACAATTGTACGTGGCACACCATGGAATTTTAATACATGAGCAATGAACAAAGAGGCAACATGCTGTGCGCAATTGCATTTCTTGCAAGGAACAAAGTGAGCCATTTTGGAAAATAGATCCACAACAACGAAGATGCTATCATGTCCTCCCCCCGACCTCGGTAACCCCAAGACAAAATCCATGGATATATCAACTCGAGGTCGATTAGGCACAGGCAACGGGGTATACAATCCATGAGGGTTAGACTTCGCTTAAGCTTTCTTGCAAACGAGACAAGCGTTGCAAAGCTTTTCCACATCTCGTCGCATTTTTGGCCAATGAAACTGCTCGGTTAAGATACCAAGAGTTTTGTCGACACCGAAGTGTCCCATCAAGCCTCCGGAGTGAGCTTCTCGAACTAAGAGCTCTCTCCATGATGACACTGGCACACAAACCCTCCCATTCTTGAAGAGGTAGCCATCGTGCCATTGATATTTCTCAACTCTTCGGCCACTCAAGATTGCATCCCGAACGCATTTTAACTTGGGATCGTCTTCGTACATCAGCTTGATGCTTTCGAATCCCATGAGCCTAGACGCGAGAGTAGTCGCTGAGGAAAATTTCCTTGATAGCGCATCGGCCACAACATTATCTTTTCCCTTTTTGTAATGAATTACGTAGGGAAAGCTTTCAATGAATTCGACCCACTTGGCATGCCTTCGGTTCAGTTTCTCCTGACCTCGGAGATGTTTCAATGATTCATGATCACTTTTAATCACAAACTCTCGAGGCCACAAATAGTGCTGCCAAAGGGCGAGTGCTCGAACAAGGGCGTACAACTCCTTTTCATACGTAGAGTAATTCAAGGTTGCGCCCTTAAGCTTTTCGCTAAAGTAAGCGATCGGCATTGATTCATGCATCAGCACTCCTCCTATCCCAACTCCAGATGCATCACACTAGACTTCGAATGCTTTGCCGAAGTCAGGGAGTTGCAACAACGGGGCAGAACACAGCCTCCGTTTCAACTCTTGGAAAGCCCTCTCTAGGGACTCTCCCCAAAAAAATGGATGGTCTTTCTTTATCAGCTCAGTCAAGGGAGTTGCCATGGTGCTAAAGTCACGAACAAACCTTTGGTAAAAGCTAGCTAAACCATGGAAGCTAAGAACTTGTGATACCGAGGTCGGAGTTGGCCAATCTTTGATGGCTTCGACTTTTGACTTGTCGACTTCAACACCATTAGCACTGACAACGAATTCTAGAAAGACTACACGATTGACACCGAAGGTGCATTTCTTGAAGTTGGCATACAACTTCTCTTCCCTAAGCTTTTCAAGCACTTGCCTTAGGTGTTCGACATATTCATCCACGGTTCTGCTATAAACAAGTATGTCATCGAAGTAAACGACAACGAACTTGTTTATGAACGGTTTGAGCACATGGTTCATCAGTCACATGAATGTGCTCGGTGCATTGGATAAGCCAAAAGGCATTACCAACCATTCATACAGACCAAACTTGGTCTTGAAGCATGAAGAACCACTCAACTCATCCAGCATGTCATCTAATCGAGAAATAGGATGACGATACTGTACCATTATTTTGTTGACTGCTCGACAGTCAACGCACATTCGCCATGTTCCATCCTTCTTCGCGACAAGGATAACAGGAACGGCGCAAGGACTCATCAACCTACCATTGGTGCTCTTTGGTTTCTTTGTGATTACACCGGTAAGCAGGTTTGTTGGGGATTTGTTACCCTGGCACAAAATCTGTTTGGTGCTCGATTCCTCATAATGGAGGCAATGCACCTGGCATTTCCTCGGGTAACATGTCCTCGAAGTCCTGCAAAACTTTACGAACAAACAAAGGCAAAGGGTTATCGTTAGTTAAATCATCATTTGGAGTTAAAAAGATACCCTTATGCACGAGGCAAATTATCATTCGACCGGTGTCGTTGCCTTGTAGAATTTCACCCGGCTGCATGATTGCACAAACATTTCTGACTTTGGGTGATGGAGCTTTTGCTTCGGTAGAAATTGGTCCACCGATGGGGTTCTTTGCTTTAGCAGCTTCTTTCAGCTCCTTCATTCTTTTATAGTCCTCACTGACTTGCTTCGGAGTCAGTGGTTTAAGCACAAACTTTCTTCCCTCGTGAGTGGCAGTATAAGTGTTAGCCTTGCCATTATGCACAACATTCCGATCAAATTGGCACGGTCTTCCAAATAGAAGAGGGCAAGCTTGCATCGGCAACACATCAAACATGAGCTCGTCGATGTAGTTGCCAATTTTGAACTTGACCTTCGCTTGCTTCACAACTTTCAGTTCACCACATTCATTAAGCCATTGCAACCGACAGGGGGTCGGGTGCTTCGAGGTGGGTAACTTCAGTTGAGAGACTAAGGTTTGACTAACAGCGTTAGCACAGCTTTCGGAGTCAATAATGATCGAACAGACCACACTCATGACTCGGCATCTAGCATGAAAAAGATTCTCACGTTGCTCATTCTCATTGTCTTCAGCTAACAGCACACTTAAGCTTCTCCTCACAACAAGAAATGCTCGTGGGTCATCGTCCTCGATGGCATCTTCTCCTTCGAAAATTAGTTCCTCTTCATCACTAGCTTCCTCTTCGGGCTCACTATCTTGCTCTTGGGGCTTTCCATAGATAAGAGTTATGGCCTTCCGAGTAGGACAATCTCTAGCAAAATGACCATATCCTCTACATTTGTGGCATTGGGTAGAAGAAGATGATGGTGTATTCAACTGAGCCTTAGAGTTACTTCCCACATTTGGCATCAGTTTCTCATAAGTTTTCTTCACCTCGGGTTTTGCACCGGTGCCACTAGTGTTCTGGCTCTTCCACTCCTTCGGTTTAGTCACCGGGGTAGGAGTCGTACTCCGGTAATGGCTGGTTTTGTCCTCCTTAAGCCATTTCTCAGCTTCAACTGCAGCGTCATATACTTCCTCTGGACATTGGAACTTGTAAAACTTCAAATGGAAGGCTATATCTCGACTCAACCCTTTTCTGATTCGAACAGTAGCTTGCTCTTCATCCTCTTCTTCAATATTCAAGGCCATTTGAACTTGCAAAAACTCATGATAGTATTCGTCCACTGTTCGTGAACCCTGGGTCAACTCATAGAGTCGCTTGGTTTGGTAATGTCGGTATGAAGTATTTATATATTTCTCTCTCATTCATTTTCTTGTATCTTTCACTTGGCTATTATAAATCAAACATAAATTTGGAACCATTTTACTCTTCAAAAGTGTAGGGGTCATTTGGTTAGTCAACAAGTAATTATCCCACGGGATTATAATATAAAAATTTACAATGACATATCTAGTGGATGATAAAGTAGAATACACGTTTATTTCCAATTAACCTTAGTTTTAATTTCTAAAAGGATTTTGGAAGAATAGCTTTGGAGAAGGAGAAATGTATCATTTTGGTGATTAACCCGCTTCAATTCTTCCCATGTAACATTTACGGGCAATGCTGACCTTCTCCTCGATCTCTTCACCGTTTCCCACCACACAGATGCATATGATTCAAACAAAGATATAGCATAGGTGGCTTTCTTCAGTTCCGTCATCTCATTGGTATCGAAAATTCGATCCATTGTCACCTCCCACTCGATGTACTTGGAAGTATCACTACACCCTTTGAACATAGGCATATTCATCTTCACACTGTTGAGGTTGAAATGATCACGACCTCCTTGGTAAGGCTCCGGTTGGGCTCCCAAGTTTTCACCATAGACACCATATTCTCTCCTTGGATTCCCTCCTTCGAAACCGAAGTGTGGCCCTCGACCTCGGGGGCTCATCTCCTTCGTTAGCCATTGTACCTGCAAAACAACAAATGTTATCGAAACAACCTCACACAGTCCCTTACCTTTTTAGTAGCATTCGGTAGCACTCAATTTTTTAAGGGGGGGAGGGGTAAGTGTCCTCGGTCACTAAAGACTTGTTAGCAGTGGCTCGTCTGATTGATCAATATCCTCTAAGATCCTTCAAGTTCAACAATAGTCACTGTCTCTTCGGGAAGAGTGAAGTGATGTTCGACTCGATGGAACAGACGCTTTTTAACTGAGCTCGGGGAGTCAAAAGAAATTTTCTGCGAAAGTTTGGACTTCGGTCACCCCTCGCCCGATTTCCTAAAAGCTCAAATGCAATAGTACAACCTCGAGTAGAATCGATTACTCAAGAGATCCAGTATCGTGAATTTTCGAACACAAAGAAAGTGAACCTAGGAGAATCTACCCTTTGATTCCCCCTTTGGAATCTTTTCGATCACACCCACTCCTGTCCGTACAAGAGTGGTCCCTCCTTGGTACGGATAGGGTTTTACCTTATCCGCTTTCCCTTTTCAGGCCGACGCGTTTTCACCTGGGGTTTTTGGATATAAATTTTTACCCCTTCTTCTTCAATGGAACAGTAAAGCTTTAGCTCCGGAGTACGGTCAGCTTTACTTCGTTCACTGACCACGATTTTCAAGCAAATATTTTTTTTTTGGATTGTCTTCGTCTCCATTTTCAACAACAGTCGGAGGAAATCAATTCGAAGCACTTCGAGATAATGTTCAGCTCCTCGTGTCCGCACACTGTTACAATGTAACAATTTTCCGGCGTACGGACGACGATTCAGCTTATAGACTTCGAAAATCTTAAGCACAAAACAACCACCAAACACTCAAGAACCACCAATCTTCATCGTTTAAAACCAATCTCAATGGGGTTCAAAAACAGTCACTCGTAACTCAAAACAGTCAAAAAATATGGTTGAGAAACTCTAGTCGCCGATGATGTACGACCGGTGCTCAAATCAGTCTTAGGACAGTGGTGAACAAGAATCAATGGTTGTTTAATCCAAACAACCAACAATCATTCAAAATTTAATCATCCAAAAAAATTTTGAATTTTTCTTTAACACCTTTTTTTTTTTTTGTAAAATAACAACACCAACAGTGACCCAAAGAAAAACAAGAACACGAAACGGAAAACAAAGACACAAACGCACGAAAGTAAAGATAACTTGAACAGGATTTGGGGTTGTAGAATCAAACCCAAACCGTGCTCTGATACCAAGATGGTGCAAGCCAAATCCGAAGATAGCTTAGCAACCTAAAGCAACAGCGGAAAAAAGACGCAAGATAGAAGCAAGACAAGACTCGCTTAATTCCGAAGGAACAGTGAGGAACCTGGTTCAAAGCTCGATCGAAAGGAGAACAAGAATCACCTAAAACTAAGCAACAATCCTCAAGAGAACATTGCCTCTTGCAAACTGAATGATCAGAGAGGAATGTTCAATCAAATTCACCGAAAGCCACAAGCCCATGAAAAGCCCTCACCGGAGTTATGCTCACAACGGAGACAATGGAAATGCTCTCGGCAATTTCATTGATTCATTAATTGTTCAAAAACTAGCTACTCACAATGAAATGGAACAAGGTTTAAATGGAAAATACTAAGGGCAAACTAGTAAAATGGTCACAGGTGACCAATAGAAATAAGCCATGCAGGGCAGAGCTAAATGTGTTCGGCAGCCTTGACTTCGGCGATTGGTTGCCTTCTCGAACACACTCATCCTCGGGCGCTTACTTAGCTTTGAACACATGTTGTTGTGTTCGGCTCTGTGTAGCTCGGCGCCAAGAGTTGGTGTTCGATCACTGTGTCCTCGGGCTCAAATTTGAAGATGTAGCTCTCGGTTTCAGTACTTTGCAATTCTTCATCCGAACACATGCTTCCTCCCAACCAAGCCAACTGGATGTGCATGTCATGGAGCAGCTTGGCATCGCTTCGTGTCATTGGCCTCCTCGGTGGATTATCGAGCACTTGATCAGCACTTTGGGCTGCATCAACGCCTGAACTTCTTTTTGTCCCTGTCCTTGTCTTTGGAAGTGTCCTTCTCCTTCTCCTTTGTTGCTCTATTCTTCATCAACTCAACTTCCCACATGGGACAGTCCATCACTGCACGATCCTTCTTGAAACACTTGAAGCAGCCTGAGTAGTCTGGACTATCGACTAGGTTCTTTCTCCCAGAGTTGTCCTTTGTATTCTTTTTGAACTCTTTAAACTTCCCAAGATTGAACTGTTGTCTGAGTGCACTAACCATTGCTAATTTAACAGTTTGCAAATCGACTTCAGGTTTACCGGTTGCCTCAAGAGCAAGGGAATTTTCCTTCTTGGGGCTTGACTTGTTCTTCGACTCCTTCATCATCTCATGAGTCTTCAAGCTGCCCACTAATTCCTCTAACTTGATAGATTTTAGTGGCTTTGACTCAATAATAGCAGTCATTTTTGGTTTCCAAGCATCAGGAAGAACATTTAGTACTTTATAAACCATTTCAAGTTCTGGAAGTTCCATGTCTAGCAATCTCATCTCATTTGTGATAGAGGTCAGTTTAGTCATAATATCCTGAATGGAATGCTTTTCACCCATTGTAAATAACTCGAATTTCCTTTTCAGCATTCTTCTCTTTGATTCCTTGACTTCAGTGGTTCCTTCATGAGCAACTTCTAAGGCACCCCAGATTTCTTTGGCAGTCTTGTATGATGAGACCCTATTGAACTCCTCAAGACCTAGTCCGCAGGTTACAAGCCTCTTGGCCTTGTGATTCTTTAAAATCATCTTGTAGTCAATATTATTATACTCAGATCTTTCCTTTGGTTCAGTATGAGCGGCAGCTCCTTCACCAACTGTCTTAGTAGGGATTAGATTCCCTTCAGATACGATTGTCCATAATTGATAATCCTCAGCACAGATATAGTTCTCAATTCTACTTTTCCACCAGGTATAATATTGCCCAGTGAATTGAGGTGGTCTTAGCACGGACTTCCCTTCAGTGATTGTAGGTGGTGCACTCATGATTATATCCTTCTCAAGGTATTAACCTAGTGGCGAGAAGATATGCTGTGATACGACTTGTTATTCTCTATGCACCTCTTAGGGACACTATAAGACCGGGGGGAGAGGGGTTGGATAGTGTCCTCCAATTTTCGATGAAAAACCTGACTTTCGGTTACAAGAACTCAGTTCTCGCATGGTATTCACAATCAACACTCACCAAACAGGAAGTAAAACAGTAGAAAAACGGCATGAATTTTTTACATGGAAAACTCCTTGCTCAAGAGAAAAAAACCACGACCCACACTCTGGGATTTTGAAAACACTTCCACTAACACAAAAAGCAAGTTTTTAGATTACAAACTCTATAACCAAGGAGCTACACTCTAGACCCTAAATACTCACAAAGCTAAACTCTAGCTATACAAAGTAATCACTCAAAAGTTCACCTATTACAATGGCTTCTAAGATAAGCAAATAGGTAAAACTAACAATACGTAACACCGAGACAACTACAATAAAGAACCTAATCTATTTGCCAAATATGATCCGAGTTCTTCAATGGTTGTCATCACAGTTAAGTCACTTCAAGAATTATTGAATTTCCTTTTGTTTGCTCTCAACTATCGTAATGAATAACTGAGATTGGCTGCCTTAAATACTTGCTTTTATATGGGCTTCGTAACCCTAATAGTGTTACACTAGGAAACCTTGTAAATATAGAAAGTCAATGTGCTACTCTCCTCGTTCACCACCAACTCTCGTTCACAGTTCAATGAGACAACCCCGACACAACTTCTTTTTGCTGACTAGGATGCGCATAAGCCTACGTGCCACTACTCCTAGTTCTGCATGGATTTACATTCCAAAAAATCTTTTCGATCAGTTGATAAGAATCAAAATCAATACGTGGAAAGTAAAGATAGGAGCGAGACACTACTCGAACTCCCTACGAAGTAACCACGGAGAACTTGTTCCGTGATACCCTCGTATCGGCGTCAAGGAGGACCTACACTATGCAACTACCCTCGAGCCACACTCGGGACTCGCAAATAGAATGATCGGGGGTGGTTTGGGGTTCAACTAGAATCCACTAGTAAACTCAAACCGTCTCAAAGGGTTTTCATTCAAAGAGAATCCACTCTTGAACATTGTCATTGACAATCAATCATTCATCATAATAGCTAACTTAGGAAAAATACTAAACTATCGAGTATTTATAGGCCTCATTTAAGACATAAGGAAAGGCCTAAAGTACCCTTAAGTAAGTTCTAAAGTCATAAGCCACATAGGGGCATAATAGAAATTACATAGGCTAAAAACTAGCAATTCCCGCAACTTGTTCAGCACTAGGCGCCGGCCTACTTAGAGTAGGCGCCCAGCCTTCCAGGGAGTAGGCGCTCAGCCTAGTTGAAGCAGGCGGCCAGCCCCTTTGGAGTAGGCGGTCCGCCTGTTCTGAAGAGCTTGCAGAGGCGATCCGCCTGAAGCACAATCCAGAGAGCTGATCAAAACTAGGCGGCCGGCCTAGTTGAGTAGGCGGTCCGCCCCTTCTTAGGCAGCCTTGAAACGCTCCGAAATCGATCCCGAATGCTCCTCGTTCCATGGCGTTCCAATGCATAAGCTCTTCCTTGGCCTTGGATGATGTTTTTAGATAGTTGCTCGATTTGGGTCTTATCATCCTCCCCTTCTTGAGAAGATTTCGTCCTCGAAATCAAGGCTTGGTCTCTCATGGTTCTAACAACTCCTCGGGGTGGCCAAGAATCTCCTCCTTTGTCCTTCTTGATCGTCACTTTGACATAGGCTTCTTCCAAGATCTTCCCCGCCTTAGCATGGAGCTTAGAACCTACAAGCAACGACAAGCAAAAACAAGCAAACGTCCTACTTTGAAAGTAGGTTAGTGCAAGATGTGTGGAAAACACACTCTTGTGATATAACCAAGCGTCAATGATAAGCACAAATATCAAGTCTCCCAAAAGAACAATAAGCACTTGGTTAAAGATCAACATGCACTCAACACGATAATGAGCAAATAGGTCATGGGGCCATGAAAAATGCAAGATCAAGCTATCAAAACCCTCTTGAACCTTAAGCTCAAAATCAACATACCAATCAATCCTCAAGGTGTGAACAACATGTGGAGTGGAGTGAATCAAATAGCCCAACCTACAAGTAGGAACAAGCACTCCGCTCCCCTTCTTTAGAGCATACTTACTTACACCAAGGGATTCCTCTTTCCCTCCCATTTCATCACCTAAGCAACCCTTCCCAAAAGACAAGCTCTCAAGGAAGGTATTGATGATGGATTCTTCTTCATCATAACCCCAACAAGCAATAGGAGGGTCACTCAAAGAACCATCTACCTCACCCACATTCTCAAGCAATGGGTTGCCTAAGGAATCAAACCCTTCACACCATGGGGGTTCCATTTGACCACCCACCCTAGTCCGGTACAAGTCATGTCCACTAATGAGAATGCTTTCAAATAAAGGGTTGGTAAAAACATGCATCTCAATATCATGATCAAGCATAGACAAGTTATCAAGACTAGGTTCACTTGAGGAGTCATCATAGACAACCTTGTCCAATTCATGCAATTTGGACTCCTCAAGGACAATTCCATCTTTACCACAACACATTGACCCACCAAATAGTAGCAAATCAACAAGAGCAGATCAACTATCTCATCTTCCCCTATGTCAAAGGTTGGTGGTGTGTCATAGCAAAGGTCACAATCACGGTCAACTATCAAGTCTACACTAGGGAGGGGTTCAATGAACAATGAGCTCACATCATGATGTGGCATAGCATCCCTTCCAACTAGTGTTTCACAAGCACATACAAGTTGACAACTAGACTCTTCACTAGTGGTATACTCACTAGATGCATCAAAACCACCAACTAGTGTTGAGTCATCAGAAGACAAGTAGTTAGTAGATTCATGACAAGGTGAAGCAACACTTACATTTGTAGTACTTCCTTGATCACTCACAAGGTTTGAAGTGTCATATGCAACTCCTGCTTCATGAAGCTCACATTGAGGCTCCAATGACTTGTCTTCCAATGTACCTACACAAGAACTTCCACAAGAAGAGATAGAAGATAAAGAAGGGTTAGAACAATGGGTGCTCTCAGTCTCAATTTTTCCTTCCTCACCTCTCATCTCTCTCAATTTTACCTCATGGTCAAGTGTAGTTGGTGGTGACAATCCACTCACATCACTCCTCAAATCCTCTCCTTTTTCCTCTCTTGGATTGTCACCGGTCACTCCCTCACTTCTCTCTATCTTTTCTCTCTCAATTGGAGTGGAGTGACTCCCATTTTCATCATGCATTGGCAAAACAATGAAATTGTTTGCCTCGGGTTCAAGTACAATGGGTGACTTGGCTTTAGCCGCTTCCTTCAACTCCCGCATTCGATTGTAGTCATCACTCACTTGTTTGGGAGTTAGGGGCTTCAACACAAATTTCCTTCCTTCATGTTGGAGAGTGTAAGTGTTGACACGTCCATTGTGAACCACTTGTCGGTCAAATTGCCAAGGCCTTCCAAAGAGAAGGTGGCAAGCTTGCATTGGCACAACGTCGAACAAGTGTTCATCCACATAACTACCCATTTTAAACTTGATCATTGCTTGTTTCACTACCTTGAGCTCTCCACATTCACTAAGCCATTGCAATCGATATGGCTTGGGGTGCTTCACGGTAGGCAATTTCAATTGATCTGTAAGAGATTGACTCACAACATTAGTGCAACTCCCGGAGTCAATGATCATAGAGCATACAACATCCTTAACTCGACACCTAGCATGGAATAGGTTTTCTCTTTGCAAGGTTTCGCCATCCTCCACAATCATAGCTCCTAAGCTCCTTCTCACAACTAAGAAAGTATGAGGTTCCTCATCCTCCCCCGTGTCATCTTGATTATCCTCCTCTACATCATCCATAGATAGACCATTTCGAGTGGGTTTTGGATGTGGAGTAGTCCCTTGGGGATTGCCCAAAAGGTGGGGATTGCCCACTTGTTGGGGATTGCCCAACACTTGCTCATTTCCTTCACGGTCTTCCTTTACCCGTTGTTGATTAAGTAGCTCAACAACTTGCTCCGGGGTAAAGGTAGGACTATTTGAGCCCTCACCGGTCTCAATTTGGACACTCGGGGTCCCCTTTTCAATTTGGACACTCGGGGTCCCAAGTTCTCCATGGGTACTTGAGGCTCCCTTTTCAAGTGACTCAAGTCTTTGGTTCATGGCATCCATCTTGGCAAGAAGGCTAGCCAAGGCCTCCTTTATGAAATCTTGACCTTCGTTGGCCATTGTACCTACAAAGAAAAGAAACAAGAGTTAGTCAAAACACCTCACCCACTCCCTTACAATTGTTTCACTCGGCTCGCTCGTGTTTAGTGGGGGATGGATATTTCACACAAGTTTGAGTCTAAAAGCTTCAAGTAGTTGACCAACGAACCACAACTCAATCACTCAACTTATCAAGTCCAAATGCACTCCGGGGTGAGTGGAGTTAATAGGACTCGATTGGAACGATAGGCACTTTAAATGAGGACTTGAATCAAAAGATACTACGGATCTTCTTTGAATTCTAGTCTCCTTTCTAAGGCACGATGATCCTAATAGCTCAAAGTAATTAGCACTAATCGAGTAGGATTATACTCTAATAGCACTAACCGGAAGCAATGCAATCAACAAAACAAGAGAACCTAGAAGGAACTACCCAATGCCCAACTTGAAGGAAGTAGGCGCCCCACCTGTTTTGAGTAGGTGGTCCGCCTGGTTCCCTGTAGAGGGTAGTAGGCGGTCAGCCTACTTGAAGTAGGCGGTCAGCCTACTAAAACAGGCGCCCCGCCTCTGTAAAATCCAGAGAGTGAACAAAAAGTAGGCGGTCCGCCCCTTCTACTAGGCGCCCCGCCTAGTGCAACTTCCAGCACAGTTCAAACTCGTTTTTCTGGCCTTTGGCACCCAAAAATCCAACAATTCACACGTTGTTTTATCGATCCGAAGGTACCCAAACGTTGTTTCAAGCACAGAGATCAAACCCCAATCAATTTAATCAAAACCCAATCAAAATTCAACAATCTACCATGTTCATCATGTTCATAGCTAGGGTTTCAAGCTTTTTCAATTTCTTCAAGGGTTTCAAATCTCAAATCATGGAATACAACTCCAAATCGTGTGTGTTGGGTACCAAAATAACGGGTTTCCAATAAGGAACAAACTCCAATAACAATCACAACACGAATCAATCCAAAACACAAGATAGAACAATTTTTTGGTATTTTTCAATTTTCCAATTTTTTTGTGATTTTCTCCTTTCAATAACAAGAACAAGAAAAGTAAAGATAGAATCCACCTAGGCACGAAGAATCAAGGGTCGGGGGTTTGTAGAAACAAAACCCGAACCTTGCTCTGATACTAAGATGATAAGAATCAAAATCAATACGCGGAAAGTAAAGATAGGAGCGAGACACTACTCGAACTCCCTACGAAGTACCACGGAGAACTTGTTCCGTGATACCCTCGTATCGGCGTCAAGGAGGACCTACACTATGCAACTACCCTCGAGCCACACTCGGGACTCGCAAATAGAATGATCGGGGGTGGTTTGGGGTTCAACTAGAATCCACTAGTAAACTCAAACCGTCTCAAAGGGTTTTCATTCAAAGAGAATCCACTCTTGAACATTGTCATTGACAATCAATCATTCATCATAATAGCTAACTTAGGAAAAATACTAAACTATCGAGTATTTATAGGCCTCATTTAAGACATAAGGAAAGGCCTAAAGTACCCTTAAGTAAGTTCTAAAGTCATAAGCTACATAGGGGCATAATAGAAATTACATAGGCTAAAAACTAGCAATTCCCGCAACTTGTTCAGCACTAGGCGCCCGGCCTACTTAGAGTAGGCGCCCAGCCTTCCAGGGAGTAGGCGCTCAGCCTAGTTGAAGCAGGCGGCCAGCCCCTTTGGAGTAGGCGGTCCGCCTGTTCTGAAGAGCTTGCAGAGGCGGTCCGCCTGAAGCACAATCCAGAGAGCTGACCAAAACTAGGCGGCCGGCCTAGTTGAGTAGGCGGTCCGCCCCTTCTTAGGCAGCCTTGAAACGCTCCGAAATCGATCCCGAATGCTCCTCGTTCCATGGCGTTCCAATGCATAAGCTCTTCCTTGGCCTTGGATGATGTTTTTAGATAGTTGCTCGATTTGGGTCTTATCATCAGTCGTGCTCTTTTCATCAAGGACTAAGTTCTTCTCTAAGATACTAAGTCCTGTGTTTTTCATTCTTCAAAACATCCATCTCAACAATAGAGACACAAATTTCAAATATGGGCGCTTCATTCTCATCCGACATCTTTGCACTTACCAGTGTCGCATCCTATTTTACCCGAACCGGTTAAAGTTCGAAATAGGACTCGACTTATTGGGTAACTCACGGGTAAAGAGTTGAAGTCTCCACCTAGCATATTTTTTAACTAGGCGTATTAGGGCACCTATTTTGTTTCTAACCAATTTTAACAATTAACTCCGAAACTTAGTCTATGAACCAGAAATTCTAGGTAAGAGATTCAAGTTAACTCGAGAGGAAGGGGTAACGCACCTCTCAAGCTCCACCAAATATGGTTACCGGCCAGACTTTATAATTGGGATTCAAACTAGAACTAAACAATGTATAGGTTAGGCATAAAAATTAAAAGTGAATACAAATAGTCTTTTCCACTAATTTTCTTCCATAGAGAATTACACATAGCAAAACAAAACAGATTAGTTAGTATATCAAAATAAATTAATAATACTAATAAATGAAGATTAATAAAGGTAGTGCGATTAAAAGGCATTTTTGGAGCATCGTCTTCAAAATTGTAGCTCGCAAAAATAAATAAAGTTAAGTTAGCAAATAATAATGATGATGATAATAATAATAATAATAATAGTAATTTAAAATAAAGGGGAAAGGAATTTTTATAAAAATATAGGCTCAGGTATGTATGAATCGGCTAGAGGTTAGGAACATCGGTACGACTGCAAACGCACCGGTCAAGTACCGGTCCCACCACTCCATCGCTGGCTCATTTTGCAATCACGGCTCATACACGTCATCGTGGCCTTTTTGTTTCAGGGACACGGGAATGTGACTGTTCAAGTGTAGTATCATGTTCAAACTAGTCCCGAGGCCTCAAATATACGTAGAAATTTTTTTTCATTGGCTATAATTAGTATACCATCCGTCAATTCATTATATTTCCATCAAATCCTTGTGTAGGCCTCAAATTAAAATATTTTTATAGGCCAACAAGTGCAGTTCCGTCCAGAGATTGGTGCCAAGCTCGCAAATGTCAAGTAAACTGCAAAATTCCTCAACAAACTGGTTAGACATAGCTAAAAGGCCAGAACCGGATTATAATGAGCAGCGGGACCCAGTTGTAATACAACCACAATAATCGAAATCAAGACAGTGAGACTAGGCAGAATTAGCAACAAGAAACAATAGGCAAAGCTATACATATTGATCAGTGAAGTGAATAACGCGAAACCAACAGTAAAAGCATAGTCAAAGCCAAACATATGCACAAGGACCAGTCAAACAAAGATACATTGTTGGTCAAAATCAGAACCCAAGTCAGATTCTGGTGAGCAACAGGAACAACAAGTCAGAGGAGAGAAGGAGGAGCGACCACTGGTGGGGGCATCGCTGCAACCCCAACACCTCATTTCAACTTCAATTACCCAACTACCCTAAACGAGAGATCCTTCGAACAAAATCTGCAATAAACGAGACAGAGGCAAACAGCAAGAAATAGTAGAAAATAAAATCACAATAGATGAATCAAAGGAACAGTTGATGCAGCCCGAACACGTGCTGATCAAGTGTTCGATCCACCGAGGAGACCGATGACATGAAGCCAAGCCAAGCTGCTGCACGATGTGCACATTCACTTAGCCTGGCTGAAGGAAAGCAATTGCCCCAAAGCTGAGTGGTCGGGCTCAAGAATCGAAGGCGTCATCTTAAGATTTGAGCTCGAGGACAAAGTGACTGAGGACAATGAGCTCGAAGACAAGTGAGCGTCTGAGGACAATGAGTTCGAGCAAGCAACCACGCACCGAAGTCAAGGCTGCCGAACACACAATTTAGCTCAGCCCTGCGTGGCTTGTTTTTATTAGTCACTTGTGACTATTTACTACTTTATCCTTCGCATAGCCTATAAATGCTCTATTTTACTTATTGTAAAGGATCGAGTTTTTAGTATATGAAAATATAGCAAGTGATATTGTGAGTCTCCGATGGAGCCAAACCCCGAAGTGGGCTTTTAAAGAACTTGTGTCAACCGGTGTTATTCGTTTGAATAATTTCTTCTTGATTATTCAATTTGCAAGAACCGGGTCTTTCTTGAGGATTGTTGCATAGTATAGGTGCGTCTTGATTTCCCTTCAATCAAGCTTTGAGACAGGTTCCTCACTGTTCTTTCGAATCGAAGCAAGATTTTTCTTGCTTCTATCTTTACTTTTCTTGTTGTTTTCTTCCGCGTATCGTGTTTAGCATTTCCCTCGGGTTTGCTTGCACCATCTTGGTATCAGAGCAAGGTTTGAGTTTGTTCTTACAACCTCAAATCCTGTTCATTAAATCGTGCTTGTGTCTCCAGTTTCAGCTTTCTTCCGTGTGTTTGATTGTTGTTGTTGGGCGTTTACAAAAAAAAAAAAAAGTAGAAAAAACAAAATTTCAAAAATTGTGTTTGATTGTTGGTTGTTTGGATTAAACAACCATTGATTCTTGTTCACCATTGTATCCCGATTCCAACAAATACCCGACGTACAACTTTCGTGACTAGGGTTTCTTGTTGAAATTTTGGACTGTTTTGAGCTTTAACAGTGGATGATTTCGAGCCCCAACTGTTTTGGTTAAAACCGGTGAAGATTGGTGGTTCTTGAGTAATTTGGGTTTGTTTGTGCTTGAAAATTTGAAGTTTTGTGTTGAATTCGTTGTCCGTACGCCGGAAAATTATTACAAAACCGTAACAGTGTACGACACGAACGAGCTGGTTCTTAGCTCGAAGAACTTGAATTGATTTCCTCTGTTGTTGTTGGAACCAGAGTTGAAGAAGCAACCCAGGTCTGTTAAAATTCGTGGTCAGTGAACCGAAGCTAAATTTGTCCGTACGCCGGAGCAAGCTTCACTGTTCCATTGAAGAAGAAAGGGGTAAAGTGTAAAGATCAAAACCCCAGGTGAAAAAGTTGTCGGCTAAAAAGGGGAAGTGGATAAGGTAAAACCCTATCCGTACCAAGGAGGGACCACTCTTGTATGGACAAGAGTTGGTGTGTTCGAAAAAAAGATTCCAAAAGGGAATCAAGGGGGTAGATTCTCCTAGGTTTTCACTTTCTTCTGTCCGAAATTTTAGTTAGTGGATCTTTTGAGTAATTTTCCTACTCGAGGTCGTACTAACTCATTTGAGCTGATAGGAACTCGTGTGTGGAGTGACCGAAGTCCGACTTCGTAGAAAATTCTTTTGACTTCCCGAAGCGCAAGAGTAAGTAGATGTCCGTTCAATTGAGTCAAATCAACTCACTCTTCCCGAAGTAAGACATCGTAGATTGTCGAATTCGAAGGATTTGAGAGAAGTTGATCAACCGAGGAAGCCATTGGCTGCAAGTTCTTGAGTGACCAAAACCGAACCCATAAATTGAGTGGACCAAAGTGCCACCCATCAAAGGTGAGGGAGAGTGTTAGGTGATTTCTAACCTCAACATTTTTTTGGTCTTTGATTCGTAAAGGTACCATGGCTGGGAATGGAGGCAATGGCAAAGGCGTTCAGAAGCCCGAAGTGTCGTTAGCCGATCTCATGGCTGCGATACAAGCGTCTGTGCCGAAGTGAGAGGAGTGAGTTCTCGAGTAGCTCAACTCGAGCAAGGAAGTGTGTCCGTGGCCTTACCTGGGTCCGGCGCTGGAACTAGCAACTCCACTCCAATGAAACCTGAGCTGTATGCTGAGCTTGTTCGACAACATCAGTTGACGAGTGAAGCAATTCGAAGAGAACTTAACTTGCGCAATCTCCAAGCTGGCTATCAAAACTTGGGCATTCCCCGAGGAGAGAAGATACCACTTCCAAAGGCCCGAAGAGAACTTGGAGCCGTTTTCAAAGAGGTTGATGAAGAGGAATTTCCCGAGGACGAATATGAGCATGAGCCGCCATTCGCTCAATGAAGACAAGCTCACCGAGGTCGTGGAAATTTCCGAGGTCGAGGCCGAGGCGCAAATGTTGAACGACATATTGAGTGTGAGGCTGATGAACGTTATGATTAGCATCCCAAACAGGTTTGTGGTGTTCGAGACTCAAACTTAAGCAGTGTCAAGATCACTATTCCACCCTTTAAAGGAACTAGTGATCCAGATGAATATCTTGAATGGAAGCTTAAGATGGAGCGCATCTTTGAAACCAATGAGATGACCGATGAGAGAAAAGCTGCCCATGCCATTGCTTCGTTCGAAACGTATGCATCTACGTGGTGGGAAGCTGATAAAAGGCATAGAAGAAGGAATGCCTATCCCATAATCAATACTTGGCCACAGTTGATGAGAGCAATGGATGCTAAGTATTTGAGTGCTAAGTACAGGCAAACTCAAATGCAGAAGCTCTATGAGCTAATGCAAGGGTCCAAGTCAGTTCAAGAGTAGCATGACGAGTTCGAAAAAGTTTGATTGAATCTTGATCTGGTAGAAGACGAAGAACGAGCCATTATCCGATTCAAAAATGGCTTGGCTTGGGATGTGTCATCTCAATTGAGGCTACACGTGTACCACACGTTGGAAGATTTGTTCGATGCTGCCACCGAAGCTGAAAAATTAGTAAAGGACGATAAGGAAAACCGGTATCGAGGAGTCACTACTTCTACTCCTTTGAACCGAGGTAAAGAATGGAAAGACTCCAAACCAAGCAAGTGCCAACACAGTTCGATATCCGAAGAGACCCTTCGAAAAGGGTGTGACCGTTAACCAATCAAGAGAAGTGGGAGGTAAAGTTCAACTCAACTCTCCTAGTGCTTCAAATATTCAGTGTCACAAATGCAAAGGTTATGGTCACATGGCAAAGGAGTGTCCAACTCGCAAAGTTATGCTTCTGCTCGAAGATGGAACTGTCCATGAGCAAGCGAGTGACACCGAAGAGGAATTTATCGAGGAGGCTGACCAAGCTGAAGATGATGATCATGAAGCTACCTAAGCTGATCATCTGAAAATGTTTCTTGTGGTTCGAAGGAATTTGAGCTGCATGACTCTTGAAGAAGAGGACAACCAAAGAGAAAACCTATTTCATGCCCGATGTCGAGTGAGGGGAAAGGTGTGTTCGATGATCATTGATTCTGGTAGTTGTGCAAATGTGGTGAGCCAAACTTTGGTTTCACAAATGGGACTAACTACTTTGAAGCATCCCCACCCTTACAAATTGCAATGGTTGAATGAGTGTGGAGAATTAAGGGTTGTCAAACAAGTGTGGATCAAGTTCAGAATTGGAGAGTATCAAGATGAAATGATATTCGATGTGATGCCGATGCAAGCTTGTCATTTGTTATTGGGACGAACGTGGCAGTATGACCGGTCGGTCATTCACAATGGGAGATCCAACACTTACACTGCAAGGCTCGAAAGAAAGAGTTTCATACTCAAGCCCTTGTCTCCAAAACAAGTCACCGAGGACTATAAACGGATGAAAGAATTAAAAGAAGCGGGCAAAGCTAGGCTTCCGATGGGAGCAAAATTGGGGGCCGAAGAGACAAACTCACTGCCCGAAGTAAAAGGAATCTGTGCAATCATGCAACAAGGTGAGATTCTACGAGGCAATGACAATGGTCAGATGATGATTTGCCTCGTGCACAAGGGTATCTTTCTTAACTCTAATGATGATTTTCCTAATGATAACCCTTTGCCTAGTGCTGTACAAAGTGTTTTGCAGGACTTCGGAGACATGTTCCTTGAAGAAATGCCAGGTAGATTACCTCCGTTGAGAGGAATTGAGCACCAAATTGACTTCGTACCAGGGTCACAAATCCCCAACAAACCTGCATGCCGGTGTAATCCCAAAGACACCAAAGATCTCCAACGGCAGGTTGATGAATTGCTGAACAAGGGTCTGGTTCGAGAGAGCTTGAGTCCTTGTGCCGTTGCTGTTATACTTGTCCCAAAGAGAGATGGAACATGGTGAATGTGTGTTGATTGCCGAGCAGTCAACAAAATAACGGTAAAGTGTTGTCTTCCTATCCCTCGATTAGATGACATGCTAGACGAGTTAAGTGGTTCTTCATGCTTTACAAAGACAGACCTCTGGCCCGGTTACCACCAAATCCAAATGAAACCCGGAGACGAGTGGAAAATCGCATTCAAGACCAAATTCGGTCTCTATGAATGGTTGGTGATGCCTTTTGGCTTATCCAATGCACCGAGCACATTCATGCAACTGATGAACCATGTGCTCAAACCGTTCATAAATAAGTTTGTTGTCGTATATTTCGATGACATACTTGTTTATAGTAAATCTGTGGATGAACATGTTGAACACCTAAGGCTAGTGCTTGATAAGCTTAGAGAAGAGAAGTTATACGCTAACTTCAAGAAATGTGCCTTTTGTGTCGAGCGTGTAGTCTTTCTAGGATTCGTTGTCAGTGCTAATGGTGTTGAAGTCGACGACTCCAAAGTCGAAGCCATCAAAGATTGGCCAACTCCAACCTCGGTATCACAAGTTCGTAGCTTCCATGGCTTAGCTAGCCTTTACCGAAGGTTTGTTCGTGACTTTAGCACCGTGGCAGCTCCTTTGACCGAGTTGGTTAAGAAAGACCATCCATTTGTGTGGGGAGAGTCCCAAGAAAGTGCTTTCCAAGAGTTGAAACGGAGGCTTTGCTCTGCCCCGTTGTTGCAACTCCCTGACTTCGGCAAAGCATTCGAAGTCGAGTGTGATGCATCTGGGGTTGGGATCGCAGGAGTGCTGATGCAAGAATCGAAGCCGATCGCTTACTTTAGCGAAAAGCTTAAGGGTGAAACTTTGAATTACTCAACGTATGACAAAGAGTTGTATGCCCTCGTTCGAGCACTCGCCCATTAGCAGCATTATTGTGGCCTCGAGAGTTTGTGATCAAAAGTGATCATGAGTCCTTGAAGCATCTCCGAGGACAGGAGAAAATGAACCGAAGACATGCCAAGTGGGTTGAATTCATTGAGAGCTTTCCCTATGTAATTCATTACAAAAAGGGTAAAGACAATGTTGTGGCCGATGCGCTATCAAGGAAATATGCCTTAGCGACCACTCTCACCTCAAGGCTCATGGGATTTGAAAGCATCAAGTCGATGAACGAAGACGATCCCAAGCTAAAATGTGTTCGAGATGCAATCTTGGGTGGCCAAAGGGTTGAGAAGTACCAGTGGCACGATGGTTACCTCTTCAAGAATGGGAGGGTTTGTGTGCCAGTGTCATCGTGGAGAGAGCTCTTAGTTTGAGAAGCTCACTCCGGTGGTCTGATGGGACACTTCGGTGTCGACAAAACTCTTGGTATCTTCACCGAGCAGTTCCATTGGCCCAAAATGCGACGAGATGTGGAAAAGCTTTGCAACGCTTGTCTCGTTTGCAAGAAAGCTAAATCGAAGTCCAACCCTCATGGTTTGTATACCCCATTGCCTGTGCCTGATTGACCTTGGGTTGATATATCCATGGACTTTGTGTTGGGATTACCGAGGTCGGGGGGAGGACATGATAGCATCTTTGTTGTAGTCGACTGTTTCTCCAAAATTGCTAACTTTATTCCTTGCAAAAAGTGTGATGATGCACAACATGTAGCTACCTTGTTTGTTTCTAATGTGTTGAAATTGCATGGTGTGCCTCGTACTATTGTGAGTGATCGAGACCCAAAATTCTTGAGTCATTTTTTGAAGTATTTGTGGGGTGCCCTTGGCACCAAGTTACTATTCTCGCCATCTCTCCATCCTCAGACTGATGGACAGACCGAGGTAGTTAATCGAACCTTGGGATCCTTGCTTCGAGCAATGACCAAAGGCAAGGTTGGGAACTGGGCTGATTGTTTGCCCATGATGGAGTTTGCATACAATTGAACGGTGCATAGAATGATCAATATAACCCCGTTTGAATGTGTGTATGGTTTTAATTCTTTGGTTCCACTTGATGTAACCCCATTGCCTCGAGATTCTGTTCTTGATTTTGAAGGTACTCGACGAGCAGCTGCTTTGATCGAATTGCATGCAAAGGTGAAGAAGAACCTCGAGGAAGCCTATGAAAAGGTTGCCTTAAAGAAAAAGAAGGGGCGTAAAAAGCTGGAATTAAAAAAGGGAGATTGGGTTTGGGTTCACTTCCGAAAGGAACGTTTCCCGTACCAAAGGAAAGGGAAGTTGGCTCCTCGAGGGGATGGTCCATTTCATGTGTTGACCAAGATCAACAACAATGCTTACGTGATCGACCTCCCTGGTGAGTATAACGTGTCCAATACCTTTAATGTTGCTGACTTAGTTCCTTGTGTTGTAGGTCAAACTTCGGAGGACGAGAAAGGCTCGATTACGACGAAATCTTCTCATGAAGGGGAGGATGATGCAGCCCGAACACATGCTGATCAAGTGTTCGATCCACCGAGGAGATCGATGACACGAAGCCAAGCCAAGCTGCTGCACGATGTGCACATTCACTTAGCCTGGCCGAAGGAAAGCAATTGCCCCGAAGCCGAGTGGCCGGGCTCAAGAACCGAAGGCATCATCTTCAGATTTGAGCCCGAGGACAAAGTGACTGATGCAGCCCGAACACGTGCTGATCAAGTGTTCGATCCACCGAGGAGACCAATGACACGAAGCCAAGCCAAGCTGCTGCACGATGTGCACATTCACTTAGCCTGGCCGAAGGAAAGCAATTGCTCCGAAGCTGAGTGGCCGGGCTCAAGAACCGAAGGCATTATCTTCCGATTTGAGCCCGAAGGCAAAGTGACCAAGGACAATGAGCTCGAAGACAAGTGAGCGTCTGAGGACAATGAGTTCGAGCAAGCAACAACGCACCGATGTCAAAGCTGCCGAACACGCACTTTAGCTCAGCCCTGCGTGGCTTGTTTTTATTAGTCACTTGTGACTATTTACTATTCTGCCCTTAGCGTAGCCTATAAATAGTTTACTTCATTTCATTGTAAGGACACCCAGTTTTAGTATATGAAAAACATAGCAAGTGCTATTGTGAGTCTCCGATGGAGCCGAACCCCGACGTGGGCTTTTAAAGAACTTATGTCAACCGGTGTTATTCGTTTGAATAATTTCTTCTTGATTATTCAATTTGCAAGAAGCGTGTCTTTCTTGAGGATTGTTGCATAGTATAGGTGCGTCTTGATTTCCTTTCAATCGAGCTTTGAGACAGTTTCCTCACTGTTCTTTTGAATCGAAGCAAGATTTGTCTTGCTTCTATCTTTACTTTACTTGTCATTTTTCTTCCGCGTTTCGTGTTTAGCCTTACCTTCGGGTTTGCTTGGACCATCTTGGTATCAGAGCAAGGTTTGAGTTTGTTCTTACAATCTCAAATCCTGTTCACTTAAATCGTGCTTGTGTCTTCAGTTTCAGCTTTCTTCCATGTATTTGATTGTTGTTGCTGAGCGTTTATATATATTAAAAAAAAAAAAAAGTAGAAAATCAAAAATTTGAAAATTGTGTTTGATTGTTGGTTGTTTTGACTAAACAAACATTGATTCTTGTTCACCATTGTTTCCTGATTCCAACAAGCACCCGACGTACCAATTTCGTGACTAGGGTTTCTTGGTGAAATTTTTGACTGTTTTGAGCTTTAATGGTGACTGGAACTCGAACCCCCATCGTGTTTTGTTGAAACCGATGAAGATTGGTAGTTCTTGAGTGATTTGGGTTTGTTTTGTGCTTAAATTTTCGAGGTTCTGTGTTGAATTCGTTGTCCGTATGCCGGAAAATTTTTACGATTTGTAACAGTGTACGACACGAAGGAGCTGAAATCTTAGCTCAAGAACTTTGATTGATTTCCTCCGTTGTTGTTTGAAACCGGAGTCGAAAGAAGCAACCCAGATTCTGTTGAAATCGTGGTCAGTGAACCAAAGCTAATTCGTCCGTACGCCGGAGCAAAGCTTCACTGTTCCATTGGAGAAGAAAGGGGTAAAGTGTAAGGATCAAAACCCCAGGTGAAAGATTGTCGGCTGAGAAAAGGAAAGTGGATAAGGTAAAACCCTATCCGTACCAAGGAGGGACCACTCTTGTACGTACAAGAATTGGTGTGTTCGAAAAAGATTCCAAAAGGGAATCACAGGGTAGATTCTCCTAGGTTTTCACTTTCTTCTGCCCGAAATTCTAGTTAGTGGATCTTTTGAGTAATTGTTCTACTCGAGGTCGTACTAACTCTTTTGAGCTGATAGGAACTCGTGCGTGGGTGACCGAAGTCTAACTTCGTAGAAAATTCTTTTGACTTCCCGAAGCGCAAGAGTAAATAGCTGTCCGTTCCATTGAGTCAAATCAACTCACTCTTCCCAAAGTAAGACATCGTAGCTTATCGAATTCAAAGGAATTGAGAGAAGCTGATCAACCGAGGAAGCCATTGGCTACAAGTTCTTGAGTGACCAAAAATCAAACCCATAAATTGAGTGGACCCGAGTGCCACCCATCAAAGGTGAGGGAGTGTGTGAGGTGGTTTCTAACCTTAACATTTGTTTGGTCTTTGATTTGTGCAGGTACCATGGCTGGGAATGGAGGCGGTGGCAAAGGCATTGAGAAGCTCGAAGTGTCGTTAGCCGATCTCATGGCTGCGATACAAGGCGTCAGTGCTGAAGTAAGAGGACTGACTGCTCGAGTAGCTCAACTCGAGCAAGGAAGTGCGTCCGTGGCCATGAATGGGTCCGGCGATGGAACTAGCCATTCCACTCCGATGAAACCTGAGCCGTATGCTGAGCTTGTTCGACAACATCAGTTGACAAGTGAAGCAATTCGGAGAGAACTAAACTTGGGCAATCCCTAAGCGCAACAAAACTTGGGCAATCCCCAGGGTGGCTATCAAAACTTGGGCATTCCCCGAGGAGAAAGGATACCACTTCCAAAGGCCCGAAGAGATCTTGGAGCCGTTGTCGAAGAGGTTGATGAAGAGGAATTTCCCGAGGACGAATATGAGGATGAGCCGCCGTTCGCTCAACAAACGCAAGCTCACCGAGGTCGTGGAAATTTCTGAGGTCGGGGCCGAGGCGCAAATGTTGAAAGAAATATTGAGCGTGAGGCTAATGATCGTGATGATGAGTATTCCGAACAGGTTCGTGGTGTTCGAGACTCAAACTTGAACAGTGTCAAGATCACTATTCCACCCTTTAAAGGAACTAGTGATCCAGATGAATATCTTGAATATAAGCTTAAGATGGAGCGCATCTTTGAAACCAATGAGATGACCGAAGAGAGAAAAGCGGCCCATGCTATTGCTTCATTCGAAGCTTATGCATCAACATGGTGGGAATCTGACAAGAGGCATAGACGAAGGAATGACTATCCAGTAGTCAATACTTGGCCACAGTTGATGAGAGCAATGGATGCTAAGTATTTGAGTGCCAAGTACAGGCAAACTCAAATGCAAAAGCTCTATGAGCTAAATCAAGGGTCCAAGTCCATCCAAGAGTACTATGATGAGTTCGAAAAGGTTCGACTGAATCTTGATCTGGTAGAAGACGAAGAACAAGCCATTATCTGGTTCAAAAATGGCTTGGCTCGGGATGTGTCATCTCAATTGAGGCTCCACGTGTATCACACATTGGAAGATTTGTTCGATGCTGCCACCGAAGCTGAGAAATTGGTGAAGGACGATAAGGCAAATCAGTATCGAGGAGTCACTACTTCTACTCCCTTTAACCGAGTCAGTCATTCACAATGGAAGATCCAACACTTACACTGGAAAGCTCGAAGGGAACAGTTTCATACTCAAACCCTTGTCTCCAAGACAAGTCACCGAGGACTATAAACGGATGAAAGAATTGAAAGAAGCGGCGAAAGCTAAGCTTCCCATAGGAGCAAAATTGGGGGCCGAAGACACAAACTCACTGCCCGAAGTGAAAGGAATATGTGCAATCATGCAACCGAGTGAGTTTCTACGAGGCAACGACAACGATCAGATGATGATCTGCCTCGTGCACAAGGGTATCTTTCCAAACTCTAATGATGATTTTTCTAATGATAACCCTTTGCCTAGTGCTGTACAAAGTGTTTTGCAGGACTTCGGAGACATATTCCTTGAAGAAATGCCAGGTGGATTACCTTCGTTGAGAGGAATCGAGCACCAAATTGACTTCGTACCGGGGTCTCAAATCCCCAACAAACCTGCATACCGGTGTAATCCCGAAGACACCAAAGAGCTCCAAAGACAGATTGATGAGTTTCTGAACAAGGGCCTTGTTCGAGAGAGCTTGAGTCCTTGCGCCGTTCCAGTTATACTTGTACCAAAGAAAGATGGAACATGGCGAATGTGTGTTGATTGCCGAGCAGTCAACAAAATAATGGTAAAGTATCGTCATCCTATTCCTCGATTAGATGACATGCTAGACGAGTTAAGTGGTTCTTCATGCTTTACGGAGATAGACCTCAGGTCCGATTACCACCAAATCCGAATGAAACCTGGAGACGAGTGAAAAACTGCATTCAAGACCAAGTTCGGTCTCTATGAATGGTTGGTGATGCCTTTTGGCTTATCCAATGCACCGAGAACATTCATGCGACTGGTGAACCATGTGCTCAAACCGTTTATAAATAAGTTTGTTGTTGTTTACTTCGATGACATACTTGTTTATAGTAAATCTGTGGATGAACATGTTGAACATCTAAGGCTAGTGCTTAATAAGCTTAGAGAAGTGATAAGGATCAAAACTAAATGCGGAAAAATAAAAGATAGAGAGCGAGACATTACTCGAACTCCCTACGAAGTAACCTCGGGGAACTTGTCCCGAGATACCCTCGTATCGGTGTCAAGAAGGACCTACACTATGCAACCACCCTTGAGTCGCACCCGGGACTCGCAAGTAGAATGATCGAGTTTTCGGTTCAAGACTCAACTAGGTTCCACTAGTGAATTCAAGCAACCAAGACAAAGGGTTCTCCAAACAAGAGATAGATTCTTTTCATCATTCATAAAATTCAAGGTAAGCTAAGGTTTGAAGAGGTTTGTGAAGTATTTATAGACTTCACTTACATGTAATGAAAGCTCAAAAATACCCCTAAAGTGGGTTAAAACAATAAAGGCCTCGTAGGGCTATAGTTGTCCAAAACATAGCATAAAACTAGGAATTCCTGCACCCTTCAGCAAACTAGGCGCCCAAGTAGGCGCCCAGCCCTTTGGAGTAGGCGGTTAGCCTATTTGGAGTGGGCGGTCAGTCTCTTTGGAGTAGGCGGTCCGCCTGTTTCACAGAGGCGGTCTGCCTGGGCGAGATCCAGAGAGTGATCAAAAAGTAGGCGGCCCGCCTAGTTGAGTAGGCGGTCCGCCCGTTCCTGTAGCTTCTTGGTTTGCTTCCAAACGTGCTCCGGATGCCTCTTCAAGTGGCTTAAGTGATCCACCATCCATGGCACTCAAAAGCATGATCTTCCGGCTACTCTCGGACCCTTCATCCATCTCTCTCCAAGTCAAGTAAAGATGGGTGTCTTGAATCAACTTTGCTTGACTCCTAGTGAACGGCCTTGAGGTATGCGCCGCATCATCCTCCCCTTCTTGGGAAGGTTTCGTCCTCGAAACCATGGCTTCCTCCTCTCCGGCATCACCATCTCCTACATCACAAGGGGTCAAGTCAGTCACATTAAATGTATTAGACACATTGTACTTACCGGGTAGATCAATCACATAGGCATTGTTGTTGATCTTGGAAAGCACTTGAAAAGGTCCATCTCCACGGGGTGCCAACTTCCCTTTCCTAAGGTTTGGAAACCTTTCTTTACGGAAGTGCACCCACACCCAATCTCCCTTTTTGAGCTCAAGCTTCTTCCTTCCCTTGTTCTTCTTGGAAGCAACCTTTGCATAGGCCTCCTCCAAGTTCTTCTTGGCTTTAGCATGAAGTTCAACCATAGCCTTTGCTCGGCTTTTCCCTTCAAAATTAACAACCATTTCCCTTGGCAAAGGGGTTAGATCAAGGGGAATCAAGGGGTTAAAACCATACACACATTCAAATGGAGTCATGCCAATCAAGCTATGCAATGTCCGATTGTAGGCAAACTCCATGAGAGGAAGTTTATCAACCCACGTCCCGGCCTTGGGTCATGGCCCTTAGAAGAGCACCCAAAGTCCGGTTTACCACCTCGGTTTGCCCATCCGTTTGTGGGTGGTGGGACGTAGAGAACAAGAGCTTGGTGCCAAGGGCACCGCACAAACTTCTCCAAAAGTGGCTTAGGAACTTGGAGTCCCTATCACTTACAATGGTTTAGGAAATATGTGAATAAGGAGAGGAAAAAGCACGGTTATATATAATAAAATAATCTGGCATACAATTGGTTCTTTAGGCAGTTGCGCATTGTATTTGGTTGCCGTGAGAATTTACTGTTCCTTTCAGATCGTAATCCTGCAATTGCAAATGGGATTACAAATGTATATCCTGAATGTGCACATGGGATCTGTGTATACATCTGGAAAAGAACCTTAACAAAAGGAACGTGAGTCCTGCAGTGATAAGTATATTCAATAGTGCATGTCGAGTCTACACGATTGCAGAGTTTAAAACAGACATGAACCAAATGAAAGAAACGGATAGGGCAACCTATGATTACCTCATGGAAGAACCACCAGAGAGATGGACTAGAGCTTGCTGTCGAAATCGAATATATGACATGATGACATCAAATATTGTGGAATCCATGAATAATGCTCTGTTACATGCTCGGGGAAAATCAATACTGTCAATGGTGGACAACATAATGAACAAGCTACAGACCTGGTTTTATGAGAGACGGAAATGTGCGCAGGATATTTTCTTTGCAACATCAAAATGGACAGATGATGAATTGAAAAAAAAAATAAAAAAGCATACAGAATGAATGTGAGTATATCAACTAATACAGTTATTTTTGGATGTCATTTGTCTTATGTCAATGATAATTCATGAAGTCCCAGCTTTTGTGCTGGGACCACATGGTATGCAGAAGCGGGGGATCTAGTAAATTGCAGCATTATATCTGTTATGCTACTTATTTATTTATTTTTCTTTTCAAAAACTAGTCAAGTAGTCTTATACATTACATTTTTACAGGTTGACCGGACTACGGATCAAAGCTTTAAGGTAACAGATGAAAGGAGAGAATTCATTGTTTGTTTGAAGAAGAAAGAATGTCAATGCCTCAAGTTCCAGATGGATGAAATGCCTTGTGAACATGCACTTGCTGCCATAGACGGAGTGCACCTAAACAAGTCGGATTATTGCTCTATATGGTATAAAAGAGAAACATGGTTAAAACAGTATGAAGCGGAAATCAACACTGTTGGACATGAAGAATCATGGGTTGTACCTGATAGCATTAAAGAAGAGATAACAAAACCCCTAGATTTTAAAGTTAAGGCAGGTAGAAGGCAGGAGAAAAGATTTGTCTCGACTGCAGAATATGTGAGACAAAAGGGGAAACAATGTGGGATATGTAGAAAGCGTGGACACAACAGGACATCCTGCAGACACACTCAAGTACTTCAACCATATTCAAAGAAACATAACTCCCAATAAAAACAATAGGTATGTCTCTCTATTTGCATTTTATTTTTTAATTCTGTTTTAGTGTAATTCAACACCCAAAGCTGCTATGTTAAAAATTTTCTTTTTTTTATATTTTTCAGTTAGGAATCCCGTCGTCACTAGATAGATAGAAGACCATTCTTCTCTATTTTCATCCAGTCGCAAAAAATCTGAAGTCAAAAAGGACAATTCACTTATAGAGAACTTATCTATTTTCTAGTTTTTTTACTTATTGAACAACAAACATATTGATCTTACTTAAATTATAAAAACACAGTACTTAGAAACACAGTTCATAGTACGAAAAAAGATTGTTCATAATTCATCCACTGCTCAAAAAAGCTTCAAAACACACATGAAATAAAAAGAGAAAAAAACATCCCACATTAACTGAAAAAGCATAAAAACTACTAAAATTTATTCAATCACAATAGGCTTCTGGGCTGATCCTACATCTTCGTCACTGCTGCCATCGTCATCATTGTCGTCGTCGTCATCATCATCATCATCAACATCATAAATATTGTTGTGGCCTTGACCAACCTGACGGTTTACTAATGAAATTTCAAAATCCATAGTGGCAACACCGTTGTAAACCTCATGAACAACGTGATTAAACCGAAGAATATCACCCAGTCTGTAGCCTTTACGCTGAAGCATCTCCTTCCATCCATTGCACAACCTTGAATGTCTCTTCCCAGCCGTGAACTTCATTTCATAATCAGTGTCATCATTTTCACAATTTAAAAGTGCGCTTCCATTGACCTTTGGCAGCTTCTCTTTCTAACTCTCTGAAAAGATCTGAAAAAATAAACTTTCACAGTTAATACAAAAAAGACATTGAAAAATTAGATGAACAAAAATATAAAAAATAATTTGGTAATTTTTTTAACATACAAAATCATCTCTTTTGAAGTATGATTTTGTTATTCGCCTAGTTCCTCCCAACGATCATCCTCCATATTATTGTTTCGATAAGAAAATAAATTAGTTTCCAACTAGTTGTTGTTTACTTGTACTGCAAAGCCTTATTTATAGGCTAGGAGTTACTAACTTTTGTTCAGCTATTATATGGTCAAAGAGAATATGTATAGTCAAAAATAGATTAAATATCACTATAAATGTAGTCAAAAAAGCTGTGTTTCTATGTTCTTCCCTATGTTTCTTCCAGTTCGAGGTCGTCTCGTATGCCAATGTTATCCTGATAAAATGCTGGTACCCTAGATATTTGCTGACACACTCTTAAAAACTGGAACAACTTCTATATTTACAGTAATGTCTCAGCATAAAAAGCTTGAGCACCCATGTGCCTTAAACTACTGGCCCCAGCATAAAAATCTGGGGATTAGTATTACGTTGAAGCAAAGTCCCATTATAATATCCTGTAGCTATGCTATTTTTTAGCTTATAAAGCTGCACTTCAAAATCACCCCCCTGTTGTCCAGCATTAAAAAAACTGGGACTTAGTATTACGTTGAAGAAAAGTCCCATTACAATATCCTGTAGCTATACTCCATTTATCAACAGAAGAGTTGTTACTTGTCACCTTAAATACCTACTAATGGAAATGGTCCATTTGCTACCAGACAAAATATTAAGAGGGGAAAAAAAGAAAAGAGGAACTCAAAATTCGTCTGGACGATGCAAATTAAACGGGTATGGTATGGAGGAGACGGGTTTTGGCCAGGAAGTTCTAATCAGAAATGCTGAGGCATAAACATTATTTAAGAGTCAACATTTTACACACAACACAAAAGGCAAACTTACAGCCAATTTAATTAATAGTGACATAAAAATTACATAAAAACATACTTGTAAAAACACAAAAGAAGTATCCTCAAGTACAAGAAAAGAGAAATTACAGTTGTTTCACACAGATGTTAACACCGTCTGTTTGCCTTTTTGAATACATGATATCATTGTAAAAAAAAATACTAATATGTGAAAGAACAACAATAGATAATATATCAAATTAAAATATTATTTATTCTCCATAATTGCTAAACACGGGCTCCCCTGGCCCTCCATTGTGCAATTGCATGGAATCTGCCATCACAATAAGCAATTCCATCAGTTTTTCGTAATATTGTCGCTGCGTGTACCTTAAATTCCACAACTCATCTTCACACTTCTTTCTGAATTTGTTCAAGCATTCCACCTCATTCTCCAGATTTTCAAAACGCCAACAGAGGTGTCTTGGTATTGAAGGCAAGTTCGTAGCATGCCATTCTGTTGATGGTCCATGACCATTCTGGAAAACCTGTGCTCCATTAAATGGTCTGTGGCCATTCGATACTCCGAGGCCATTTGATGGTCGGTGGCCATTCTCCATAGATACTTTTTGATCAAATAGTATTTCAAACAACTTCTTTTTTTTCTTCAATAACAAAAATGACAGATTGGATTCCTGTCTATCTGTTTTATGGGTGGGATTTTACATACATTGGCATTTGTTTGTAAGAGTCACTTCTAGAAATTCTGAAAGGGTGTTCATAAGTTCTGATAAGTCACACTGTTTACAATGGGTCACACTGTTTAACATGATTTTGAATTACTTTGTGTGTTGTCCAGCATTAAATACTGGGGTTTATAAAGTTGGACTTCAAAATCACCCCCCATTGACCCAGCATAAAATGCTGGGACTTGGTGTTACGTTAAACCAAAGCCCCATAACAATATCCAGAGCTTGGTGTAAAAATGCTGGGGCATATATTGCTGGGACAGTACATAAACATTATTTAAGAGTCGGCATTTTACACACAAACAAAGGCAAAGTTACAACCATTTTCATTAACAGTAATATAAAAATTACATAAAAAGGATACTTCTAAGAACACAAAAGAAGTATACTCAAGTACAAGAAAAGATAAATTACACTTGCTTCACATTGAAGCATAAAAACAGAACACTGCGAAACACATAAAAAAAATACAGTAAAACATTAATGATTACTAGGAACTCGAGAGCTAGAACCAGAGGTTGAATCTGTAAAGTTCTGCAATTCAATGTCCAAGAGTTTGTCAAAAAGTCGATCCATATCTTTATTGTTTTTCTCTCTGAAAGCTACAAAATATTCAAACAACACATCCAAGTTATTCTTCACGACTGATACCTCAGTTTTCAAAAACTCAAGATCACTTTTCAAATTCCTAACATCGTTATTCAACTAGCACCATTGTTGTCTTCTTACTTCATCATTGCAAGCCATCTTTTATTTTATGCTTTGTAATTTTTCTTTTTTTTAGAATAATATTTTATTTTGTACAAGTGAAAAAACAAGACCACTGTCTAATTTATAGAAAACAAAAACAGAAAAAACATGTAAAGAATATTTCTTGTATTTTAGCTGACATTGTAACTCAAAAAAAGCTATAAAGATTCCTTGCATCTTTCTCTGTAAAAAAGATATCACTTTTTTTTATAGGTCGTATCTGTATAGGAAAAGATTGAACTGAGATTTTATACTGTATTAATGTAACAGTATTACACAGTTGACAACACAAAAAGAAATCAAACAGATTCTGGAAAGATTCTATACTTTAGAACAGACTTCTGTTTCAAAAATATATTGAAATCCACAAAATATTCCCTACTTTAACTTTGCAAATCCACAGCATTTGTGTATTGTTTTGACAATACATGAACAAAAGTAGATAGATTCTTTTGTCGTTTTACATGACAAGTCAAGTCAATAAAAAATCTTAGAAGATTCTGTAAGTTAAATTACTATAAGAACTCTTTTACAATATTTAAAATGCACAATAGATTTTGTTTTTTAACTTTCAGTCTGTAGTTTGAATATGAGCAATATTTTCATAACTACATAAATTAATAATATTTATTCATATATAAAAAAATTCTATCACATACATTAGTCCCAGTACTTATGCTGGGGCCATGGTGTTATGCAGCTGAAAAACAACAGCATTTTGATCTGAAGGGTCCTATATTCATATTTGTAAACCTAATCCCAGTACTTGTGCTGGAGCGATGATGTTATGCAGTTGAAAATAACAGTATTTTGTTCTGGGGGTCCTTACTAATAATTGTAAGGTAATCCAGTACTTGTAACTTCAATCCTCACATGGATATATGATCTTCCAAAACTTGTAATAGGATTGAATTTTCGTTTCCTATTTAAGTTATTTTATCAAGCATTACAGTTACTTGATAAGAAATGCAAATATATAAAACACAATTAGATAAAAAAAATAATACATAAACACTGTAGTTTTTATTAGAACACAAATACATAGACAATACACAGATTAAAACTAGTAGAAAATTATTCAATTAGAATTGAATTCTCTGCTGATGCTCCATCATCATCATCATCATCATCATCATCACTGCTTTCATCATCATCACCCCCTCCCTCACCTTCCTGATGGTTTATGACAGAAACTTCAAAAACAACAGATGGAATACCGTTGATCATCTCGTGCCACAGGTGATCAAAACAAAGTATATTACCTATCTTGAAGCCTTTTTTAATAATCATATCCTTCCATCTATTACACAACCTTGTGTGGTTCCCAACTTTGAAGTTCATCTCATATACCTCATCATTATCTTCACACATTATGCATGCCATTCCATTTTTATTTGGCAGCCTCTGCTTCCAACTTTTGGAAAGATCTAAAAGGAATAATATTTCACAGTTAATAAAAAAATCACAAAAAACTAAAAAAATAAATGAAAAAAATAAAAAATACTTTGGTCATTTCTTTTAACATACAAAATCATCTCTATCAAAATAAGATGATGTGATTTTCTTGTCGAAACTTCCTAGTTCCCGTTGACACCCAATTTTATCCCAAAAATTTTAATTAACGCTAATTATTTAAATAAAAATTAGTTTCAAATTTTAAGGTGAATTAATGAGTATTTTGAAGAAAATGGCTAAAACCGTTCTAAGTTTTAAAATCCAGCCTATCCTCGCAAAATACCTATAATCACATCTCACACGCCCCTTAATAACAATTTTCCAAGATCAGGAACCCACGCCTAAAATCACTAACCCAATTCCCAAAACCCGACCCTACCGAACTAAAATTTGAATCAGTCCAAACATCACGGGTCCCCTCTCCAGCTCAGAATTTTTGGTACGAAACCTTATCAAATTTGTACCGTTGGAGGGTAATTGAGTATTTTCGTAGCCCTAAAGAGCCCTAAATTTTGAGGAATAAATAGAATCTTTGGGAGTTTAATTGAAGGGGGGTAGCCGTTAATGAGGTCTGGATGAGCAGCGGCAGAGAGAACGGTGTACAGAAGAGGTTCCAAGTTTTTCTAGTCTAGCCGTGAGCCGTGAGTAGTAGGGGTGGATGGAGGCAGCAGCTAAAGCATACAATTAAGGCAGTGAGGAGAAGGAGAAAAATACACAAAAACGGCAACATCCAAACTTTTAAAAAAATTTCTTCAGTTTTCTTAAGTTAAAGAACTGTCGCTACTGTTTCTACATTGGTCTTGTGTTATCGCTTCGTTCTTTGTATCGTCGCTTCGCTTTCATGTCGCCGCTTTATCGTTCGAGTCATCGTCTTGTTCGAGTCGTAGTCTTCGATCCTCGCCCCGGCTCGCTGCTCTAAAACAGGTAATACTCTCATCCTCTTGCATTTTGATTTATTGCTTATGATTGACGGGTAGTATATTCAGTGTATATTTCTATTTTAGGACTGTTTAGCTATAATAGAATGAAATGCTATGATATGTCTTTCCTATTTCCACTGGATTAGCTCGTCGGTATGAGGTATACATTAAGAATTTGGAACCCCTGGTTAAGTATTCATCTTGTTATTTGTATTAGTCGAGCATGATTTTAGCTTAGTGGGTTAATTATTCTTTGTGATACTATTCGATAATTCAAGTAAAACTTCCATCTTGATGTATTTTAGTTATGTGTTTGAGCTTTGATTAGGATCTGAAATTTTGCTCCTTGTTTGTTAAGTTAAAGATTTAGTCTTAAAGCTAGTTCTATCCTCTTTGTTTCAGTTTGTCTTGCCTGCGGTAGCTTATAAGTTCAAACGAGTTTCTAGGCAGCCTTGCGTATAAAGATATTTCTTTGTAGTTCAGTTTCTGTGTAATGAAGGTAGATAAGTTTAAAGAAAGCTGGGTGTATTCCTGTTTATTTCTCTGAACTTGAAGAAGATCTCATGTTGTTAAACTCCTACTATCTAGTTCTATTTAATGTATGGCTGTGTGTCTGTTAAAATATCATCAAAGATAGTGTTGGGTGTTTCTGTGAAGCTCAGGGTGGGAGTAGTAGGGCAGTTCTGGTGGTTTTTGGTTTGAGAGTGTGTGAATTTGTTGCTCAGGCAGTTAGCAGGGGTCTGTTATGGTATCTTGAAAATCTGTGAGGTTGAAAAGTGCATAGCAGGGGTTAGTTGTTGTTTCTGGTAGGGTTCAGGCTCAGGTGTTGGTTCTGTGAGGGATATATGGAGGTCAGTTTTCAGGTTTCAGTGCGTATGCAGTCCTGGTTCTTATAGTAAGGAGAGAAGCTCAGGTCTGGTAGAGGCGGTATTAGCCTATTCTGTTAGCTGTTTCAAGGGATGCTGTGAGGGTGATCAGGAATGGAGAAGGTGTGAGAGAGAGAGAATGTTTCTGTTTCAGCTTAGGAAGTTGGAGAAAGGTCTAGGAGAGTGTATGTTTGTCCAGGTAATTTTGGAGAAGGTGAGATGAGGTTTTGTGAGAAAATGATGGTGGTGGTGTTGCTGTGGGATATAGCAAGCAGTGTGGGTGAGAGTATCTGCTTGTGTGTGTGTGAGAAAGTTAAGAGGAGTAGCAGGGGTCGTGAGAGTTTGTTTCAGGGGCCGTTTCTTGGAACTTGAATCAAAATCATTTGAGTTACTTGAAGTTGAACAAGAATCTCCTGAACTAGTGGAAAAAGATTTTGAATCAGAATCAGGGGTTGATGAACTGCTTGAATTAGATGAATTACAATCACTTGAATTACCACTATTAATTGTTCCTTTGAATCGAATGGTGGGGTGCAATCACATTGAACTCATTGCATCAGAATTGTAATTTGGATCAATGCTATTTGAGCCGAAGGTTGAATCTTCAAACTCACAAAATAATTTTTCAACACCTTTTTCAGCTTTATTTGCGATGTAACATAATTTAATTTTTTTTTGAATCTGTTAATGTATGTTATTCCTTGATAGTAATGTATACTGGTTGAACTCATGGTAACATTATTGATTAGCCATTGTCTGTCATACCTTGTCTACTTAAATTTGTTAAAGTGAAATTTAGGCTTTTCCTAACACCTGGTGTTTAGGTCCTGTCCATGTTCATTTGTTTGCTCATAGTGTTTCACATCTAAGAAAATTCAGTTAGTTAATTAAAAAACGAATTTTGTACCACAACCCGTTGTAGCTTGGTTTCTTTCTGTTGACTTGTATATAGACTATAGTTATAACCTTTCTTTAGATTGTTTGATCGCTGTTGTATTTGAAAAGAATGATATTTGGAGATTTAAGTACTGGTTCTTGCTTTTCGAAAGTTGTAGAATATCTCCTCCTCTGTATAGCTTTACCAGTTAAGTGTCGATTGGCACCCTTAGTTTTTTCGGAGTTTCATATTTGAAATTTGGCCCTTCTAATTAAAATGTCATGAAATATTACCATATTTCTAATATTTGACCCCTTTAACCTATGTTTGCTTGTATCGCATAGCACTGTTAAGGTTTCTATCTAAGAGATGTAGTAAGTTTGCATTTTTTTTTCTTTCTAAAAATAGTCCATTATAGGAAAGTGATAAGAATCAAATACGAAACGCGGAAATAAAGATAAAGAGCGAGACACTACTCGAACTCCCTACGAAGTAACTATGGAGAACTCGTTCCATAATACCCTCGTATCGGTGTCAAGGAGGACCTACACTATGCAACTACCCTCGAGCCGCACCTGGGGCTCGCAAATAGAATGATCGGGGGTGGTTTGGGGTTCAACTAGAATCCACTAGTAAACTCAAACCGTCTCAAAGGGTTTTCATTCAAAGAGAATCCACTCTTGAACATTGTCATTGACAATCAATCATTCATCATAATATCAAAACTAGCTAAGGAATAATGCTAAGCTATGGAGTATTTATAGGCCTCAATCAAGACATAAGGAAAGGCCTAAAGTACCCTTAAAATAGGTTCTAAAGACATAAGCCACGTAGGGGCATAGTAGGAATTACAAAGCAATTAAAGTCAAATTCCCGTCAAAGTTGAACAGAGGGAGGCGCTCCGCCTCTGGGGGAGGCGCTCCGCCTCAGCTTGCCTAGGCGGTCCGCCTCCTTGGTCCGCCTCCAAAAGTCCCGAGAGTCATCTTCTTTTAGGCGGTCCGCCTCAATCCGTAGGCGGTCCGCCTCTTCCTGAAGCTTCTTGAAACACTTCGACTTGTGTCTCGGATGCTCTTCTTTCCATGGCGTCCCAATGTATGACCTTGAAGTGCTCTTCCTTGGCCTTGGATGGTGCTTTTGGATGGTTGCTCGATTTGGGTCGTATCATCCTCCCCTTCTTGAGAAGATTTCGTCCTCGAAATCAAGGCTTGGTCTCTCATGGCTCTATCAACTCTTCGGGGTGGCCAAGAATCTCCTCCTTTGTCCTTCTTGATCGTCACTTTGGCATAGGCTTCTTCCAAGATCTTCCTCGCCTTAGCATGGAGCTTAGAACCTACAAGCAACGACAAGCAAAAACAAGCAAACGTCCCACTTTGAAAGTAGGTTAGTGCAAGTAGTGTGGAAAACACACTCTTGTGATATAACCAAGCGTCAATAACAACCATGAATATCAAGTCTCCCAAGAGATCCATAAGTACTTGGTTAAAGATCAACATGCACTCAACAAGATAATGAGCAAAGAGGTCATAGGAAGATGGGAAATGCAAGATCAAGCTACCAAAATCCCCTTGAACCTTAAGCTCAAGATCAACACACCAACCTATCCTCGAGGTGTGATCAACATGTGGAGTGGAGTGAGTCAAATAGCCCACCCTACAAGTAGGATCAAGCACTCCACTCCCCTTCTTTAGAGCACACCTGCTCACACCAAGGGATTCCTCTTTCCCTCCCCTTTTATCAACTAGGCAACCCTCCTCAAAAGTCAAACTCTCAAGGAAGGTGTTGATGATGGATTCTTCTTCATCGTAACCCAAACTAGCAATAGTAGGATCACTCAAAGAACCATCTACCTCACCCACATTTTCAAGCAATGGGTTGCCTAAGGGGTCAAACCCTTCACACCATGGGGGTTCCATTTGACCACCCACCCTAGTCCGATACAAGTCATATCCACTAGTGAGAATGCCTTCAAATAAGGGATTGGTAAAAACATGCATCTCACTATCATGATAAAACATAGACGAGCTATCAAGACTAGGTTCACTTGAGGAGTCATCACGAACAACCTTGTCCAATTCATGCATTTTGGACTCCTCAAGGACAAGACCATCATCACCACAACACATTGGTCCACCAAATAGAAGCATATCAATTAGGGAATGGTCAACTACCTCATCTTTCCCTATGTCAAAGGTTGGCGGTGTGTCATAGCAAAGGTCACAATCATGGTCAACTATCAAATCTACACTAGGGAGGGGTTCAATGAACAATGAGCTCACATCATGATGTGGCATAGCATCCCTCTCAACTTGTGTTTCACAAGCACACTCAAGTTGACAACTAGACTCTTCACTAGCGGTATACTCACTAGATGCATCAAAAACACCAACTAGTGTTGAGTCATTACAAGACAAGTAGCTAGTAGGCTCATGAAAAGGTGAAGCAACACTTACATTTGTAGTACTTTCTTGATCACTCACAAGATTTGAAGTGTCATATGCAACTCCTCCTTCATGAAGCTCACATTGAGGCTCCAATGACTTGTCTTCAATTGTACCTACACAAGAACTTTCACAAGAAGAGATAGAAGATAAAGAAGGGTTAGAACAATGGGTGCTCTCAGTCTCAATTTTTCCTTCCTCACCCCTCATCTCTCTCAATTTTACCTCATGGTCAAGTGTAGTTTGTGGTGACAATCCGCTCACATCACTCCTCAAATCCTCTCCTTTTTCCTCTCTTGGATTGCCACCGGTCACTCCCTCACTTCTCTCTATCTTTTCTCTCTCAATCGGAGTGGAGTGACTCCCATTTTCATCATGCATTGGCAAAACAATGAAATTGTTTGCCTCGGGTTCAAGTACAATGGGTGACTTGGCTTTAACCCTTTCCCTCAACTCCTTCATGAGTTTGTAGTCATCATTCACTTGCTTGGGAGTTAGGGGTTGAAGCACGAACTTTTTTCCCTCATGCATCACCGTATAGGTGTTGGCATGGCCATTATGAACCACACGTCGATCAAATTGCCATGGCCTACCAAAGAGAAGGTGGCATGCTTGCATAGGCACAACATCGAACATGTGCTCATCCACGTAGTTCCCAATCTTGAACTTGATCAAACATTGCTTAACCACCCTCAACTCACCACACTCACTAAGCCATTGTAGCCTATAAGGATTTGGGTGCTTCAAGGTAGGTATTTTCAATTGGGTAACTAGTGTTTGGCTAATGACATTAGCACAACTTCCCGAGTCAATGATCATAGAACAAATGAGACCCATGACTCGGCATTTGGAATGAAAAAGGTTCTCCCGTTGTAAGGTCTCAACATCCTCCACACACATGGCTCCTAGACTCCTCCGCACAACAAGGAAGGCAAGGGCATCATCATCTTCTTCTTCCAAGGCAACAATCTCCTCAACATCTCCTTCCTCATCACCCTCTACTCCCTCTTCTTCCTCGGGTTCACTCTCTTGCTCATACACCAAATCACCAACCACAACCATGGTTCTTTTCGTGGTGCATTCCTTAGCAATATGCCCAAAGCCCTTACACTTATAACATTGAGTAGAAGTGGAAATAGGATTACTCAAGCGGGTTTTAGAATTACCTTCCAAGTGTGGTGTAGTCTTCTCATAAGGCCTCTTCACTTCTTTGCTAGCACTTGCACTTGGAAAGTTGGCATTTGGAGTCTTCCACTCTTTTGGTTTGCTTGTAGTAGTAGGAGTGTTGTTCTTGAACTTCTCTCTTTTGAGCCAAGCCTCGGCATCTATTGCGGCTTCAAACATATCTTCAAGTGTGAGGTAATGATGCAACCTCAATTGAGAAGCTATACCATAGCTCAAGCCATTCTTGAATCGGATCATGGCTTCTTCTTCACCTTCGGTATCCATATCCAATGCCATCCGGATCTTTTCAAATTCATCATGGTACTCATGCACCGATTTGACACCTTACTTTAGATCATAGAGCTTCTTGAGTTGCTCTTGCCGATACCTTGGAGTTATGTACTTGGTGTTCATAAGGCCTTTCAACTCATCCCAAGTCACATTCAAATGCAAATTCATCCTTCTCCTAGACCTCTTCATACACTCCCACCACGTAGAAGCATAGGCCTCAAAGGTAGAAATAGCATATGTACCCTTTCGCTCCTCGATCATCTCATTGGTATCAAACACTCTTTCCATTTGTAGTACCCATTCTATGTATGCCTCCGGATCACAAGTTCCTTTGAAGGATGGAAGATTGAGCTTGACACTATTGAGGTTGTTGTTGTTGTCACGTACCCCATAGTTAGGCTCCGGTTGGCCTCCATAGTGGTCATCATGTGCAACATACTCTCTTCTCACATTCCCTCTAGCATAGCCCATGGGTGGCCCTCGACCTCGGCCTCTACCCCTATCCACATTTCGACCCCAATGCATTTGCCTCCTAGGTTGATGAGGAACATCATACCCATAGGCCTCATCACCATACCCGAACTCCTCCTCTTCTTGAACTTCATCAATTTGTTCAAGAGGTGGGACATTCCGCACGGGTCTTCTAAGTGGAGCATTTACTTGGGGATTGCCCAAGTTGAGGGGATTGCCCTCTTGTCGGGGATTGCCCAACCCACGCTCTCGTAGAGCTTCAACTTTGCTTTGTTCATACCTCTTGTTTAGCTCAACAAAGTGTCCGGGAGTCATAGGAGTGCTATGACTCGTTCCTTCTCCGGATTCAATTTGGACGCTCGGGGTCCTCCTCTCACCGGTCTCAACTTGATTCCTCTCAACGGAGTCAAGTCTCAAAGTGATGTCCTCCAATTTGGCTATAACGGTAGCCATGAAGATTTTCATAGGATCATCTCCATCGTTTGCCATGGTACCTACAAAAAGCAACAAACGTTAGCAAAACACCTCACCCGCTCCCTTACAATTGTTTCACTCGGCTCGCTCGTGTTTAGTGGGGGATGGATATTTCACACAAGTTTGAGTCTAAAAGCTTCAAGTAGTTGACCAACGAACCACAACTCAATCACTCAACTTATCAAGTCCAAATGCACTCCGGGGCGAGTGGAGTTAATGGGACTCGATCGGAACGGTAAGCACTTTAAATGAGGACTTGAATCAAAAGATACTACGGATCTTCTTTGAATTCTAGTCTCCTTTCTATGGCACGATGATCCTAATAGCTCAAAGTAATTAGCACTAATCGAGTAGGATTATACTCTAATAGCACTAACCGGAAGTAATGCAAGCAACAAAACAAGGAATCCTAGAAGTTTCTACCCAATTCCCAAGCTTCAGGAAGTAGGCGCCCCGCCTCAGGAGGTGGGCGGTCCGCCCTGGGCAAACCTACAGGGGGAGGCGCTCCGCCTCTTCAGGGGAGGCGCTCCGCCTCAGGAATTCCAGAGAGCTCACAGAGCTGAGGCGCTCCGCCTCTAAATTGAGGCGCTCCGCCTCTGCAACTTTCCAGCACAGTTCAAACTCGTTTCAAGTCGATTTCCAAGCTTCTAATCCGATGTTTTCGACTTGTTTTCACAATCCAAGGATACCCAAAGTTGTTTTTGGTCACAAAGATCAAACCCCAATGATTTTTAACAAACCCCAATCGAAAACAACGAATTCACCATGTTCATCTTCTTCAAGAACACAAGGGTTTATCAAAGGGTTTCAAAATGGATTGCGATTCATCAAAGTAGGTGTTATATTGGTTCAAATCCCACAAAATTGGTACCGAATCGTTTGTTTTTCAATGAAGCTCAATCCCCAATATCAAGTTTTCAATCTAACATCAATCCAACCCAAGAATCAAGCAAAATTTCATCAAGAACAAGTTCATCAAGGGTTTAAGGGCAATTGGGGTTTCAATTTTTCAAACTCCACCAAATCCAACAATTTTGGTACCCAAATAACGGGGATTCATCCACGATCAAGAATCTACAACACCCATATCAAAAATCATCCAAACCAACAAGATACACCAAATTTTTAGATTTTTAATTTTTCAATTTTTTTGTAGTTTTCTCCTTTTAATAACAACAAACAAGAACCTAAGATAGAAACTAACCTAGGCACGAAGAATCAAGGGTCGGGGGTTTGTAGAAACAAAACCCGAGCCTTGCTCTGATACCAAGATGATAAGAATCAAATACGAAACGCGGAAATAAAGATAAAGAGCGAGACACTACTCGAACTCCCTACGAAGTAACTATGGAGAACTCGTTCCATAATACCCTCGTATCGGTGTCAAGGAGGACCTACACTATGCAACTACCCTCGAGCCGCACCTGGGGCTCGCAAATAGAATGATCGGGGGTGGTTTGGGGTTCAACTAGAATCCACTAGTAAACTCAAACCGTCTCAAAGGGTTTTCATTCAAAGAGAATCCACTCTTGAACATTGTCATTGACAATCAATCATTCATCATAATATCAAAACTAGCTAAGGAATAATGCTAAGCTATGGAGTATTTATAGGCCTCAATCAAGACATAAGGAAAGGCCTAAAGTACCCTTAAAATAGGTTCTAAAGACATAAGCCACGTAGGGGCATAGTAGGAATTACAAAGCAATTAAAGTCAAATTCCCGTCAAAGTTGAACAGAGGGAGGCGCTCCGCCTCTGGGGGAGGCGCTCCGCCTCAGCTTGCCTAGGCGGTCCGCCTCCTTGGTCCGCCTCCAAAAGTCCCGAGAGTCATCTTCTTTTAGGCGGTCCGCCTTAATCCGTAGGCGGTCCGCCTCTTCCTGAAGCTTCTTGAAACACTTCGACTTGTGTCTCGGATGCTCTTCTTTCCATGGCGTCCCAATGTATGACCTTGAAGTGCTCTTCCTTGGCCTTGGATGGTGCTTTTGGATGGTTGCTCGATTTGGGTCGTATCAGAAAGCCTGCTAGTTTGACACAGGGAAGATTTAGTTGATGGTCGGAGGAACAATTTAGTGCATATCATGGCTGTATGTTGAAAGCTTGCATCTGTTACGTTTTTTCCTTTCCTTTGTTTTTCTCTCTTTGCAAAAAATAAAGAATACTAAACCTTTTGTCATTTTTATGTATGGACATTTCATGTTAACTTCATCCTTTGTCCAATTTATAATTTATTTTTCTTTGAAATGTGTTGAGCATTTACTAATCTTTTCCTCCTTTCTTATTTGCATAAAAAAACTTGGGATCGAGTTGGCTAAAACTCACCAATTGGGATGGTTACATTGATGTTGGAGTCATTTGGAGTTGAGTTCGGGTCTTAAGTTAAAATGCATTGCTATCAAGGCTCAAATTATGAGTTGCATTCCCGGGTTCTATCTTTAACTTGCCTTCCTTTTCTTTAGGATATTTATGTAAAAAAATTTGTAAAATACTTTATTTATTAATATATATTTGATTCGTCTGAACGATTGGTTTACTTTTATGTTTATTATCTTTTATTTTGAAATCGTTATTTAATTTATTGCAAATCAGGCCATTTAAGTAAATGCGTGAAAAATTCATAAATTTTCAAAAAAATGACCACGATTAATAAATGACTATAAGAAAAGGCTTCTATCTTATTGATACGAAGTAGTTTCTTTAAAAAGTCAACATTTATAAAGAAGTTTTAATTAACTTCTAAATGTCCCGAACAAATTGCAAAAAGCAACTTGAAATCTAAGTTCCATCTTATGGTGAGATACTCGGATTTTAAAGTTGAAATTGAGCAAGTGCCATTTACGCACTATTACATACAAGTTGGCAAAGAAATTTGCACGATCAAATCGTTCATTTTCAGAAAAAAATGCGCTTTATTTATTTATTTATTTATTTATTTATTTTATTTTGAAAATAATTAAAGCTTTTAAATAAAATTGTAAAATCTTTTGAAAACTTACTAAATTTAATTATAAAATTAATTAATAGTTCAATTAATTATTTTTAGAAAAAGGGCATAAATAGCACTTGCAAATATTTTGGAAACCTGTCGGATTAACCGTTTTTTTAACGGAATTTCGAAAGTGCCTTAAAAACCTTCTTTTGAAATTAATAAAACCTCTTACTTAGAATCTCTGAAAGACTGCCTTTTCTAAAAATGGAGTTTTGCACGCATTTGCTTATTTGGTTCCCTGTTTTTCCTTAAATTGGGTGGCGACTCCAAAAAACTCCAAAAGAGTTAGTCCATCCTGTTGATATTCTTAAATTTAGCCCTTCGGGGTAATTTTTGGGGTTCAACATGAGTGTCTTCATACAAAATAATCTCTATCAAAATAAGATGATGTGATTTTCTTGTCGAAACTTTCTAGTTCCTCCACACGAGTGTCTTCATCTGCCATATCTTATTTTCAAAAAAAAAAACTTTACAGTTTATAAGAGGAGATGAAGTCTCAAAAAACTTTGTAGTTTGCTTTAACTACAAAGGGTTATTATAGTCAAAAAAGTGAAACTATTAGTCGATATGTATTTTGTCAAAAATACATTAAATGTAGTCAAACAAATTATATTTTCTATGGACTTTACAGTTTCTGTACGTTATCAATTTCAACAAATATTGTGTAACTTAAATTACTATCACAAAATTTAATAATATTTATTCATATATAAAAAACTGCTCACATAAATTAGTCCCCCCAATACTTGTGCTGGAGCCATACTTTTATGAAGGTGAAAATAACAGCATTTCGATCTGTGGTCCTATACTCATAATTGTAAACTAATCCCAGCACTTGTGTTGGAGCCATACTGTTATGAAGCTGAAAATAACAGCATTTTGATCTGGGGTCCTATACTCATAATTGTAAACTAATCCCAGTACTTGTGTTGGACCATCGTGTTACGCAGTTGAAAAATAACAGCATTTTGATATGGGGGATGCTATCAAATTAATCCCAGAATCACAAAATTTAATAATATTTATTCATACATTAATCTCCAGTACTTTTCCTGGAGCTATATTGTTATGCATTTGAAAAATAACAACATTTTGATATGGGGGATGCTATCAAATTAATCCCAAAATCACAAAATTTAATAATATTTATTCATACATTAATCCCCAGTACTTTTGCTGGAGTTATATTGTTATGCAGTTGAAAAATAACAGCATTTTGATATGGATCCTATACTAATGACTGTAAATAGTTGGAAATTATAGACTAATAATTAAAAATGACAACATAGAAACTTCATATAAACCTTCATAACAACTATAAGTTGATATATATTTATAGAATAAATTCCGTAATGTAATAACAGATGCAACTTATAATTGAAAAGGCACCATTACATAATATTTGTGATGTTGTTTACTGAACAATCACAATTCAAAAAATAACAGTTACATTACACATATATAACTGGCCCAAAAACTCAGATATTGTTTACCAAAAACTCAGATATTGAACTAAAACACACAAAAATGCTATCTTATTCAGGCATCTTCAACAGTAGAGCCAGAACTAGAACTAGAACTTGAACTTAAAGATTCTAGTTCAGGCTGCCAAATACTAACATTTAAAACCACACGATCTAATGATTCCAGAACCCTAAAATGTAGCGTAATTCCTACTCCAAGATTATTAGTACGAACAAACTCCCTCCATCCATTATAAAGTGACACGACCCGGAATGCGGTTAGGCCGTGCGGGCACCCGACATCCTTCCCTAAACCCATCGGGCGAACCCTTATCAATTAAATTAGGAAAATAAATATAATTCAATTTTTAAATACAAGCAAGACTAGAAAAAGTATAAATATAATGATACCTCTAAGCTGTAAAAAGAAATTATAGCTGACTACCCACATATTAGGTTTAGGCCTATCCAGTCTTGACATCTAAGAGTACAAAAGAAGACAAATACCTCCTGAAGGGAGCAGAATGCAACTGAAATAATAACCAATAAACTGGTGGCCATCCGGAATAAAAGCTGGCGCACCCTGACAGCTGAAGTCGTCTTCGCTCCTTCACAACGTGGCCAACTTAATCCCGGAGCGAACCTGCCGAAACGGAATAGATAGACAAGAAACAAACAACAAACAAGGGTGAGTCAAAAGGACTCAATAAGTGGGGCAGACTAGCCACCTCAAAGAATAGGATAGCTAGCCAGGGAGAAAAGAAATAGAAAGACCAAATTCCTTTTATTTAAATTATAAAAAGGCAGAGTCAGATAACAATCGGAAACACGTAAGAAACTTATAAACTCAACCAAGGATGCGTGCCAGAAATATATCAACAAATAAGCAATGCACATATAAGCAGAACAGTAGTCATGTACCGCAAGTCTACACAATGGTATGAATTGAGATGAAATGGAATGAAGTGAGATGAAATGAAATATGATGCGAAGGGCCACATGCGCCCGTAATCCCAACCCGAAGCAGAATATTCCTGCATTCGAGGGAATCCAATCTGATAATCAACTGGAGCGGAATATTCCTGCTCCTGGGGCGGAATACTCCTGCACTCTCTTGGGGCGGAATACTCCTGCACCCGATATAATGTAAAGCTGAGGCAGAATACTCCTGCACTCTCCTGGGCGGAATCCTCCTACCCTCAATATGATACAATGGAGCGGAATACTCCTGCTCCTAGGGCGGAATACTCCTGCCCTCAATATGATACAATGGAGAGGAATACTCCTTCTCCTGGGGCGGAATACTCATACACCTAATATGATATGCAATGTAATGCATATGAATGACATATAATGCATATGAATGCAATGTGATGCAATAATAGCATTTCACCGGCGCGGGACTCTCATCGACAGACGGGAAGTAGATGCCAACTCACAGCCAAAGTACAATACTCACATTCTAAATGCAATACCAATAATAGGACATAACATATAATATAGAATATAAATCCAAAGCTAAGGCGTAATGAGTGCGCCTATTGGCAGCTACACACGTAAGGAACACGTGGTAGAAAATCTACGAGGCCAGGTGATAAGGATCAATATGACAAAACAATAAAGATAGGAGAGCGAGACAATTCTCGAACTCCCTTCGAAGTAACCCTGGGGAACTTGTCCCGAGATACCCCCGAATCGGCGTCTAGAAGGACCTACACTATGTAACCACCCTCGAGTCGCACCCGGGACTCGCAAGTAGACTGATCGGGTTTTCGGTTCAAGACTCAACTAGGTTCCACTAGTGAATTCAAGCAACCAAGAGAAGGGTTTTTTTAATAAAGAGATAAACTCTATTCATCATTCATAAGATTCAAAGGTAAGGTAATGTTTGAGGAGGCTAAGTGAAGTATTTATAGGCTTCACTTAGTCATACTAAAAGGTCTAAAGTACCCCCAAAGTGGGTTAAAACAAATAAGGCCACGCAGGGCTACAGTTGGTAGTTCATGCAAAAAGTAGTAAAATATCCCGCATGCTGAAACAGGGGGAGGCGCTCCGCCTCAGGATGAGGCGCTCCGCCTCCAGCTGATGAGGCGCTCCGCCTCAGGATGAGGCGCTCCGCCTTCTTCTGCTCAGCTCTCTGCTTTTTGGTAGGCGCTCCGCCTCAGCATTGAGGCGCTCTGTCTCCTTCTGGAACTTGTGCAAGAGGCTCAAAATGAGCTTGGGGTGGATCCCCTTGGAGCCCAAGTGTTCCTCCATCCATGGTGCTCAAAAGCATGATCCTCGAGCTACTCTCGGAGCCTCCTTCCATGTCCCTCCAAGTCAAGTGAAGATGGGTGTCTTGAATCAACTTAGCTTGACTCCTAGTGAACGGCCTCGAGGTCATATGCCCCGCATCATCCTCCCCTTCTTGGGAAGGTTTCGTCCTCGAAACCATGGCTTCCTCCTCTCCGGCATCACCATCTCCTACATCACAAGGGATCAAGTCAGTCACATTAAAAGTATTAGACACATTGTACTTACCGGGTAGATCAATCACATAGGCGTTGTTGTTGATCTTGGAAAGCACTTGAAAAGGACCATCTCCACGGGGTGCCAACTTCCCTTTCCTAAGGTTTGGAAACCTTTCTTTGCGGAAGTACACCCACACCCAATCTCCCTTTTTGAGCTCAAGCTTCTTCCTTCCCTTGTTCTTCTTGGAAGCAACCTTGGCATAGGCTTCCTCCAAGTTCTTCTTGGCTTTAGCATGGAGCTCAATCATAGCCTTTGCTCGGCTTTTCCCTTCAAAATTAGCAACCATTTCCCTTGGCAAACGGGTTAGATCAAGGGGAATCAAGGGATTAAAACCATACACACATTCAAATGGAGTCATGCCAATCAAGCTATGCAATGTACGATTGTAGGCAAACTCCATGAGGGGTAATTTTTCAACCCACGTCCCGGCCTTACCTCGGGTAATGGCCCTTAGAAGAGCACCCAAAGTCCGGTTTACCACCTCGGTTTGCCCATCCGTTTGTGGGTGGTGGGACGTAGAGAACAAGAGTTTGGCGCCAAGGGCACCCCACAAACTTCTCCAAAAGTGGCTTAGGAACTTGGTGTCCCTATCACTTTGAGGCACACCATGCAATTTCAAGACATTGTCAATGAACAAAGAGGCAACATGTTGTGCATCATCACACTTCTTACAAGGAATGAAGTGAGCTATTTTGGAGAACCTATCCACAACAACATAAATGCTATCATGGCCCCCCCTAGACCGCGGCAAGCCCATCACAAAATCCATTGATATATCGACCCACGGACTAGTAGGTACGGGGAGGGGAGTATACAAACCATGGGGGTTAGCTTTAGATTTCGCATGCTTGCACTCAAGGCAATTTTTGCAAAGCTTTTCAACTTGAACCCCCATCTTTGGCCAATGGAATTGCTCCATGAGAATGGCCAAGGTCTTGTTTCTCCCAAAGTGTCCCATCAAGCCCCCACAATGAGCTTCACGAATCAATAATTCCCTCCAAGAGGACTCGGGAACACACACTTTACCATTTTTAAAGATATATCCATTAACCCATTGGTATTTCTCAACCCTTTCTCCCTTCTCAAGAGCTTCATGAATGCTCTTTAGCTTAGGGTCATTAGCATACATCAATTTAATGCTCTCAAACCCCGTGAGCTTGGAGGCTAGGGTGGTGGCTAGAGCGAACTTTCTAGAAAGCGCATCCGCCACAACATTGTCTTTCCCTTTCTTGTATTGGATAACATAGGGAAAAGACTCAATGAATTCAACCCACTTGGCATGTCTCTTATTGAGCTTCTCTTGGCCTCTTAGATGCTTGAGTGACTCATGGTCACTCTTGATGACAAATTCTCGAGGCCAAAGGTAGTGTTGCCGATGGGCAAGGGCTCTCACAAGGGCATATAACTCCTTGTCATACGTAGAGTAATTCAAGGAGGCCCCTTTCAATTTCTCACTAAAGTAGGCGATGGGTTTGCTATCTTGCATTAAAACACCACCAATTCCCACCCCCGAGGCATCACATTCAACCTCAAATGCCTTTCCGAAGTCGGGCAATTGCAATAACGGGGCGGTACTCAACCTACTTTTCAATTCTTGGAAGGCCTTCTCTTGAGGCTCTCCCCAAACAAAAGGGTTGTCTTTCTTCACCAATTCGGTGAGTGGAGCGGCAATGGAGCTAAAGTCTTTCACAAATCGTCTATAAAAACTAGCAAGACCATGAAAGCTCCTCACTTGAGTCACGGTAGTAGGAGTAGGCCAATCACGTATGGCCTCTACCTTAGACTCATCCACCTCCACTCCTTGGGCACTCACAACAAACCCAAGGAAGACTACCTTCTAAACACCAAAGGCACACTTTTTAAAATTAGCATAGAGCTTTTCGGCTCTCAACTTTTCAAGGACTTGCCTAAGGTGATCAACATGGTTGTCTATTGATTTGCTATAGATCAATATATCGTCAAAGTAGACGACCACAAACTTGTTGATGAATGGCTTTAGAACATGGTTCATTAGCCTCATGAAAGTGCTAGGTGCATTGGAGAGCCCAAAGGGCATCACCAACCATTCATAGAGACCAAACATGGTCTTGAATGCGGTTTTCCATTCATCACCGGTTTTCATCCGGATTTGATGGTAGCCGGACCTAAGGTCAATTTTTCTAAACACACATGAACCACTTAATTCATCTAACATATCATGAAGTCGGGGAATGGGATGACAGTACTTTACCGTTATTTTTTTCACGGCCCGACAATCGACGCACATCCTCCTAGTGCCATCCTTTTGGGAACAAGGATCACGGGTACGGCACAAGGACTCAAGCTCTCCCTCACCAAGCCCTTAGTGAGCAATTCATCAACTTGCTTTTGCAATTCTCTTGTATCCTCCGGATTGCTCCTATAAGCCGGCCTGTTTGGGATTTGGGATCCCGGGACAAAGTCTATTTGGTGTTCAATACCCGTCAAAGGAGGTAATCCATCCGGCATCTCATCCGAGAACATGTCCCCAAAATCCTTCAAGACATTCTCAAACACACTAGGCAAAGGGTTAGTCGAAAAATCACAATTAGAGTTAAGGATCATACCTTTGTGCACTAGGCATAGGAGAAACTTGGTGCCATCATTTCCTCTTAGGACCTCGCCCGGTTGCATCATCGCACATATGCCACCGGTAGATGAAGAAGGTGAGATTGCCACCATGCTTTTGGACAAAGGGCTAGTCTCCATGATTAACTTGGCCTTTGCCGCTTCCCTCAACTCCTGCATTCGATTAAAGTCATCACTCACTTGTTTGGGAGTTAGGGGCTTCAACACAAATTTCCTTCCTTCATGTTGGAGCGTGTAAGTGTTGACACGCCCGTCATGAACCGCTTGTCGATCAAATTGCCAAGGCCTTCCAAAGAGAAGGTGGCAAGCTTGCATGGGCACCACGTCGAACAAGTGTTCATCCACATAACTACCCATTTTGAACTTGATCATTGCTTGCTTCACTACCTTTAGCTCTCCACATTCACTAAGCCATTGCAATCGATATGGCTTGGGGTGTTTCACGGTAGGCAATTTCAATTGGGTTATAAGAGATTGACTCATAACATTAGTACAACTCCTGGAGTCAATGATCATAGAGCACACAACATCCTTGACACGACACCTAGCATGAAAAAGGTTTTCTCTTTGCAAGGTTTCGCTATCCTTCACAATCATAGCTCCTAAGCTCCTCCTCACAACTAGAAAAGTATGAGGTTCCTCATCCTCCATCGTGTCATCTTGATCATCCTCCTCTACTCCCTCATATCCCTCTACTCCTTCAGCTCCCTCCGGCTCACTCTCTTGCTCATAAGCAATATCACCAACAACAACCATGGTCCTTTTCGTAGGACATTCCTTAGCAAAGTGTCCATACCCCTTGCATTTGTGACATTGAATGGAAGAAGAAGTAGGAGTATTCAATTGGGTTTTAGAATTACCTCCAACATTGGGTGTGTACTTCTCAAACGGCTTCTTCACGTCTTTGCTAGCACTTGCTCTGCTAGGGCCACTTGCATTTGTGAATCTTGCATTGGGAGTAGGATTTTTCCAATCCTTTGGCTTGTTCATGGAAGTAGAAGTGTTGCTCTTGTAACGGTTGGACTTTTCTTTATCAAGCCATTGCTCGGCTTGAATAGCGGCATCAAGGACTTCTTGAAGTGAAAGATAAGCATGCAATCTCAATTGTGAAGCTATACCATAGCTCAAACCATTCATGAAACGGATCACGGCTTGCTCCTCATCCTCGGTGTCCATATCCAAGGCCATTCGAGTTCTTTCAAACTCATCATAATATTCATGCACCGTCTTGACGCCTTGCTTCAACTCATATAGTTTCTTGAGTTGTTCTTGACGATATCTAGGAGTGATGTACTTGATACTCATGATACCCTTCAAGTCATTCCAACCCACATTCACGGGGATTCCCGCTCTTCTCCTTGATCTCTTGACGGATTCCCACCAAGTGGATGCGTAGGACTTAAAGGATGAAATAGCATAAGTACCCTTCTTGTCATCGGTCATGTCATTTGTGTCAAACATCCTTTCCATGAGTAGTACCCATTCAATGTAAGCCGCCGGATCACAATTCCCTTTAAAGGTTGGGAGATTAAGCTTCACACTATTGATGTTGGTGTTGTCACGACCCCCACGGAAAGGCTCCAGTTGGCCCCTATAGTGATCTTCATTCACACCATACTCCCTCCTCGCATTCCCTCCAACATACCCCATAGGTGGCGCTCGACCTCTGCCCCTACCTCGATCCACATTTCGACCCCAATTCATACCTCGCCTCGGTTGAAAGTGATCATCAAACCCAAACATATCATCACCATAGTCGGCTTCCTCCCCTTCTTGAGCCTCATCGACTTGCTCAAGAGGTTGCACATTTCGGATGAGTCTTGGTAGTGGAATGTTTCTTGGGGGGTTGTCCAAGATACGGGGAATGCCCGTTCGATCAATTCTCTCTCGATCCTCCTTTACCCGTTGTTGATTGAGCAATTCAATGACATGGCTAACTTGCTCCGGGGTAAAGTTAGGATTACTTGAGACTTTAACTTGGACACTCGGGGTCCCTTTCTCCGATTGGACATTGGAAGTCCCTTGCTCAACTAGAGCACTAGAGTTCACCCTCTCAAGGCTTTCAATCCTCAAGTTCATACTATCCAATTTGGCAAGGATAGTAGCAAGGGCACCCTTAGCAAAATCTTCGCCTTCGGTAGACATTGTACCTACACAAGTAATAAACGTTAGCAAAACAACCTCACACACTCCCTCACAAGTGTTTCACTCGGGTCACTCGTTTAGTGGTGGTGGCTATTTCACTCTTGCTTGAATCCAAAACTTCACTAAGTTGTATAGTAAACCTCAACTTAATCACTCGAATTAAAAGCCAAATGCACACCGGGGTGAGTGGAGTTGATATGACTCTATTGGAACGATAAGCTCTTTAAGTGCGGACTTGAGTCAAAAGAGACTACGAGTCTTCTTTGAATTCTAGTCTCCGGTCTAGGCTTGAGTTTCCTAATAGCTTAGAAGGGCTAGCACAATTCAAGTAGGTAAGATTACTCAAAGAAGTACTAGCTAGATGCAATGCAATCAAAGAATCAAGAGATCCTACGAAAGACTACCCAAAGCAACAACTCCCAGAAGTAGGCGCCCCGCCTCAGAAGAGTAGGCGCTCCGCCTCAGCAATTTCCAGAGAGGTCACAGAATTTAGGCGGTCCGCCTCAGGTTCTAGGCGCTCCGCGTCCTGCAACCTTCAACACAGTTTCACTTCGGGTTTTCTTGGTTTTGCACCCAAAAATCCAACAATTTTCACGTTGTTTTAGCAATTCAAAGGTACCCCAATGTTGTTTGAATCACAAAGAACAAACCCCAACAACTTTTATCAAACCCCAATCAAAAACAAACAATCCACCATGTTCATCATCTTCAAAACTAGGGTTTCAAAATTTTCAAATTTTTAAAGGGTTTCAAATTTTCAATTCTTGTGTTTCAACTTCAAAATCTTGTATTTAGGGTACCAAAACAACGGGTTTCCAATAAGGAACAAACCCCAATAACAATCACACAACGGGTCCAACAAACCAAGAATCTATGATCAAATTTTTTTGTGTTTTTCAACTTTTCCTTTTTTTTTTTTTTTTTTTTTTTGAGTTTTCTTCTTTTTCTTCAACAACAAATAAGAACCTAACGTAGAAACTAACCTAGGCACGAAGAATTAAGGGTCGGGGGTTTATAGAAACAAAACCCGAGCCTTGCTCTGATACCAAGATGATAAGGATCAATACGACAAAACAATAAAGATAGGAGAGCGAGACACTTCTCGAACTCCCTTTGAAGTAACCCTGGAGAACTTGTCCCGAGATACCCCCGAATCGGCGTCTAGAAGGACCTACACTATGCAACCACCCTCGAGTCGCACCCGGGACTCGCAAGTAGACTGATCGGGTTTTCGGTTCAAGACTCAACTAGGTTCCATTAGTGAATTCAAGCAACCAAGAGAAGGGTTTCTTCAATAAAGAGATAAACTCTATTCATCATTCATAAGATTCAAAGGTAAGGTAATGTTTGAGGAGGTTAAGTGAAGTATTTATAGGCTTCCCTTAGTCATACTAAAAGGTCTAAAGTACCCCTAAAGTGGGTTAAAATAAATAAGGCCACGCAGGGCTATAGTTGGTAGTTCATGCAAAAAGTAGTAAAATATCCCGCATGCTGAAACAGGGGGAGGCGCTCCGCCTCAGGATGAGGCGCTCCGCCTTCTTCTGCTAAGCTCTCTGCTTTTTGGTAGGCGCTCCGCCTCAGCTTTGAGGCGCTCCGCCTCCTTCTGGAACTTGTGCAAGAGGCTCAAAATGAGCTTGGGGTGGATCCCCTTGGAGCCCAAGTGTTCCTCCATCCATGGTGCTCAAAAGCATGATCCTCGAGCTACTCTCGGAGCCTCCTTCCATGTCCCTCCAAGTCAAGTGAAGATGGGTGTCTTGAATCAACTTAGCTTGACTCCTAGTGAACGGCCTCGAGGTCATATGCCCCGCATCACCAGGTGCCTCCAAAGAAATGGATAGAAACACTTACCTCTTCCAAAAGTTAGTACGTCTAATCAACAACCGCTTTATCCTTTGGTTTCCTTTCCAAACGATCCCACTCTATTCAATAAGCAGAAAAATATATCAATGTAGGTTAAAGGCTTCATTCCTCACACAAAGTTTTCTCTGTTTTCTCACTTTTAGGTAGTTCATCTGGAAATGAATACCACGGCAAATAAGAGTGGCTGGAACATCACGTCTGGGAAGCCTAATATCCAACCATACTGGCAAAATCTACAAAACAAAACAAAAGAAGAAATGCAAACTTTTATAATAACATCAAACTAGAATAAAACTTAATAAAAAATGGTATGATTAACTTACAAACTGATCTAATTCAGCATCCAATTCATTCAACACTGCTTCAACGACTGTTCCCATCTTAAAAATACAAAAATATTTGGCTCTTCTATTAAGTAACAAAGTAGTCTATTTATATTTAAAAAATTATACAAGAAATCTTCTCTATTACACTGTATTGTCCTTCTGCTTTTGGATGATAGTAAAGATTCTTCCTTATTTATGTAAAAGCTGCATATTGCTTGTTCTTTTCCTTTACGATGCCGAACTGGGGCCAAGTATTAAGAGGATTGAAAAAATAAAAATAAAAACTCAAATGTCCATGTGCATTAATTTACTACCCACAGCAAAAACATCTGGGGCGTCCACGTGACTTAAAATACTAGCCCCAGAGAAGAGGACTCGAGGCGTGGTGATCCACGGATTTTAGTCTTCGCGTAAATAGAGTAGACCTTGTAAAGCATCATTATAGGAGGTTAGGTCAATCAGTGCACTGGCCCTTAGACATAAGGAGTAATTCCAACAAAGACTCTTTGGTCTATTGCGAATTTCACAGGGGCTATGGTCAAGACACCACCAACTACCGAGCCCTCATGCTTAAAGTGGCACACTTGTTGACCAAAGAACACCTCAAGGAACTCCTGAACGACAAGGGAAAACAAGCATATGCACAGAGCAGAGAAGGTGAACCAACCTAGAAGTAGCTAGACACTCAAAGGACGGTTACGAAAATATCGGCGGCTTAGAGTCATGAACAGGAAAATAAGGGTCGTGCTAAATTGTGAAGTCCGAGATGAAGGGAGAAAGAGGCCACGCACAGAGACGATGTTTTTTAATAAAGTTGATAAAGAAGGCATTGTCTTCCTGCATCATGACGCCCTGAACATTACACTGAGGGTAGGGGATACCTAGGTGAAGTCTGTGCTTGTGGATCCAAGAAGCGCTGTCAACTTAATTAGACAAGAAGATATGTGCGACGTGGTGCTGTTGGCCAGGTAATCTCGAGCCCTTATATGTTAACTAGTTTCAACAACTCCAGCGAGAGATCTGTTTGTGAGATAGTGTTACTAGTCCTTATGTCTAGAGAAACAAATTTGACATCCTCCCAAGTCCAGATGTGCGACACATCATAAAATGCCATAATACAGAGGCCATGGATACACGAGATGAGAGAACTACCTTCGACATTCTATCAGGTGCTTAAATGCCCGACCCCATTGGGGCGAACGAGATACGAGGAGAGCAGAACTTGTCAAAATGTTGTTACATGACTGTTATTTCACACGCAGGGAAGGCAGAAGCCAACAGTCGCTAGAAGAGCTTAGGCAACCTCTAGTTGCAAAAATTGCCATTAAGTTTGAAGAGCAAAGGATCCCCACGAAGCACCAGGCATTATCCGCAACTCAAATGAAGAATAAATCTGAAGATCCATGGTAGATGACCTGGATTCATGATTTCAACAAAACGACACTAGAAAAAAAGTTTTACGTATGTTCTAATTGATAACCGAAGCTCAAGAGGAGTTTGCCAACCTCTTTCGTGCCTGTGCATCAACTTTTGCATGGACACATATAGACATGTCAAGAGTGCTTACACAAGTGATCACCCACCGGCTGAATGTGGACCCTTTCTTCAAAGCTGTTAAGTTGAAGAAATGACCGATTAGTGACGAAAAAGGCAATGCAGTTCACAAGGAGGTAGAGAAGTTACTGGATCTATTCGGAAAGTCTATTATCTTGACTGGCTTTCAAATGTCGTGGTCGTCTCAAAGTAGGTAAATGAAGAATGTGCATAGATTTTACTAATTTGAATGAAGCATACTCGAAGGATTTGTTTACCCTGCCCAATGTTGACCAATTCATTGACTCAATGGTGGGACATGAAGGCTTAGTTTCCTGGATGACTACTAATGATGCAATCAGATCCTCATGAATTCAGATGACCAGGAAAAGACCTCGTACATCATTGATTGAGGAATTTATTGTTATCTTGTGATGCCCTTTGGATTAAAGAACGATGGGGCCACATATCAGTAGTTAAATCTAACGTTGAAGGACCAATCGGGAAGACCATAGAGGTGTATATTAATGACATACTGGTAAAGTCATAGTTCCCAAAGGACCATATCAGGCACTTGGAGATAGCAATCGACATGCATGATGAGTTCGGTATGAAACTCAACTCCGAAAAGTGAGCCTTCAGGGAATCATCAGATATGTTCCTCAATTTCATAATCTCAAATGGACGGTTCGAAGCCAATCTTGTAAGATAAAAGCCATCGAAGGAATACCAGAAGTATTTAAACACGAGGCAGAGGTGAAGACACTCAGTTAACAGTTTGAGTTAGAGTGCAAAAGTAAAATGAATCAAGCCACAAGAAGAAAAGAGAACAAGTTAAGTTGAAAATCGAAAAAGCAGCAGAAAAGGACGAAGTGTAGATGTACAGTTTGGCGCCCACACATGCAAAGGTGTGACCTACTTACTGTCATGCAGACACATAATTTTAAAAAATAAAAATATACAGAGCCCAGGAATTCTTAGTGTGCGACCACAAAATAGTAACTTGTTTGCACTTTCATTGGAAACATGTTGTCGTACAACCATAATGTGGCTGCCGAATAACCTGTTCCTAAAAGTAGCTAAACTCTGGACAACACCAAGGGCATCCTAACAAAGAAAAGAGCCTCAACACAATTTAAAGAATAAAAGGAATGTGCGGCTTCATAATCAAAGTGTCAGCCGCATAATCTTGAAGTTCAATGTGAAGGTAGAAACCTCATCAACTAGGTGGCTGCACAACTGTAAATCTGAGATTCAGATTAAGAGCAAATCCTAGAAGTATCGCCGCACAACAAAAGAGTTTGCCGCATAGCTACCAAAGGGCATTTTTATAATCAATTTTCGTAAAGACTATAATCGCTAGAGTTAGTTTATTTACATATCTTTGTCTTGGAGAGAAAGTTAGAGAGCACATTTTTCATCTTTAACAAGCTTCACCATTGGTGAAGAATCAATAATCTATTTGTAAGGAATTTTATATATTATTGTTCATGATGCAACTATCTTTCATTACATGTACGAATTCTTGACAAAGCATGAGTAGCTAAATCAACTCTAGGATTGTATTTAGAGCCTAGTTATAAACTTAATGGATCTAACTAACTAAGCCTAATGCTAATTTTGGAATACCACTTTCATAACCTTCTAACTTAAAATCCAGTGAATTTGTAATGATGAATAAATGTTCTAGTCTTATAAGTACTAAAACTATATCGAAAGATTAATTTAGGAATGGGTAAGGTTATGACGAGAAATCTAAAGTAGGTGTAGAAACGGTCACCTTGGGTTAATGGAGTTGAACACCGAAAGGGTAATAGGCCTACCCGGAATCAACCACTTGTGATTCATGCAATAACTTTTCATACTTGAAAAGGGTCAAAAGGTGCTAATCCCACATATTAGCGAAAGAGATAGGTATGGTGTATGTGTGTGGTTTCAATGTGTTACCCGACATTTTGTGAGCTAAGTAGTGAGATTCGATTAGGGGCATAACTATGTAGCAAATGCAGTCCTAGTCTCTTAAACATCTAGAAAATAACCATTACTTAGAAATCATTAGCTCATAGTATTAATAAAATTTACACTTTATTTAGGAATAATCCAACCAACAAGTTGAATTCGATCAATTTAAACTAACCAAATTATTCATAGCAAGCTCCTTTAGTTCGACCTCATTCCTATGGGCGTTGTTTGGTACACAATCCTTTCTACGGATATACCAAGAAACTTCTATTTAACAAACTATGTTTACTCGATGATAAAACTTGGGATTGTATCCTTAAATTATGAGATGATTATCTGCATAAAATTTTTGCATATTTTCACTTCAACTTTGCACTTCACATAACCAAATTATTGATTGAAAATTAGGCCTCAATCCATCTGGACTTAAATTTGGGCCATCAGATAATTATTGCACTTAGTCGAATCTCACTACAAAAAAACTGCCACTTTGCGGCGGTTTATTTCCAGCAATTTAGAAAACCGCAGCTAATGTTTTTGTTCTGCGGCAGTTTTGTTAAGCGCTACCAATGGAAGGTACATGGGCAGCGATTATAGTGTTCTTGCGGCGGTTCAGATGTAGCAATTATATACCAGCGGTTTTGATGCATCTTTTAAGTGGTTTGCTCATTAAATTTTTTCTTTAAAAAGTTAAAATAATATTAGGTAAATTTGAAAATAGTTTAAGTAGAAACTTTTATGTATAAGGTGAGAGGAGCTGTAATAAAACATAATTTATGTATAAGGCTTATGTATTTTTTTTATAATTAAAAATTATATTTTATTAAGAATAATGTATTTATTTTTTGAAAATTATGTTTTTTTGCGAATTAAATAGTTTTTAAGTTTTATGGGACAAGATATGAGTTGGGTGGAATTATGTACAGAAGAATTTTATTTCGTAATTACAATTGTATAGATAAGTTACATTACTAAAAAAGAGAGCTAAAAAGAAAACGAAGAAAAGGAAACGAAATAGGAAAGTAGCGGGCCTGGCATTAAATCTGTCCCACACCGGTTGATAAAAGCAGTCTTCCTCTTTATAAAGATGTTCCAGGATCAACTGTATGAATTCAACACGTGTAATATAACTTGGAGTAATAGTGACACGTAGGTGACATGTGGGTCTGAGTTGATGATGATGTGTTACGGATGGCCTTTGCTGGGATACTCAATGTGGGCTCAGGCACAGTGGGCCAAGTAAAAAACCTTGTAACATTTTCGAATAATTGTTGCAATATCGCTGGTTTCAATTTTCAGCGGTTACGCCAGCGGTTGGATTAAACCGTGGCAAGAGGGTTTAAGTACAGCTTATCAGGCAGCGTTTTCTTGGCCGCTGGAATTCTCTTTTTGTGGCGGGTCAAACCGCTGCAAATCTCCATTTTGAACCGCTGGAAATATCAAATATTTTTGTAGTGTCTTTCTATTTAACTCGAGCTCCTCTTCCATAATCAAAAGCTTCACATCAACGTTCTCTTGCAACTATCTAACTTGAGATTTACTTAATGGCCTTTTTGGTGCTTCCAATGCTTCATAAATTTATAATTGTAGTTGATGTCCAAGGTTGCATCTATGTTTTTTAATTAAGTTAGGCTGCCATGGATGGTATCAAGGACACCAAGGAACCAACACCTTTGTTGCAGCAAGACACATACTCAGGGTGAGAACGTGCCCAAGTAAAATAAAAGCGGCCAATGCCAAAGGCCCAGGTAGTTGTAAAGACGTCGTACAATATTCCTTCTGATGGAAAGTTGCTTTGCCAAGGCCAACTTGATAGTGATCACTCTTGAAGATTTTTACCTGATTCCCGGTATTGACTTTATGGACAGAATAAGGTGGTGCATGTGCCTCATCTTGAAGTGTAATGATTATGAAATAATCTTGTCTAAACATAGTTCCATGTATGTGATCACCCCCTATGGCAAAGGAGAAAGTTGAATTTATGAAGAAAACATTTATATTCTAAGGCCATTCGGTAAGCAACCACCAAGACTGAATGGATCCTAAAAAGGTGCAATCTACTGTTGATCGGCATGCCACTTTTAATGTCAAAGAAGTGAGATAATTTCTTGGGTTGGCGATTATTAAACAAAGTTATTGTTGGATACTAAAAACAAGCTTCTATATTGAATGATTTGATGAACATAGATATCATGTAGGGGTGGTATGATACTGGTAAAGATACTTTTGCTAATTTAAAAAAGACCATTGCATCAGAATCTATACTGAGATTGCTTGATTATGGATTGCTAGTAGACTAGTGGAGGTGAATCTATCGATAATCAACTAATAGGAAGATATGATATGAGGATAGCGTTTTTGTAATATTTTTAGTATTAAGTATTCACAACACTATGAAAATATTTATTGAAGTTAATGAAGAGCAGTGACAAGGAGAAAAACAGGACGAATAAGGAAAGATATAAGGCTGCAAAAAAGGAAGCGAAAGAATAGTTTAAACGGCATAAACGGTAGCTTATGGATGCATGTATAAAAAATAGCAGATAATGGTGGGAGTATGAAGTTGTATGGGCTCCAAAAGGCAACGGAGAGGCGAGCTCGCGACTTAGACCAAATGAGGTGCATTAAAGACGAGGATGCAATGGTGTTGGAGGAAGAGGCCCATATTAGCTGATGATGGTAGAATCACTTCCATAGACTCTTAAACACAGAGGGAGACAGACATATTGAGTTGGGTCAGTTAGCTAACTCAGAGAGTAACCGAGATTTTGGATATTGTAGCCAAATAAGAATTGAGGAGGCTAAGGGGGCAATCCGTAAAATGCAAGGGAATGAGCAACTAAGCTAGATGAGATCCCAATGGAATTTCGAACAAACGCGGGCAGAGAAGGCTTGTAGTGGATAACTAGGTTGTTTAATGTCATCTTTAGAATGGAGAAAAAGCCTGACGAATGGATGTGGAGTATTATGATTTTCATTGTATAATAATAAGGGTGATATTTTGAATTGCAACAACTATAGGGGTATCAAACTATTAATTCATATTATGAAAGTTTGGGAGAGCATGGTTGAGATGAAGAAGAGGAGGGATGTGTCTATTTCTGAGAACCAATTCAGGTTCATGCCTGGGTGATCCACTACAGAAGTCATTCATCTCTTGAGAAGGATGATTAAACATTATAGGGACTGTGTGGGTAAAAATACGCCACCTATGACCACGAGGACACGAGTCCAGCTGGCGAAGACTACACTTTGCCTACAAGTCACCAGGTGCAAAGGATACATGCCTGCTCTTCAAGCCATGGCCGCTCAGCAAGCACGGGCCATGGGACGCAAGGCATTACATCCCACCGCTTTAAGGTTTATAGTCTCCTAGTTAGGGTTAGCTTGTATCACCGCCTTGAGTAAACAGGCTCACGACCTTATTAGTTTTTATGTTTTATCATAATCAGGACTAGGTAAATCTATAGCTAGAAATAACCCTCTTTGTTGGATGTTTATCGGCCCATTGGCTAAATGCCTAGGACCATCAGAAGCCGAGTATGTGCTGAGGGAGATCCACAGAGGATAGTGCGGGAACAACTCTGCAGGAAGATCACTGGCTCGAAAGGTCATCAGAGCAGGCTATTTCTAGCCCTGAATGCAAGACGATGCAAGCAAATTTTTCCGAGTGTGCCATAGCTGTCAGCTATTCTCCCATGCATTTAATCAGCCAATAGATCCTTTACACTCCGTAATTGCACTGTAGCCTTTCATAAATGGGGGATGGAGATCGTGGGACCTAAGCCTAAGGCACGCGGAGGCATCAAATTGCACATCATGACCGACTACTTCACTAAGTGGGTCGAAGCAGCAGCTTACGCTCGAATCTGAGAGTGTGAGGTGATACAGTAGATTTTGAAAAAATATCATGTACCGATTTGGAATTCCTTACGAGATCACTTGTAATAATGGACCAATTTATAGGAGTTGAGATCACAACGTTCTTGAAGGAATTTAAGATCAAAAGGATAACATCAATGCCTTATCACCCTATGGCTAAATGTCAAGCCGAGCCTTCAAATAAGACTGTTGCAGAAAGGTTAAAGAAGCGACTCAAGGAAGCTGAAAGGAAATGGATGGAGGAGCTGCCAGGGGTTCTGTGGGCCTATGGCACCATGACAAATGACAGCACGGTGAAAAATCGATTCTTGCTGATCCCTGTAGAGATACGTGAATTCAGCCTACGTTGGTCGTTCACCGAAGAGGGACCAATGAACGAGGCTTTGGAAGCCTCACTTGACTTCCTGGACAAGTACTGATAGATAGCGGCCTTAGCAGCCCAGATGCAACGGGCGGAGCAGTACTAAAATGTGCGGACCAGCTTGTGTTCTTTTGACATAGGAGACCTGCTCCTTCACAAAGTATCTCAGAACACCAAAGAGGCCAACGCAGGCAAGCTAGCTCCAACTGGGAAGGACCGTACAAGATCTGAGGCATAGTTGGAAAAGGTGTGTATACCCTTGAGGACATGGAAGGAACAGCTATTCCAAACAGCTGGAAAGTCACTTAGCTTAAAAACTACTACTCCTGAAAGGTCAATAGGCCATTTTACTCGAGACACATATTTTCTCTTTTCTTGTTCTTTATTTCTTTCAAAAGGAAACTTAGCCCCTGTCGTTGTTATTAAAGTTTAATAAAACTTTTATTGGCCATGTGCCTTTCTTTTATTCAATAAAAATGCTATTCTACTTAGTTTTACAATAAGATCCATCTAGGATCCAACTTTGCATAGCCCCGACCATATTCGTGTCGAAGTAATACACTCACTTTTCATTAAATGAACCTATAGGCAACCTGCATTTACATTCGTGCAAGGCTTCATATCATGCTATTTAAATGCTGGACTAATAGCTGTTATTATAGGCAAATTCTGTCATTGGTAAATGCTCTTCCCTATTGCGTTTAAAATCTAGGATACAAGCTCTCAACATATCCTTGCGCGTCTGAATGGTTCGCTCAGCATAAGCACTTCCTAAACCCGAAACGTCCTTCCACAAGCGGGCATGTGGAATAAGAGAGTGTGACAGCCTTGGCGATTCCGCTGGGGAGCTACCAGTGAAAAGCTGAGAATCTCAGTCTTTAACAATTTGACGTCTTTCGGCTTTTGAATATTTGTATGTATATTGCCTTGATAAGTTGAATGTTACTGCTTTGATATTGTTAAATTGTATATATACACAATTATCTTCTCTCGTACACCTCTTTGTCTTCTGGAACAGTGCATACATGCACGCCAATTTCGCTTCGGCGTCTTCAATTTCTGTCGTGTCTCAGGACACAAAAAGTTAACTCTTATTAGGAGGAGGTGCGTTGGATCAGTGATGTTGTGCATATATTACATGTGTCTTGATATTGAACTTTCCATAATTTTACATGTTTTTTGTGATTTTCAATGTCAATTAGGCCCAACATGATTTAATTCTGTAGGTTGCTCTAACGGATTGTTATTTGGTGGCTTAGGAGATAATTGTTAGATTAGAAGGAACCAAACAAAGTTCAAGTCTGGAGGAATTCGGAGAGAGAGCTTCTGATCAGCCAAACTTGAAAAGTGGAAGCACGTGTTTTAATATCCCGAAGCAAAGCTAGGTGGGAAAGATGGTTTTCTAAAGCAATGTGGATTTGGAAGTATCATGTTCTATTTATTCTAAGAAAATTAGAAATAGTTTTTCGTACAATTTTATACTCTATATAAGCTCAATTACATAAGATTTTGGAGGATACACGGGGGGACACAAGGGCAGCAAGGCAGCCACGGCTTGGAGGCTCTTCATTGAGTTTTTCTCTTTTCTTCTCTTTTTCTTTATTTAGTTTGTTAGTTCTAGAGTTGTGGGATTCTCCATCTATGTTGAATTTCGAATATTAATTTGATTTTATTAGTTTATCATATTGGATTATTTATTATATCCTGATCTTAATTATTTGATTGCATGATCACCAATTAAATACTATTTATGAATCTTGAATTGAACTTGAGAAAGGGAATTCTTGATTGCAATAGGATTTAATAGAGCTTGTTCTTAAACCTAGGCATCAGGGAATAGATTCGCGGATAAGGATAGGAATATACCTAGTCGCCTTGCTTAATCATTATACAGGAATTATTAATGTGTTCTTGTTAACTTCTGATTCCATAGGAATATAGGTGTTGGATTAGCTTGAATAGGCAAGCAAGATATCGGAAGAGTCTTGTGAGCAATATTAACCCTGTCGATTAGTAACCCAGATAAATTAATTAAGTTGAATTAACTGAAGAATTCAACAGGATTCGTAGATTTTCCATAACCCTGGAACTTTATCTCTTATTAAATTCGACTTTCTACTTGTTCTAGTTTATTAGTTAATCCTTTAAATTTATTAGTTAATTTTAGTTAGATAAGTCTCAATAAACTATCGCAATCTTTGCTCTTTTAGATAATTAGGAATAGTTTGATTTAGTTGATAGTTAGTCATAAGTCTTTGTGGGAAACGATACTCGATCTTATCACTTTATTACTTGTCGACCATGTATACTTGCGTGTGCGTTTAGGAGCAACAAGTTTTTGGCGCCGTTGCCAGGGACTTAGAAATTAACTATTTTTCTAAACTAGACTTTTACTTTTTATCTATTCAAGTTTTTTTTATTTATTTAGTTTTTATTTAGTCTAGTTTACTATTGTGTTATTTGTTATCATGACATCTAGTAATAAAAATTGGTCGAGTAGTTGTAATTCTAATTTTGATGATTTTTTATCTACTTTGCGGAGGAACCCACTTGTTGGAGAATTGTCCAATTCTTTCAACCCTACGAGACTAGTTATGTGAATTTTCTACCACCTTTGATTAGAACTTTTGTAAATTGTGTGGTGGTTGGTGAAATGATTGTCCTAAGTGTCATACTCTTTCCCCCAATAATTTTTGTGATGATTCTAATGGTATTAGTGAGTTTGACAGGAGCGATAAAGTGAAGATTGTAAGCATCACTTGGCTTAAGGATGAAACACAACTCTTAGAAGCTTATGAGGATTTTAAGAGTGAACTTACAAATATGAAGAGACAATTTATGGAAGAAAGAGTGGAGCTCGAAGAAGAAATTGACAAATTTTGCCTGGCTATTCATGATTTGGAGGCGAATTTGAGAAATATGATTGAGGGGTCTAATGCTCAATTACCAGTTTTCGTGGATAGTATATTTAAGCTAGAAGAAGAGCTTAGGAGCCTAGTTGAGGAGCAAAAAGTGAAATTACTACCATTCGACCTTATAACAGTTAATGATGATGTGGTTGAGAAAGTCGTATTAGACTCTAGCGAAGAAGTGAAAAATATAAATTTTGAAGATTCTAATGCGCTTAAAAGTAATGAAGTCAAAAATAAAGAAATTTTAGAGTTGGAGCACATAGGACCTCATCTTGGGCACTTTTCAACATTATGTTTGGTTTGCGACATGGAAATCGAGCCATCCGAGCCAATTGAGAAGTCGAGGGAGGAGGAACAAAGTGCCTATATTCTAAAGTTTGTGAGGCCAAGAAGACAAAACGACATCCCTTATTTAAAGGCTAAGAGGTGCAAAATGCGATAATTATTTCTCGGTATTTTTGGGTTTGTGCCACCACCCCGGGAGCATAGTCGCAAGCTTGAAACCTAATTCGGAAGATGATTTATTAATTCAAAGTGGAGACAAAAGTGGTGAAGTTTATCCACGTTGTGTCGCGATGTTAAATTAAGCGCTTCATGTGAGACAACCCATGCTTTATTACTTTCCTTTGTTAGTTAGTTTTTATATTTAAATTTTAAAAATTTGTAAAGAATAAAAAGAATGAAATTGTTTAAATAATAAGTACTACCTGCTGAGAAAAAAAAAGGTAAAAAAATAATAAGTAAAAAAGAATGCTGCTTCTTCACTCTGTGGCTAAGAACTCAATGCACGTACACTACCACCTGCTCTTACTTGCTGCTTGTCCAGGTATGATTCTCTTCTCCCCTCTCATCTCCTTGATTCTGTCTCTACTCGTCTACATCTTTGCTGCTGTGATCCCCACTCTTGTTTCCCCAGAGCTAAGCTTTTACTTATACTGTTTACTAAAATGTAGTGAGAATCTGTTGGTGAATGTTTGGTATCTGCTTGTAGGAAGCTCGGGGATGCGCTGATGCTGATGATTGATGAATTCCCAGTAGTTGGGAGGGTTTAATTCGAACCAAATAGGAGTACTGTAGGCTGTTGAGATGCGCGGACATTCGATGCTCGATAAAATGCCTAGCTGAAGATTGAGCTGTTGTAGCGAAGTCTGAGTAGCTAAGCAATAATATGTTGATGCTACATACTGTGGAGTGATTGGTCGAGGGGCTAGTTCGCGGGTTGAATAAGCTTGACTGATGGTGCACGACACATGCAACATGTCTTAATTTTGCGGACAATGACACTTCCCTTTTTACTACTGTTAGCTAGCTCTGTTTTCTGTCTCTCCTGCTTCATGAATTGTTTTAAAATACTTTATGAGATTGTATAACATAAGTGCGGGGTGCAGTAGTCACTATTAACAATTCCACTCATGTAATGCTGAGGTTTCTTAAATAGTTACTACTCTGTTAGTTGCTTCCGTCGCTTTGTGTCATAATTGTTGCAAGGTAGAATCTTTGCGTGTGCATCCTACATGCCTAAGGACTTTGAGAGGCTGTCTTATTCGATGTTGAACATATGTAGTCGTACTGGTGCTATGCACAATGAAACAAACAGCTGAAACAAGCAAACGAACAAATTCAAGGAACATAGCTAGTCTGATCTTCACCTGGTGTGGTGGAGCCCCTGTCGGCTACATAAGGGAAGTTTCTTATCGCCCTGCTTGCTTTTTAATTGTTCGTGCATTGAGGACATTGCATAATATTAAGTGTAGGCTGAGGGATTCCTATATTTTGATGTATAATTTTTTTAGCTTATCAATTGATATTTTTAATTTTTTATTGCTTCTAGTTTAGATTTTACCAATAAAAAAAATATCAAAAATAGAAAACAGGAAAATACAAAAAAAATGAGTTACTTTTTAGTTTAGTCTTTTTTTAGTTTTTCTAGTCATAATTAGAGTAGATAATAATTCTCCGTGGTTTTTCTTTGTGCATCGGTTCTTTTCCATGGGATGTATTTTTGAACCGGGTATTTATTCTATTTATTCCTTTTAGATAGTTTTTAGTTGTAGAAAAAGAGAAGAAAATTGCTTAGCTTAATTCATTATAGCTAGAGCCTGATGACACATTATGTGATGGAAAAGTAAACCATTAGGAGAGTAGGGAAAGGCCTGATTTTTAGCTTTAACTCAAGTGTATTTTCCTAAGTCCTATGGTGTCCACTACACTTTGAGCACTTTGTTTTCCCCTATGTACTTAAATAATTGTGAGCTTGACCTTTGATTAGCAATGATGAAGAGAATGAACTTAAGAAAAATGAAAGAAAAGAATCGACAAAAAAGAGAATGAATGATATGATTGAAACAACCGTTTGAGAGCCTATGAAGGGTTATGAAACAACGGGGAAAAGAAGAATAAAAAACATGTCCAAAGCAAAAGGAAAAAAAAAGAAATAAAGGATGGGGGCAATGATGCCGGGCAAATTGGAGCCAAAGCGCCAACCATCAAGAGCCAAGCTCGAGGGCACAAAGGATGCAAGTGAAGGGCTCCGGAACCATATTGAAGATCATGCATTGGAGCACCATGGATGGAGGACCGCTTGGGCTCCAAGGGGAGCCATCCCAAGCTCATTTTGAGACCCTTTCACAAGTCCCAGGATGAGGCGGAGCGCCTCAGCATGGAGGCGGAGCGCCTACAATAATCGAGAGAGTTTATCAGGAGGAGGCGGAGCGCCTCAGCTTGAAGAACCACAGGAGGCGGACCGCCTAGTGGGGGGAGGCGGACCGCCTACCCCCTGATGCAGCCGGAACACGTGCTGATCAAGTGTTCGATCCACCGAGGAGACCGATGACAAGAAGCCAAGCCAAGCTGCTGCACGATGTGCATGTTCACTTAGCCTGGCCGAAGGAAAACAATTGCTCCGAAGTTGAGTGGCCGAGCTCAAGAATCGAAGGCATTATCTTCAGATTTGAGCCCGAAGGCAAAGTGACCGAGGACAATGAGCTCGAAGACAATTGAGCGTCCGAAGGCAACAAGTGTGTTCGAGCAGACAATCGGGAACCGAAGCCAAGGCTTACCGAAGTCAAAGTCTGCCGAACACAGTTTAATTCAGCCCTTTGTGGCTTATTTCTATTGGTCGCCTGTGACCCTTTTACTAGTTTACCCTTAGTATTTCCTATATAAACCTTGTTTCCTTTCATTGTAGACACCTAGTTTTTGAATATTGATGAATTGAATGAAAGTGCCGAGCACATTTCTTCTTGTCTCCGTCGTGAGCAAAACCCCGGTGAGGGCTTTTAAGGACTTGTGGCTTTCGGTTAGTCCGATTGAACATTCCTCTTGATCATTCAGTTTGCAAGAGGCAATGTTCTCTTGAGGATTGTTGCATAGTATAGGTGATCCTTGTATCCCTTTCGATTGAGCTTTGAGACAGGTTCCTCACTGTTCTTTCGGAAGAAGCAAGTTTTGTCTTGCTTCTATCTTTTATCTTCTTGTTTGTTCTTCCGCGTTTGTGCTAGCAACCCCTTCGGGATTTGCATTGCACCATCTTGGTATCAGAGCACGGTTTGGGCATTGTTTCTACAACCCCAAATCCTGTTCAAGTTATCTTTAATTTCGTGCGTTGTGTCTCTGTTTTCCGTTTCGTCTTCTTGATTTGGTTTTGTTACTGTTGGTGTTGTTATTTTACAAAAAAAAAAAAAAAAAAAAAGTGTTAAAAAGAAAATTCAAAAATTGTGTTTGATTGTTGGTTGTTTGGGAAAAACAACCATTGATTCTTGTTCACCATCGAGTTCCGAATCCAACAAGTACCCGACGTACTAATTTCGTGACTAGGGTTTCTTGATGAATTTTTTGGACTGTTTTGAGCTTTAATGGTGACTGAAAACTCGAACCCCACTGTGTTTGGAAGAAACCGGTGAAGATTGGTGGTTCTTGAGTGATTTGGGTTTGTTTGTTGCTTTAAAATCGAAGTTCTGAGTTAAATCGTAGTCCGTACACCGGAAAACTTGTTACAAAATCGTAACAGTGTACGACTCGAACGAGCTGGTTCTTAGCTCGAAGAACTTGAACTGAATTCCTCCGATGTTGTTGAAACCGGAGTCGAAAGGGCAACCCAGATCTGTTGAAATTCGTGGTCAGTGAACCGATGTTGTTTTGTCCGTACGCCGGAGCAAGGTCACTGTTCCATTGAAGAAGAAAGGGGTTCAAATTTTAACATCAAAACCCCAGGTGAAAATTGTCGGCTGAAAAAGGAAAGTGGATAAGGTAAAACCCTATCCGTACCAAGGAGGGACCACTCTTGTACGGACAGGAGTGGGTGTGATCGAAAAAGATTCCAAAAGGGAATCAAAGGGTAGATTCTCCTAGGATTCTCACTTCCTTTCGTGTCAAATTCTAGTTGGTGGATCTTTTGAGTAATTGTCCTACTCGAGGTCGTACTAACTCTTTTAAGCTGATAGGAATTCGTGCGAAGGGGTGACCGAAGTCCAAACTTTCGTAGAAATTCTTTTGACTCCCCGAGCTCAGTTAAAAGGCGTCCGTTCCATCGAGTCGAACATCACTTCACTCTTCCCGAAGAGGCAGTGACTATTGTCGAACTTGAAGGATCTTAGAGGACCGATCAATCAGACGAGCCACTGTTAACAAGTCCTTGAGTGATCAAAAACCGAACCCATAAATTGAGTGGACCCGAGTGCCACCCAACAAAGGTGAGGGAGAGTGTGAGGTGATTTCTAACCCTAACATTTGTTTGGTCTTTGACTTGTGCAGGTACCATGGCTGGTAATGGAGGCGAAGGAAAAGGCATTGAAAGGCCCGAAGTATCGTTAGCCGATCTCATGGCTGCGATACAAGGCGTTAGTGCCGAAATAAGAGGAGTAACTGCTCGAGTAACTCTCCTCGAGCAGGGAAGCGCGTCCGTGGCCATGAATGGGTCCGGCGCTGGAACTAGCCAAACCACTCCGATGAAACCTGAGCTGTATGCTGAGCTTGTACGACAACATCAGTTGACAAGTGAAGCAATTCGAAGAGAACTTAACTTGGGCATTCCCCGAGGAGAAAGAATACCACCTCCAACGGCCCGAAGAGATCTTGGAGCTGTTGCCGAAGAAATTGATGAAGAGGAATTTCTCGAGGACGAATATGAGCGTGAGCCGCCATTCGCTCAACGAAGGCAAGCTCACCGAGGTCGTGGAAATTTCCGAGGTCGAGGCCGAGGCGCAAATGTTGAAAGAAATATTGAGCGTGAGGCTGATGATCGAAATGATGAGTATGTCGAACAGGTTCGTGGTGTTCGAGACTCAAATTTGAACAGTGTCAAGATCACTATTCCACCCTTTAAAGGAACTAGTGATCCCGATGAGTATCTTGAATGGAAGCTTAAAATGGAGCGCATCTTTGAAATCAATGAGATGACCGATGAGAGAAAAGCTGCCCATGCCATTGCTTCGTTCGAAGCTTATGCATCAACGTGGTGGGAATCTGACAAGAGGCATAGACGAAGGAATGCCTATCCCGAAGTCAATACTTGGCCACAATTGAGAAGAGCAATGGATGCTAAGTATTTGAGTGCCAAGTACAGGCAGACTCAAATGCAAAAGCTCTATGAGTTAAAGCAAGGGTCCAAGGCTGTCCAAGAGTACCACGATGAGTTCGAAAAGGTTCGATTGAATCTTGATCTGGTCGAAGACGAAGAACAAGCCATTATCAGATTCAAAAATGGCTTGGCTAGGGATGTGTCATCTCACTTGAGGCTCCACGTGTATCACACGTTGGAAGATCTGTTCGATGCTGCCACCGAAGCTGAAAAATTGGTGAAGGACGACAAGGCCAACCGGTATCGAGGAGTCACTACTTCTACTCCTTTGAACCGAGGTAAAGAATGGAAGAGTCCAAACCAAGCAAGTGCTAACACTGTTCGAGATTCGAAGAGACCCTTCGAAAGAGGTATGACCGTTAACCAGTCGAGAGAAGTGGGAGGTAAAGTTCAACTCAACTCTCCTAGTGCTTCAAATATTCAGTGTCACAAATGCAAAGGTTATGGTCACATGGCAAAAGAGTGTCCAACTCGCAAAGTTATGCTTCTGCTCGAAGATGGAACCGTCCATGAGCAAGCGAGTGACACCGAGGAAGAAATTATCGAGGAGACTGATCGAGCTGAAGTTGATGATGATCATGAGGCTGCCGAAGCTGATCATCCGGAAATGTTTCTTGTGGTTCGAAGGAATTTGAGCTGCATGACTCTGGAAGAAGAGGACAACCAAAGAGAAAACCTCTTTCATGCCCGATGTCGAGTGAGGGGAAAGGTGTGTTCGATGATCATTGATTCCGGTAGTTGTGCCAATGTAGTAAGCCAAACTTTGGTTTCACAAATGGGATTACCTACGATGAAGCATCCCCACCCTTACAAGTTACAATGGCTGAATGAGTGTGGAGAATTTTGAGTTGTCAAACAAGTGTGGATCAAGTTCAAAATCGGAGAGTATCAAGATGAAATGATATTCGATGTGGTTCCGATGCAAGCTTGTCATTTGCTATTGGGTCGACCATGGCAGTATGACCGAACAGCTGTTCACAATGGTAGATCCAACACTTACACTGTGAAGCTCGATGGGAAGAGTTTTATACTCAAACCCTTGTCTCCAAAACAAGTCACCGAGGACTATAAACGAATGAAAGAAGCGGCCAAAGCTAAGCTTCCGATAGGAGCAAAATTGGGGCCCGAAGAGACAAACTCACCGGCCGAAGTGAAAGGAATTTGTGCAATCATGCAACCCGGTGAGATCTTACGAGGCAACGACCACGATCAGATGATGATTTGCCTCGTGCACAAGGGTATCTTTCTAAACTCTAATGAAGATTTTTCTAATGATAACCCTTTGCCTTTGTTTGTTCGTAAAGTTTTGTAGGACTTCGAGGACATGTTTCCCGAGGAAATGCCAGGTGGATTACCTCCGATGAGAGGAATCGAGCACCAAATTGACTTCGTGCCAGGGTCTCAAATCCCTAACAAACCTGCATACCGGTGTAATCCCGAAGACACCAAAGAGCTCCAACGGCAGGTTGATGAATTGTTAAACAAGGGCCTCGTTCGTGAGAGCTTGAGTCCTTGCGCCGTTCCAGTTATCCTTGTCCCGAAGAAGGATGGAACATGGCGAATGTGTGTTGACTGTCGAGCAGTCAACAAAATAACGGTAAAGTATCGTCATCCTATCCCTCGATTAGATGACATGCTAGATGAGTTAAGTGGTTCTTCATGCTTTTCGAAGATAGACCTCAGGTCCGGTTACCACCAGATCCGAATGAAACCCGGAGACGAGTGGAAAACCGCATTCAAGACCAAATTCGGTCTCTATGAATGGTTGGTGATGCCTTTTGGCTTATCCAATGCACCGAGCACATTCATGCGATTGATGAACCATGTGCTCAAACCGTTCATAAATAAGTTTGTTGTCGTTTATTTCGATGACATACTTGTTTATAGCAGAACCGTGGATGAACATGTCGACCACCTAAGGCAAGTGCTCGAAAAGCTTCGAGAAGAGAAGTTGTATGCCAACTTCAAGAAATGCGCCTTCGGTGTCGATCGTGTAGTCTTTCTTGGATTTGTTGTCAGTGCTAATGGTGTCGAAGTCGACGAATCAAAAGTCGAAGCCATCAAAGATTGGCCAACTCCAACCTCGGTATCACAGGTTCGTAGCTTCCATGGCTTAGCTAGCTTTTACCGAAGGTTTGTTCGTGACTTTAGCACCGTAGCTGCTCCTTTAACCGAGCTGGTGAAGACAGACAATCCATTTGTGTGGGGAGAATCCCAAGAAAGGGCTTTCCAAAAGTTGAAACGGAGGCTTTGTTCTGCCCCGTTGTTGCAACTCCCTGACTTCGGCAAAGCATTCGAAGTCGAGTGTGATGCGTCTGGAGTTGGGATCGGAGGAGTGCTGATGCAAGATTCGAAGCCGATCGCTTACTTTAGCGAAAAGCTTAAGGGTGCAACCTTGAACTACTCTACGTACGACAAGGAATTGTATGCCCTCGTTCGAGCACTCGCCCATTGGCAGCATTATTTGTGGCCTCGAGAGTTTGTGATCAAAAGTGATCATGAGTCTTTGAAACATCTCCGAGGTCAGGAGAAATTGAATCGAAGACATGCCAAGTGGGTTGAATTTATTGAAAGCTTTCCCTATGTAATTCATTACAAAAAGGGAAAAGATAATATTGTGGCCGATGCGCTATCAAGGAAATTTGCCTTAGCAACCACTCTCGCCTCTAGGCTCATGGGATTCGAAAGCATCAAGTCGATGTACGAGGACGATCCCAAGCTGAAATGTGTTCGAGACGCAATCTTGAGTGGCCGAAAGGTTGAGAAATATCAGTGGCATGATGGCTACCACTTCAAAAATGGGAGGGTTTGTGTGCCAGTGTCATCGTGGAGAGAGCTCTTGGTTCGAGAAGCTCACTCAGGTGGACTGATGGGGCACTTCGGTGTCGATAAATCTCTTGGTATCTTGACCGAGCAGTTCCATTGGCCCAAAATGCGACGAGATGTGGAAAAGCTTTGCAACGCTTGTCTCGTTTGCAAGAAAGCAAAATCGAAGTCCAACCCTCATGGTTTGTACACCCCGTTGCCTGTGCCTGATCGACCTTGGGTTGATATATCCATGGACTTTGTCTTGGGGTTACCGAGGTTGGGGGGAGGACATGATAGCATCTTCGTTGTGGTTGACCGTTTTTCAAAAATGGCTCACTTTATTCCTTGCAAAAAGTGTGATGATGCACAGCATGTAGCTACATTGTTTGTTTCTAACGTGTTAAAATTGCATGGTGTACCTCGTACTATTGTGAGTGATCGAGACTCGAAGTTCTTGAGTCATTTTTGGAAGTGTTTGTGGGGTGCCCTCGGCACCAAACTACTATTCTCGACGTCTCACCATCCTCAGACTGATGGACAGACCGAGGTAGTTAACCGAACCTTGGGATCGTTGCTTAGGGCAATGACCAAAGGGAAGGTTGGAAACTGGGCTGATCGTTTGCCCATGATGGAGTTTGCATACAATCGAACGGTGCATAGAATGATCAACATGACCCCGTTTGAATGTGTGTATGGCTTTAATCCTTTGATTCCACTTGATTTAACCCCATTGCCTCGAGATTCTGTTCTTGATTTTGAAGGTACTCGACGAGCAGCTGCCTTGATTGAATTGCATGCAAAGGTGAAGAAGAACCTCGAGGAGGCCTATGCAAAGGTTGCCTTAAAGAAAAACAAGGGGCGTAAAAAGTTGGAATTAAAGAAGGGAGATTGGGTTTGGGTTCACTTCCGAAAGGAACGCTTCCCGAACCAAAGGAAAGAAAAGTTGGCTCCTCGAGGGGATGGTCCATTTCAAGTGTTGACCAAGATCAACAACAATGCCTACGTGATCGACCTCCCTGGTGAGTATAACGTGTCCAACACCTTTAATGTTGCTGACTTAGTTCCTTGTGTTGTAGGTCCAACTTCGGAGGACGAGGAGGGCTTGATTTCGAGGACGAAATCTTCTCAAGAAGGGGAGGATGATGCAGCCCGAACACGTGCTGATCAAGTGTTCGATCCACCGAGGAGACCGATGACAAGAAGCCAAGCCAAGCTGCTGCACGATGTGCATGTTCACTTAGCCTGGCCGAAGGAAAACAATTGCTCCGAAGTTGAGTGGCTGAGCTCAAGAATCGAAGGCATTATCTTCAGATTTGAGCCCGAAGGCAAAGTGACCGAGGACAATGAGCTCGAAGACAATTGAGCGTCCGAAGGCAACAAGTGTGTTCGAGCAGACAATCGGGAACCGAAGCCAAGGCTTACCGAAGTCAAAGTCTGCCGAACACAATTTAATTCAGCCCTTTGTGGCTTATTTCTATTGGTCGCCTGTGACCCTTTTACTAGTTTACCCTTAGTATTTCCTATATAAACCTTGTTTCCTTTCATTGTAGACACCTAGTTTTTGAATATTGATGAATTGAATGAAAGTGCCGAGCACATTTCTTCTTGTCTCCGTCGTGAGCAAAACCCCGGTGAGGGCTTTTAAGGACTTGTGGCTTTCGGTTAGTCCGATTGAACATTCCTCTTGATCATTCAGTTTGCAAGAGGCAATGTTCTCTTGAGGATTGTTGCATAGTATAGGTGATCCTTGTATCCCTTTCGATTGAGCTTTGAGACAGGTTCCTCACTGTTCTTTTGGAAGAAGCAAGTTTTGTCTTGCTTCTATCTTTTATCTTCTTGTTTGTTCTTCCGCGTTTGTGCTAGCAACCCCTTCGGGATTTGCATTGCACCACCCCCTGTGACACCATTGCGGTATTTCACTAGTTTTGGGTGTATTTCCTATTTTAGCCCTAAGTGGCCTTTTATGTATTAACCTCACTTGAGGGCACTTTAGTCATTTACTTTAGTCTTAAAAGGGGCCTATAAATAGAGCCCTTAGGTCTTCATTTCATTTTAGCAAACCTTGAATGTAGAATGATGAATTTCTTGAGTGAATCTCAATGAAGAACCCGTGAGCAGGCATGATTTCACTTGGTGATTCCAAGTTGAACATCGAAACCTCTTTGATCATTCTATTTGCAAGAGCTGGGTGCCTCTTGAGGGTAGTTGCGTAGTATAGGTGATCCTTGACTTCACCCGGGGTGTATCGAGACAAGTTCCTCGATGCTACTTAGGTAAATGTTTCAAGCCTCGTCTTGCTTTTTATCTCGATATCTTTATTGATATCGCCTATCTTGTTTTAGCTTCCGCATGTTCGTATCGTTTCTAGCTTCCGCATGTTCGTATCGTTTCTAGCTTCCGCTCGTTTTTCCCTGCATCAGTTGGTATTAGAGCAAGGCTCGGGTTATGTTCTTACAAACGCCCTTTCCTTGTTCCATATGTTAGTATTGTTGTTGTGTTGTTCTTGTTGTTCTTGAAAAAGAAGAAAACAAAAAAAATTGAAAAAACTAGAAAACTTGAAAAAAATTTGGTAGATTGGGTTTGATTCGAATCCCCAAGTGTTAAAAAGTATTGGGGTTGGTTCCTTATAGTATTCTCGTTGTTTTGATACCCATATTTCACGTTTTGGTGTTATGAATCAAAATTTCGAAAATCAAAATCCCAAAAGTTTGAAAATTTCTTGTAAATGCTTCAACTTGAATGGAAGCTTGTTGTTGTTTGTTGGGGGTTGAAAATCATTGGGGATTGGTTATTATAGTTCTATACACCTTTGGGTATCATTAGTTTTGTGTATCGGGTTGAAATCATTGGAAAATTTGGGCAAAACGGACCAAAATCGCGTTTTGCGAAGTTGCAGGAAAACACCCTAGACGGAACCGCCTAAATTCTGAGGCGGAGCGCCTCCCTCTGGGCTGCTCTCTGGATTTTGCCAGGTGGAGCGCCTCCTTCCTGAGGCGGAGCGCCTCTTTGCTGAAGGTTTTTTCGGGTAGTTTTTTGCCTAGGTTTCCATTGTTAATCGCCCACGGGCTTCTTGGTTAGTATTTCTAGGGTAATTGGCCTACTCGAAAGACACTAACGCTTGAGCGTATTAGGACATTGGTGCCTAGAGGAGAGTAGAACTCAAAGAAGCCTCATAAAACATTTTTGGCTCAAGTGCTCACTCATATAGGCGTTCGTCCATCTAGTCCCATCAATTCCACTCACCCAGAAGAGTAATTGGTTCGTGCGACTTGAGTGGTTATTGAGGTAGTTGTTCAACTACGAGGAAGCCTTTGAAATCAAGCTTGAGTGATCCTACCACACACTAAATTGAGTGTACCCGAGGTACATTCCAAAGGTGAGGGAGCGAATGAGGTTTTTACTCTAACCTCTTTCTCTTATCTTTAATTTTTGTAGGTACATGGCCGGAGACGTATACGATACCGTTGAGGTCCCGGTAAGCACTTTGGCCTACCTCTTGGTTGAGGTGAGATCTATAAGCTCGAGCTTTGATCGCCTCAAAGAGGAATGGACCCCGAGTGTCCAAAAAGATGCCGGAAAGGGCATTAGTGAAGGGAAGTTGGGCATTCCCCAACAAGTGGGCATTCCCCAACAAGTGGGCATTCCCCAAGATGGTGTAGTTACTCACTCTAAGAGTAAGTATACTACCCCTATGAGCCAACCAATGGCAAATGAGGGAGGTGGGAGCGGTGAGCGAGGTGATGACATTCTTAGACCTCACCTCCATGCACTTGCACATGAGAGCGGATTAAAAGAAAGAAGAGCAGAGGAAACATAAATTGAGAGTGAGGGCACCCTTTGTCCTAACCATATGTTCTCTTCTCCGTCTTGCTATAGCTTTTGTGTAGGTACTCTTGGAGGCGAACTATTGGAGCCTCAACCGTTTGCCTTGGAAGGAAGACAAGAGGATGGAGATCATCATTGTGAGCTTTATGATGGAGGGATTGCATGCGACACTACAAGCTATGTGAGTACTCACGGGAGCGACTCAAATGTAAGTATTACTTCACCCTCTCATTAACATGTTAATCTCTTGTCTTGTGAAGACTCAATGCTAGTTAGTATTTGTAATGCATGTAATGAAATTGTAACTAGCGTAGAGTCGATTAGTCAACTTGTGTGTGCATGTGAACCACTAGTTGAGAGGATTGATAAGCCACATCATGATGTGAGCTCGATATTCAATGAACCTCTCTTTAGTGAGGAAATGGTAGTTGACTATACTTGTGAGCCTTGTTATGACACACCACCAATTTTTGATAAAGGGGAAGATGAGTTGCTTGATCATGCCCTTATTGATTTAATTGCCTTTGGTTGACCTATGTGTTGTAGTGGGAAAAGTAGTAACCTTGAGGAGTCCCTAGTGGATGAGATGGATCGAATTATATTCGATGACTCCTCATGTGCGAGTGATGAACCTAGCTATGATACTTCACCTTTGCTCGACCTTGAGAATGGGACGCGCACTTTTACTAATCCTTTGTTTGAGAGCATCCTTATTTGTGGTGGTGAGTTGTATCGAGCTAGAGTTAGGAATGAGTTGGAACCTCCGTGGTGTGAGAGATTTGATCCCATAGACAACTCTTTGTTTGAAGCTTCGAGTGAGGTAGATGATTCTTCTAGTGACCCTACTCTTGTTGGTTCGGGTTATGATGATGAAGAGGCCATTATTAATGCCTTCCTTGAGAGCTTACCTTGTGAAAAGGGTTGTCTTGAGGATGAAATTAGAGGTGAGGAGTTATCTCTTAGTGTGAGTATGAGAGCTTTTAAGAAGGGGAGTGGGGTATTTGATGCTAATTGTGAATTGCACTACTTTGCCTATCCCATCCCACATGTTAACCACACTTTGAGAACTGAGCATGCCAAAACCATTATGCCACATTGTGAAAGTATTGCATTGAAGGTTTGGTGTGTTGATCATGAGCTTAGGGGTTATAGGATTAGTGATAAATTGATCTTGCATATTCCATGTCCTAATGATCTTTTTGCTCGTTCTTGTGTTGAGTGTATTTCTTTGCTAAGTCAAGTACTTGTCGTCTCCTTGGGAGACGTGAGATTTTTCATCATTATTGATACTTGGCTCTATCACAAGAGTGTGTTTTCCACACCATTTGCACTCATTCTTGTTAAGCTAACCTACTTGTGAAGTAGGAAACTTTTGTTGTGCTTGTCTTTGATTGTAGGGCTTGATGGTTTGATTTCGAGGACGAAATCCTTTCAAGAAGGGAAGGATGATGGAGCCAAAGCGCCAACAATCAAGAGCCAAGCGCGAGGGCACAAAGGATGCAAGTGAAGGGCTCCGGAACCATATTGAAGATCATGCATTGGAGCACCATGGATGGAGGACCGCTTGGGCTCCAAGGGGAGCAATCCCAAGCTCATTTTGAGACTCTTTCACAAGTCCCAGGATGAGGCGGAGCGCCTACGAAAATCCAGAGAGTTGATCAGGAGGAGGCGGAGTGCCTCAGCATGGAGGCGGAGCGCCTCAGCTTGAAGAACCACAGGAGGCGGACCGCCTAGTGGGGGAAGGCGGACCGCCTACCCCCTGTGACACTATTGCGGGATTTCACTAGTTTTGGGTGTATTTCCTATTTTAGCCCTAAGTGGCCTTTTATGTATTAACCTCACTTGAGGGCACTTTAGTCATTTACTTTAGTCTTAAAAGGGGCCTATAAATAGAGCCCTTAGGTCTTCATTTCATTTTAGCAAACCTTGAATGTAGAATGATGAATTTCTTGAGTGAATCTCAATGAAGAACCCGTGAGTGGGCATGATTTCACTTGGTGGATTCCAAGTTGAACATCGAAACCTCTTTGATCATTCTATTTGCAAGTGCCGGGTGCCTCTTGAGGGTAGTTGCGTAGTATAGGTGATCCTTGACTTCACCCGGGGTGTATCGAGACAAGTTCCTCGATGCTACTTAGGTAAATGTTTCAAGCCTCGTCTTGCTTTTTATGTCGATATCTTTATTGATATCGCCTATCTTGTTTTAGATTCCGCATGTTCGTATCGTTTCTAGCTTCCGCTCGTTTTTCCCTGCATCAGGCAATGTTCCTATGCTCGGTTAAGGGTGATAAAAGCCTCGAATATGAACACGCGAAAGGCACCCTAGTGAGGTTGATGTGTCTCATTGAACTCCTAGGTCCCCAATCATAAAAGTGTTGTAAAAATCGTTGAAAATACCCCTTTGTTGACCCTTGAGGCTTGAAAAAGCTAGTTGAAGTTAATTCTGATATCTATTAGTTAATTATTTAAAATTAAGTGCATTCTTCAAAGTCTTGCCGCTTAGGTCCATTGTTTCATTATTGAAGTCGACACACACACTGTGGGCACTTGCATTTATGGTACTTGAATGTGAGTTAAGTTAATGCATTAATCTTATTTCCTGAATGTACTTAATGGATTGTGACCTTGATATTATGGAAGACTTTGGTATTTTGGGATAGGTGAAGTGATTGAGAAAAGAGCATAGAAGTTATGATAGAGTGTTGCCCATAATTGAACTTTTGGTTTGTGCTGGTACTTATATACCTTGAGCTTAAATTGTGAATTATCTAGTGTATTGGTGTATTTTGCTCGAGTTAGAGTTAAGTGTAGGGTATTGATGTTGTGCATATATTACATGTGTTTTGATATTAAACTTTCCATAATTTTACTTGTTTTTTGTGATTTTCAATGTCAATTATGCCCAACATGATTTAATTCTGGAGGTTGCACTAACGGATTGTTATTTGGTGGCTTAGGAGATAATTGTTTGATGAGAAGGAAGCAAACAAAGTCCAAGTTTGGAGGAATTCGGAGAGAGAGCTTCTGATCAGCCAAATTTGCTTGCAAAAGTGGACGCACGTGTTTTAATATCCTGAAGCAAAGCTAGGTGGGAAAGATGGTTTCCTAAAGCAATGTGGATATAGAAGCATCAAGTTCTACTTATTCTAAGAAAATTAGGAATAGTTTTTCCTACATTTTTGTACTCTATATAAGATCAATTACCTAAGATTTTGGAGGATACACAGGGGGACACAAGGGCAACAAGGCAGCCATGGCTTGGAGGCTCTTCATTAAGTTTTTCTCTTTTCTTCTCTTTTTATTTATTTAGTTTGTTAGTTCTAGAATTGTGGGATTCTCCATCTATGTTGAATTTTGGATGTTAATTTAATTTTATTAGTTTATCATATTGGGTTAATTATTAAATCCTGATCTTAATTATTTGATTGCTTGATCACCTATTAAATACTACTTATGAATCTTGAATTGAACTTGAGAAAGGGAATTCTTGATTGCAATAGGACTTAATAGAGCTTGTTCTTGAACCTGGGCATCGGGGAATAGTTTCGCGGATAAGGATAGGAATATACCTATTCGCCTTGCTTAATCATTATACAGGAATTATTAATGCATTCTTGTTAACTTCTGATTCCATCGGAATATAGGTGTTGGATTAGCTTGAATAGGCAAGCAAGATATCGGAAGAGTCTTGTGAGCAATATTAACACTGTCGATTAGTAACCCAGATAAATTAATTAAGTTGAATTAACTGAAGAATTCAACAGGATTCGTAGATTTCCATAACCCTGGAACTTTATCTCTTATTAAATTCGACTTTCTACTTGTTCTAGTTTATTAGTTAATCCTTTAAATTTATTAGTTAATTTTAGTTAGATAATTCCCAATAACCTATCGCAATCTTTGCTTGTTTAGATAATTAGGAATTGTGCGATTTAGTTGATAGTTAGTCATAAGTCTTTGTGGGAAATGATACTCGATCTTATTACTTTATTACTTGTCGACCACGTATACTTGCGCGTGCATTTGAGAGCAACAGTTAGGCCGTTAGACGTTGTCGACCGGTATCCCCAAGGCATTTCCAAATGGCTAGAAGACTAGTTCATGAACCCATCGAGTCACCTAGAGTTAAACCTGCACTCAATTTAGGCCGAATTATTTGCATGACATTGGACTAGGTGAGGTGTGGTACACAAGTATTGCACTTGTCTAGGCTGACCCTTTAAAGGCTAGAGGGCCCACACCCCCAGAAAGACACAATAGCGGCATCATCTGTGTTGCATTTAAAAATGCCGTTATGCTGACCGTTTATCGAGGGAAAGCGGATTAGTTTTAAAGAAAATGAAAGAAAGAAAAAAGAAAGGAGATATTTTGTTAAGAGGGGCAATTTTGGATTTCAAATAGTAGCATTTCATTTCCCTTTTTCCCCGTTGTCGGGAGAGATTTTAAAGTCAATTTTACGCCTTTATAATGGCCAATTTTGTGAAAAACCCAACGTCAATAGTCAAATTTTGGTGTCGTTGTCATGTCAAAATTTGTTCAAAGAAAATCTAAATAGAGTTATCTTATTTTTAAAGTATTGGCAAGTTTTATTCCTCGTTTGTCTAGGCTCGTCAATCATGTAATTATTTTGTTTGAGCCAGCCTGCCTATTTTGGTATTGTTCACCAATTTTGTCCATGTTTTTACGGTCCTAATTTTCATTTTTAGGTCTCATAGCTACATCATCGTCTAAAGTAGGGAAGAGGCAGTTTCCTGAGGGTTCTACCACGCCGCCCATTAGGATGGTCGACAAATGCCTTTATAAGTTGCGTGATTGGTGGCACGAGTTGAGCACGGAGCAGAAATCGGTTGTCAATGCAAGAATTGGAGAAATATCACATCTTCTTAGCCCTAAGATTTCCCCATGTCGGAATCTAGTAAATGTTTTGATTCAGTATTGGGAACCTAGTCAAAATACCTTTGTATTTGGTGATGTTGAGATGACCCCTACTTTAGAGAAAATCTTGGTTTTAACTAATGCAATGTTTAGGGCGAATAAGTGCATAGCGCCCCCTTTGTGAGGGTGGAAGAGTTCCTGCATTACATGAATTTGCGCTCTGATACAGAGTTATTGAGTTTGTCCTCAGGTTGGGTTAATCTGGAGTACCTTTATGCTCTCTATGGGCGGGGAGATGGTTACACAGAACATCGGGTTGAATTTATCACTAGGCTTAGTTATGACGAGTGGGATCGCTTTAGGGGGAAAGCCTTCATGATCGCTTTCTTTGGTCTTATGGTCTTCCTGGTGGAGAATGGATAGATCTTTATCCATCTCTTTTGGATCGTGAAAGCTCTATATGGGGGAGTTCCAAATTCTACCATTGTGCCAATGATCTTGGTAGTATTTATCGTACTTTGAGCCGATGCAAAGAGAACGAGGACCAATTTTTCGAGGGTGCAAGTGTGGTTCGTTTACCATTTGTTTGGGTGTTTTGACCCTATTCCACAACCTGATGAGCTTAAATTCAATCTGAACACTCATTACTACCGTGTTCGAGACCTTGTTCTACCTATGAGTTTTGTTGGGTGGGCACAGTACTTGAGCGAGCTCACTACGGAGAGTATCCGGTGGCAAGTTAGCCGGTACCCTTCGAAGGAAGGAATATATGGTAGTATGAACCGTCCTTTTTTGGTGTTGATGGGTCATAAGGGAGCCAAGCCTTATTGCCCTCCGCGTGTGCTCCGACAGCTTGGGCGTGTTCAGAGTGTCCCTAGGGTAGAGACTGTGAGAGAGTATGCTTTTGAGCATATTAGTGGTGAGTTTCCCAGGCACACCAGTGGTACTCCATTTGGGATAATATGAGACCTTTTGGACCCAGCACACAGATTGCAGACCAATTCAGAGGCGAGGTGATGCAATACGAACCAGGCTCACCTGTTCGATCCATCAAGAAGTCCACCGAGGAGTCACATAGTGCCCTCGATTAAAGTGCGGCCGGAATGGAAGATGTCGAAGGCTGCCTCGCCGAGCAACAACCTTGGAAATCCACCGAGCAGACAACAAGTGACCATTGCTGACACTGACTTTAGGAGCTGTGAGATCGAGCACAACTAATGAAAGCTCAACGATCAAGTTTGAGCCGGAAGCTGAAAGCAACCGAACCAAGGAAGAGTGACTCCGAACAGAGAATCGATCAAAGGGCTACAAGTGTGTCCGAGGCAAGAGCGTTCGATTTCAAACGTGACCGAGGCAAACAAGCATCCGAAGACAATGTGTTCGGGCTGAGCTGCCGAACACTCCAGCCCTGCGTGGCTTTATCTCATTGGTCACCTGTGACCATTTACTATTTTGCCCTTTTATTATTGTCTATATAAACTCCTAGCATAGCTCATTAGAGGACAGTTAGTTGATATTGAATTGAGAGAATAGAGATAGAATTGGCCGAGCCATTCTTGTTGAAGCCCGAGGCTTCATGTATGCCTTCTTAGGCTTGGAACCGAAATGGATTTCATCCCTAGTATGAATCCTTGCTAGGTTCAAGTTTCATTTTCTCCCTTGGGTAATCAATCAATGTTTTGATCCTGATTATCCATTTTTTCTTCTATTTCTTTTCCCCCCTTCCCGGATTTCTTGTTATCCATGTTACTTAGTTGCTTCCGCCTCTTACCTTCATCGTTTCCGCATCTTGTTTGTTGTCTCCGATTGCAAAGCTTCAACCCATGGGTTTGCTTGCATCCGTTTGGTATCAGAGCAAGGCTTGGATTTCGTTCCTACGAATCGATGGTCCTTGTTCATCTTATCTTTATTTTCTGTCTGTTCTTGTGTTACTTGAAAAAGAAGAAAATATAAAAAAAAAAATTGAAAAAAATAGAAAATCATCAAAATTTGTTTGCTGTTGATTATTTGGATTAAACAATCACATATTTGGATTCACCACTGTCTAAGGAATCGATTGAGTACCCGACGTACATCATTAGTAACTAGGGTTTTTTCATCGTTTTGGACCGTGTTCTTGACGTGGTGAAGTTGAATTCGAACCCCGGTTGAATTTTGGTGTTTATCGATTAAAACTGGTGGTTCTTAATGTATTTAGGTCGATTTTATGCTTAAAAATCGAAGTTCCACTGCGTGTTGACACTGTCCGTACGCTGGAAGCTTGTTGACATTGTTGACAGTGTACGGACGACGTGAGCTGTGTTCTTAGCTCTGCTTGGAACTGGAGTGATCTCCGACGTTGTAAAATCGGAGATGACCCAAATCTTGAGCTTAATCTGTTGTTAGTGGACTGTGGACGAATCTTGAAATTGTCCGTACACCGGAGTAAAGGTTCACTATTCCATTGAAGAAGAAGGGGGTAAATTTTAAATCCAAAAACCCCAGGTGAAAAAGTTGTCGGCTAGAAAAGGGAAAGAGGATAAGGTTAAAACCTATCTGAACCGAGGAGGAAACACTTGTACCGAGGTCAGGTGTTCGGTGAATTCCGAAGCTGAACCGAGGAGGAGGTAGATTCTTTTAGGATTTCACTTTTTCTTGTGTCCGAATATTCTCGATAGTGGATCTCTGGAGTAATTCTTTCTACTCGAGGTCGTACTATCGAATCTGAGCTTATAGGAACTCGTGCGTGTGGTGACCGAAGTCCAACCTCATAGATAATTCTTTGACTCCCCATGCGCAGTTAAATAGCTACCGTTCCATCGAGTCTTATAAACTCCTTCCGAACCTAGACTTGGAAAGTACTAGTTGTGACTTATCATTTCGGTTTCCTAACAGAAAGGCAATGCCATCTTGAGTGGAAAAAAGGCTAGAGTGGTGAGAACAATAGAGTGAGGTCACAAAAGCCAACGACCTTGAGTGTATACACGAGTGGAAAGAAAATTGAGTGAACATTACTCGAGTGATACACGTGAGGGAGTGAACTTGTGAGGTCCTTTACTTTATTTATGCAGCTATGTCTTCGAATGATGATGACTATGGGGGGTATGATTCCTGTGGAGATGATGGATACTATGGTTCCTACGGAGGTGATGATTGGTATAACGACACCGGGGACTATGGCTCTTACGAGGACGAAGCAGGGCACTATGGTGAATACGAAGAAGACTACGGAGCCTGTGAAGATGAACGAGAAGAATCTTATGCTTCGGGTCAAGAATACGAAGGTAGTGACGCTTCAAGGTATGATGACTCTACTTACTCTCATTGTGATGATCTTGAATACGATGAATATGACATCGGGGAAGTCACTGACGAAGTTGACGCAGTGAACTATTCGATGTCATCTTCCTTCGGTGTCTCGCGTGGGACACAAGGGAGTGGTAGAACCCCTTCCATCGGGATGGGAGGAGGTGGTGGAGGTTTTTCCATGGGAGGAGGAAGATTTGCAACTTTTAGTTGTGGCACACGATTCAATGTTTCCAATTCCTATGGGAAGGGTGGCTCGAGGAGCGCTGGTGGTTGTGGACCCGAGGAGGGTAGAGGAGGTTTCTACCGAACTCCTTCTCCGAGGAGAAGTTTTTACGGGTTCCATGCTAAAACTCCTTCCTCGACTTTCAACAATACCTCTAATGTTGGAAGAGTGAAAGGAAGTGGAAGATATCCTAGTGGTGTTGCCACTAGTGGAGGAATAAGGAGGACCCAAGGTGTTGGTCTTGACCGATTGGGATACTCAAGTTCTTACTTGGATCTTCATATCCGAAACTTGGGTAGAAGTAGGTTCGCTGTTGAGGTGAATGGTTATGGAGGAAATTTGCTCAAGATTGGAGGTACCGATGTTAATTGCATTAGCGCTTATTTGGTACGGACCCTGAAAATACCATGCTATAAATTGAAGCATCCTTATACGTATAAGGGAGTGAGTGTTTCATTTGAGGCTTGAGTACTCATATCTCATGGAGATTATAGAGAATATGCTTGGTGTGATGTGTATTCCATGCCCGATGCAGATGTTTGGCTAGGAGACCCATGGGTGCACAGTAGGCAGTTGCTATATATCGTTGAGAGGGATGTATACCTTGTGTACAACAGAGAGCTACAAATGGCTTATACGTTTACACCTCACGGGTTAAAGGGAAAGATGTCCATTAGTGCATATGCTTCGGTTTTACAGATGAGAAAAGAGCGGGAACTCCAATCCAGGATCGAAAGAGCGCCATCGAGGAGTCCTACAATCATAAGGAACAGTGGGAAAGGTGCAAGAAAAGAACCGACCGAAATCAATACTGTGAACCCGAGGCCACAAGTTTCGAAGTCAAGTGGTTTCCCGATAATGGAAGAGGAGACCTCGGTTGATGAGTCCTAGACTTCGGGTCGATGTTAAAGGTCCACCTACTCCAGCTATGGGTATTCTTGGGCCCCGACCAAACTCACCCGAATATGAGAGACAAAAGATCGAGAGGAGTAAGGGAGTGACCGGTGACAACTCTCGAGAGGAAAAAGGAGAGGCTGTGTCGAGTGATGTGAGTGAGTTGTCACCACCCGAACACACACCTGACCTTGAAAAGAAAATGAGGGAAAAGAAAGAGGGAAAAAGAATCATTGAGAGTGAGGACACCCCTTATTCGAACCTTAACCCCTTATCTTTATCTTCTACTAGTGCGAAATCTTGTGCAGGTACTCTAGGAGGCCAACCAAAGGAGCATCAACTCTATGCCGAAGTAAATAGACAAGGTGAAGAAAATCTTTCATGTGAGCTCCACGGAGAAGAAACTACTTGTGAGACTTCGGAGGTAGTGAGAGAAACCGAAGGCCACTCCGAGGTAAGTGTTCGATTTCCTTTCCGTGAGCATGATACTTCCTTGTCTTGTGAAATTGCTAGAGAAACTCCTATGCTAGTTAATGATTTGTATGACTACAATGTGTTTGCAACTAGTGTAGACTCGAATGGTCAACTTGTGAATGAATGTGAACCACTAGTTCAGAGGATTGATAAGCCACATAATGATGTGAGCTCAATCTTCACCGAACCTCTCCTTAGTGATGAAGTTGTAGTTGACCTTGCTTGTGACCCTTGTTATGACACACCACCAATCTTTGATAAAGGGGAAAATGAGTTGTTTGATCATACCCTTGCTGATATTATTGCCTATGGTGGATCTGTGTGTTGTAGTGCGGATGATCATACCCTTGAGGAGCCCTTAGTGGATGAATTGGATCGGATTATATTCGATGACTCCTCAAGTGTGGATGATGGCCTTGGTTGGGATGCACCTTTGATAGGTAGTGAACTCGTTTTCACCAACCCTTTGTTCGAAGGAGATTGTGATGAGCATCCGACTCGAGGAGAACCACCTCGGTTTGAAAAGCTTAACCCCGTAGACAATCCATTATTTGAGACCTTCTTCGGAAGCTTGTCTAATGAGAAGGATTGTCTTAAAGGTGATTTTGGAGGTGAAAAGCCATCTCTTGGTGTGAATAAGATTTCTTTTAAGAAGGGGAGTGGAGTATTTGATGTTAGTTGTCAAGTCAATCATTTTTTTACTCCATCCCACATGTTGATCACACCTCGAGTGTAGGACATACCGAAGTCCATAAGCCCTATGGTGATAAAAGAAAATTGAGGGCTCGGTATGATAACTACGAGTTTAGAGACGATAGGGCCTTTGATCGTTACATCTTGCATATGAAGTGTCCTATTTGAGCCAAAAACTTGTTGTTTCCTTCGGAGACATAATTTTCTTGATTATCATTGATGCTTGGTTCTATCATAAGTGTGTGTTTTCTACTCTTAAAACACTAACCTACTTTCGAAGTAGGAAGCCTTGTTTGTCTTTGCATTGTTGCAGGTCTTGTGGGTTTGATTTCGAGGACGAAATCCTTTCAAGAAGGGGAGGATGATGCAATACGAACCAAGCTCACCTGTTCGATCCATCAAGAAGACCACCGAGGAGTCACATAGCGCCCACGATTAAAGTGTGGCCGGAATGGAAGATGTCGAAGGCTGCCTCGCCGAGCAACAACTTTGGAAATCCATCGAGCAGACAACAAGTGACCATTGCTGACATTGACTTCGGGAGCTGTGAGATCGAGCACAACTAATGAAAGCTCAACGATCAAGTTTGAGCCCGAAGCTGAAAGCAACCAAACCAAGGAAGAGCGACTCCGAACAGAGAATCGATCAAAGGGCTACAAGTGTGCCCGAGGCAAGAGCGTTCGATTCCAGACGTGACCGAGGCAAACAAGCATCCGAAGACAATGTGTTCGGGATGAGCTGCCGAACACTCCAGCCCTGCGTGGCTTTATCTCATTGGTCACCTGTGACCATTTACTATTTTGCCCTTTTATTATTGTCTGTATAAACTCCTAGCATAGCTCATTAGAGGACAGTTAGTTGATATTGAATTGAGAGAATAGAGATAGAATTGGCCGAGCCATTCTTGTTGAAGCCCGAGGCTTCGTGTATGCCTTCTTAGGCTTGGAACCGAAATGGATTTCATCCCTACTATGAATCCTTGCTAGGTTCAAGTTTCATTTCTCCCTTGGGTAATCAATCAATGTTTTGATCCTGATTATCCATTCTTTCTTCTATTTCTGTTCCCCCATTTCCCCAATTTCTTGTTATCCGTGTTACTTAGTTGCTTCTGCCTCTTACCTTCATCGTTTCCGCGTCTTGTTTGTTGTCTCCGATTGTAAACCTTCAACCCACGGGTTTGCTTGCATCACGAGGTCCCTCCTAAGTATGTTTTCTGGTACGGTCGACAGCCTGCTTTAGTAGCTATGCCAACTAGAACGGTTAAGGGACCGTATGATGAGGCACTCAGGATCGACATGAAGATAGAGATGTATAGGGTAGAGACTGAGGAGAGATATGCGGGTTTGGTCTACCGTCTTCGCTTAGAGAGGGATGTCGCTCGAACCGCTCAGGCTGAAAGCGAGGGTTTGGTACATCAGCACCTAAATACAGTCAGACGACTCCGGGATTTTCACTCGGAGGCATTGACAGAGAGGGATGCCGACGGGGCAGCTTTAGTGGAGAGCAGGAGAAGAGAGGATCGTCACTGTCAGGATCCTACAGATGCTCGAGCTCGACTTGACAGGGCATTGGAGCAGGGAGTGCAGCTGAGACAGCTAGCACAGGACAGACTTGAGGATGTGCAGGCTGCAAGACAGACCATCAATGTAGCTTATTGGAAGGGTTATGACTCCGCTGTGTATGTTGCACAAACTATCATTGACTATAGGAGGCTGCCTGCGGAGGACCTACTCGCACATGCGCTTCCATTTGTCACCAGAGTTGCAGCAGATTTGGGTGGATTGCATCGCACCTTGATATGAGACCCATCAGTAGATCCCGATGAGCCATCAAAGAAGGATCTTGATGAGCCATTTGAGTCAGATCCAAAGGAGTCAACTGACGCAGAGCCCGGGTGACCTTAGCAGATATATCAGTCTGAGATGATGCAGCTCATTGCCTTTTTTGTCATTTATTTAGCATCTTGGACATATTGTAGCTTTTCATTATGCATTGGTATTTCTATCTCGAACATTTGTCTGGTTTGTTTGCTTTTATTCGTAGGAGTACTACTATTGCCTCATGTTGTTAGAGGGCTTGTTATTGTAGTATTGTACTATTTCGGCATTTATGAAAATGAAATCAAAAAATCCAAAACTATTTCTCTTTATTTTCTTAAATGCATTTTTTCAATCTGATTTTTGGACCCCTCTTATATGAAAAAATATATATACATGAAATGAAGAAATGATTGAAAAAAAAAGAGAGGGGAAAAAGGGAAGGACGAAAAGAAAAAGAGAGAAGAAGAAAAGAGAAAATAAGGATCCGCTTTGTCTTGATTCAGGATAAGGCATAACGACCTTAGGCTTGTAGGCACGCCTTGCTCATAAAATATGGTGTTCCATAACCTGTGTTGTTTGCAGACAACACTAGATTACCAGTGATTTGGTGCAGCGCTCTAGCATTACCCCACTCTCACACAACAAAATCAAAGGGACCTAAAATTCCACCCAGTATTATGGCAACTGAAGGAGAGAAATCTGATGCCGGTTTGGAGGAAAATGAAAGGACGACAGAAGAGGTCCTATGTTTGAAGTAATTTCTGTTAGAAATGCATCATGCGATGACTACGGGACAGGCACCTCCTCTCATGCCAAACCTCCTAGATGGGCTTGTGCCAACAACTATCCAGCGAGTACCGGGCACATCTACAGCAGTCGAGTATCTAACCTATCCCCCTGGTTTCGGCCCTAACCATGGTGCAACGAAAGAAGCAGAAGTGCACCCTCATGCACCGCCACCACCATCTCCACCACAGGGGCAGTATGGTCCACCTCCACCACATGGATAGTATGGTCCACATCCACCATAAGGGCAGTATAGTCCACCTCCACCACAAGGGCAGTACGGCCAACCTCCAGCACATGTCCCAGTTTTTTTGGGACCGATTATGCCTGCCATGGCCAGGTCCAATAGTGGCCCACATATTAAGGCTGGGGATCGTCATTATGATCAGCACCATGAGCCTAATTTCTGGCACAGTGACTCATATGAGCAGGGATTCCATCGTGAATCTGAGGTTGAGGTCGAACGATCGGGGAAGCTAGATGAGAGCGAGGTTCTGCAAAAGGTAAAAGGCTTAGAGTAAGCTGTGAGGATCATGCAGGGATACGGAGATCATACCAAAACTTCTTTCAAGGATCTTTTCCCCTACCCTGAATTGAAACTGCCAAAACGGTTTGTGATTCCCAAGTTTGAGCTATACACCGGACAAGGAGACCCGAGGTTCCTAATGAAGGCATACTGCAATAAAATGAGAGGAGTTGGGAAGGATAAGCTGTTGATAGCATATTTTTCTGAAAGCTTGGGAGGTCCAGCCGCTGAATGGTTCACGAAACAGGACGTAACCAAATGGCCAGCATTCGAGAATATGGCAATGGTATTTTATGACCAGTACAAGTATCACATTAAAGTCGTGCCAGATCGATCCTCTTTTGATGCAATAAAAACGAAGCCCAGTGAAAGCTTTAGGGAATATGCTCTCAGGTGGCGTGAACAAGTTTCTCAAATGAGCTCTGCAATCCCAGATGAAGACATGGTTCGTTTGTTCATCGAAGCTCAAGATGAGGCATTCAATGGTTCATTGATTCCCGCCATTGGGAAACCGTTTAGTGAAGTCATCAAGATGGGAGAGATCGTTGTGAAAGGAGTCAAAACTGGCAAGATTGTGAGCCAGACCGCACTGAAGGCGACTAGACAGGCTGTGCAGACAGGGGCAGCAGGGTTTGCTAAGAAGAAGAAAGAAGATGTGGCCATGGTAGGGTCGGGTCCGTTAAAGTGGAACGAGGAGAGATATAGGCAACCTAATCCATACCAAGCTCCACAAACATTCCCATCACAACACTACTACCCACCACAAAATGCTCAATATTCCATACCGCCACCCCAATACTCTGTAAATGTTGCGTAGCTATATGCTCCAACATCCTATCCACAATAGTGCGCTGATGCGGGGCAAATTGAGCCTAAAGCACTTACCATCAAGAACTGGGATGGGAGGATGCAAAGGATGAGAGGTTAAGAGCTTTGGGGAAGAGTTCGGGAGCATTTTGAAGACCAAAGAGTTAGATTCAGCCATGGGAGCTCCGCCTAGAAGATCAGGCGCTCCGCCCAACTGCCTAGAAGATTAGGGGCTCCGCCTAGAAACTTGGGTGCTCCACCTACTTTGGCCACTGCCCAAAAATGTGACATGGTCCAGGATTCTGAGATTTTTAGTCTAGTTATTTACTATTTTAGCCCTACGTGACTTATTATGTGTAACCAACTTGTATGGGCTTTTATATCACTTTATTAGGAGTTTGGAACATCTATAAATACCACATTTAGTGATTTTATTTCATTAGCTAGATTTTCACATTGAAGAATACACTTTAGAAGAGGCCGAGCCCTTCTCTTTGAAGCTTGAAGCTTCATGTATCTCGTTAGCTTGGAACCGAGTGGATGTCATCCTAATATGGATCCTCGATAGGTTCAAGTTTCTTTCTATCTTTCTCGGATATTCAAATCATGGTTTGATTCGATTATCCTTTCTTTCTTCTATTTTTATTCTTCCATGCCCCTTATTTCTTTGTTATTGTGTTTTATTTGCTTCCGCGTCTACTTTATTGCTTCCACTAGTTTTACCCGTATCAGTTTGGTATCACAACAAGGCTCGCGTTATGTTCTTACAAACCCCCATTCCTTGTTCATCGTATCTTTAGATTCATGTTCTTGTGAAAGAAAAGAAACAAAGAAAAAAGTGTGAAAAAATTAAATACTACTAAAAAATTGCTACAAATTCATGGATTTGATGACCCATTCTATTATTTTTATTGGGTATTGTTCTATATCATTTACCCGTTGATTTGGTACCATCATATCACATTTTGGAGTTGTGGATCGAAAGTTTGAAAAAATTGAAACCCAACTTGAAATCCTTGCTTAAACCGCTTTGAATCTTGATTGTGATCTTGTTATTGAGTATTTGATGTTAAAAATCATTGGGTTTTGTCAGAATTAGTGAAACCCAACTTTGGGTACCTTTGATTTTGAGGAATGGGTTGATATGGTTGAGATTTTGGGTGCAAAAACTACCAAAACACGTTCTTGAGAAAGCTGGACCACCTACCCACCCAGGCGGACCGCCCAGCCCTGTGTTAGGTTCGAGCAATTTTGTTTCGTGCTTTTTCTTGTGTTTTGTTTGCTTCCGTACTTCTTGGTTAGTGTTTCTAAGGTAATTGTCTGACTTTATTGACACTAACTCTTGAGCTTTTAGGGTCTTGTGTATCTTGGAGCTTTACTTGCGTAGAACTTTTTTTGGCCTCAAGTGCACACTTTAAATAGCTTCCGTGCATCGAGTCACATAAACTCCATTCCGAACCATTACTTAGGTGTACTAGTTGTTGATCTTTCCATTATGGTTACTAAGAGATCAAGAAGGTCTTCAGTGGAAAAAGGCTTGAGCGGTGAGAACAATAGTGTGTGGTCACAAAAGTCAATGATCTTGAGTGTGTACACGAGTGGAAAGAAAATTGAGTGTTCATCTTTTGAGTGATACACGTGAGGGAGTGAAATTTTGAGGTCCTTTACTCTTTATGGTTACAACTATGGCTTCGAATGATGATTGTGGAGGGTGCGAATCATGTGTGACTGATGGAGACTATGGTTCCTACGTTGATGATGATGGGTATTTCTATGATGATTCGGGGACCAAGGCACGTATGGTGATAAAGCGGGTTACTATGATGCTCATGATGCTTCTGAAGACTATGAGGCTTGTGGAGATGAATGCGAAGTGTTATACCCCGAATGTCTAAAGTGACGTATATCATTCTAATGATATGTTAAGAATTATTAAAGTGAGTTTAAAGTCATAATATGACCATATATGATATTTATATATTGAATATAAAGTTTGGGAAAATTTGGATTTAAGTTGCGGAAAAACCGATAAAGGAATTTTCTTGCAACGAAGCTTTTTCAACAATTAATTTCGTGTGTTATATGAAGTATTTTGGGGACATATCATATACCAAATTGAAGGTCTTGGAGTGTAGTTTCCAAAAATTTTGACGGTTTATTCATAAAATGTTTAGATAAAAAGATATGAGCATCAGAACTCAGGCTAGAAAAAGGGACATAAGCGCAAAAGAGGACTAAAACTGAAATGTTTCAAGTATAAAAGGAAATGTCCTCTCATATCTCGTAACTTCCATAAAAATAAAGAGAGTAACAGTGTGTTCTTGAAGGTTTAAGCCACTTTTATGATTTTGAAGGAAGGACGTCAATCTTAACTCGAAATTGAAGACGGATTGCGTCAAAATGCTCTACGCGATTAAGGTAACGTGTTCTACCTTCAATTTCGTCTATAGCTTGAGTTTTAGAATTACTTCAAGGCTAAGTAAAGTACCTAAATGTTTTATTATAGCTTGTTTAAGCTTTAGAATGTGTGGAATTCAAAGGAAACAAGGTTTAGAAGCAAGAAGCATCAAAAGCATGTAAGGCTAAACCTTTCTTTTGGCAAGGCATGTTTCTTGTAGCTTTTGAAACTTTTCTTAGTTCCAAACATGGTGTTTTTTGTTGGGTACTTGTATATCATCAAGGGAACCTTGTATATACTTAATTTGGTACTAAAATCCAAGGTGAAAGACGTCCGAATCAGCAAGACAACAACTTTCAAAATCTGGAAAATCATTTTAATCTTTGGACAGTTGTTAGTGTATTAATCATAACTCTTTGTACAAGATTTTTTATTTAGATACTTTAAGAATCCACAGAACCCTAAGACATATATCTAAAACTTTCATGAAGACTATGAAGTCTATATCTTAGATCTACACTCTGAAAATTAGGTCGAAAGACAGGACAGTGGTGCTGTCCAGACATTCTATCTGCAGATTTATTCTGTCATCCTGTTGTCTCATCTTGTTATCCGTTAAACATATTTATGTTATCAGTTTATCCGGGTATCCATTCCCGTGTGTAGTATAGTGCTGGTTCTGTTTTTGCGGATCATCAAGTTTCAGGGGAAATTCTGCCGAAATTTTTATAGAAATTCAAAGAGTTGGATAAATTCTGAGTTCTAGGTTGTGTCTATAATTTCATCCAGAGTTTCTTATCATTCCTTTGAGTCCATATCTATTGTTGCCATATTTGTTATGCCTCATACATGCTTATGCTTATATTGTGATGATGTTATGTGTGATTTGGAGTCCCCCATAGAGGCTGGACATTGGACACACAGTCCGGTCGCATATGATACTACCCGTCTGGGGGATACAGCCCCTCTGGTTCAGGCGGGAGTTTAAACACGTAGTGTGACTGGGTGTCATTCACACACTCTGACCAGAGAGACTAGCTATTACTGGCTGGGGGGACATAGCCCATAACACCCGCCAGGTTTTTTATATACGCGTATATAGCCAAAGTATGCACTGCATGATTATACATGAGGCTAGTTCAGGTTTTCAGTTACCTGATTTGGGGGGATACAACCCATAACACTAGAAAGGTACTAGTTCAGATGTTCAGTTACCTGATTTGGGGGGATATAGCCCATAACACCAGACAGGTACCAGTTCAGATAACACTTCAGTTTTAGCTCTGTACCAGTTATCAGTTCTCAGTTATCATCCACCAGTTCTTAGTGCCAGGATCAGTTGACAGTTATCAATTTCGGTTTCTAGTTACCAGTTATCAGTCATATTAGAATTTTTATCAGTATAGTTCAGCTCAGTCTTCAGTTTCAGATTCAGCTAGAGCTCAGTTTATATTCAAATCATGTTTAGTACGTTCTTTAGATTTCCAGCTATATTGCTATACTCCAGCTCATATTTACATATCTATATTTCAGCCTTATAGTTTCATTTAGCTATGATATATTATATGCTCATGCCTTACAAACTTGGTACATATCGTACTCACGCCCTTTTCTGGGGCGCTGCGTTTCATGCCGCGCAGGTGCAGATAGATGAACGCTTGGACCACGTTAGTAGGTCATCTATAAGCAATTGGAGTCACTCCGCTTACTCCCGGAGTTACTTATCTTTAGGTATGTGTACAGTCAGCCAATTTGGGTATGGCGGGGCCTTGTCCCGTCCTTTGTATATTCAGTTCAGCATTCTTAGAGGCCTGTAGACATGTCCCTGTGTGGTACAGTCAGTATGTTATGTATAATAGCGTGTGATAACCTTGTGATCTACCCAGACTTTATGTTTTCAGTAAATATGTATGTATTCTTAACCAGGTTGCCAGGTCATCTCTATAAGTCATAGATTATTAGTAGGTTTAGCGATGATCGACACTTAGTGTCGGTTATCCGTCGCGGCCTTAGGTTGGGTCGTTACAGAAGTGGTATCAGAGCGGTTCAGTCCTAGGGTGTCTACAGGCCGTGTCTAGTAGAGTCTTGTTCAGGAGTATGTTGCGCGCCATACCTTTGAACAGGAGGCTACAAGGTACTTCAGGATAGTTGTCTTTCTTTCTTCTCTAGATCGTGTGATAGAGCTATGATTACAGAATTCATTCCTCTACTAATAGTGTTTTCAGCAAAGCGATACCGCCGAAGAAACTAACAGTTGCCCAGAAGGTCAAGGCTATTGCCTACCAGGATACTAGTAGAGTGCCACCTGAGGTGGATGAGAGTGAGGAGTTCAGACCTGAGGCTCCATCTAAGGCCTCACAGATCCCTTCGATTCAGAGTGATATTAGAGGTACTGCAGCTACCATACCTCCAGCTCCTCAGACTGATAGTCAGGGACAGAGAGTGAGGGATGCCATTAGATTATTGACCAGTGTTGTAGTTGCTCAGACTAGATAGCATAGTGCAGATGCCCATGGAGATACTAGATCCAGGATCAGGGATTTTTATTCGACTAGAGCCTCCAGTCTTTACTGGAACCCCTAAAGGAGAGGACCCTCAGGATTTTGTAGTGAGGATAGCCAGGGTGTTGAGGGTCATGCACGTGTCAGACACAGAGTCAGTAGAGTTAGCTGCATTTAGATTGCATGACCTAGCAGCTGGGTGGTATCAGACGCGGGAGCTACCAGAGGGCCAGATTCTACTCCGGCAACTTGGAAGGAATTCTCGGATGCCTCCTTCATCAGTATATGCCTATAGAGACACAGAGAGCCCGTTTCGATCAGTTCCTGACCTTGAGACAGGGAAGTTTGATTGTAGAAGAGTATAATTATCGCTTTAATTCTTTAGCAAGGTTTTCCCCTACGATGGTAGTGAGTATGGAGGATATAATTCACAGGTATTGATGCCGGGCAATCCACCACAAGGAGACCATTCACTCGGAGCCAAGCCAAGGATGTCTAAGAGGTGCATTTATACTTGGAGAGGAGAGGACTTGAGGAAGGAAGCGAGTGGAAGCCATTCCGGGTGCTCAAACTAGGCCTCACGCCTAAGGAAGAAGATAACCCAGCAGAGCCAGGTGCCCCGCCTGAGCCAGGCGCCCCGCCTGGCAAGCTCACTGCCTAAGGAGCTGAAAGTGCACAGGCGGACCGCCTAGCCAGGGGCCCCACCCTGGCGCCCCGCCTAGCCAGGCCCCCCGCCTGATGCCAGCAATCCCAGGCGCCCCTCCCAGATTCCAGGCGCCCCTCCCAGCTGTGAAGGCCTATGTTTATTTTACCGTTTTGCCCTACGTGGCCTATTTTGTAAACCTTATTAGTAAGGGTATTTTAGTCATTGTGCAAGCTTGGCAAACACTATAAAAAGCCATGCTAAGCCTATTTTGAACTTAGTCTAGTTATTGATGATTGATGAATATTGAACATGAGCAAGGCTCTTGGTTATTGAATGAAACCCTTTGTTTTGGGACTTGTAGTTCTTCTAGCGGATCTAGATGAATACTCTTCCTCTCCGACCATTCTACTTGCGTGCTCGCGTTAGCTCGAGGGTAGTTGCATAGCGTAGGTGTTCTTGTCCTTCTCTCGGGGTGTAACAGAACAAGTTCTCCGTTGCTACTTGGGATTAGAGATCGAGTTACGTCTCGTTCTTATCCTTTTTACTTTCCGTGTTTGATTTCCTACATCATTTGGTATCAGAGCAAGGCTCGGGTTTTGTTTCTACAAACCCCCCGACCCTTGGTTCTTCGTGCCTAGTATCCTCTTTTAGTTTTCTTGTTGTTGAAGATATTAGAAAGGAGAAAATTACAAAAAAAAATTAAAAAATTGAAAATCTAAAAATTTGGTGTAACTTGTTGGTTTGGATGATTTGTGATATGGGTGTTATGGATTCTTGATCGTGATTGAATTCCCGTTGCTTAGGTATCAAATTTGTTTGGATTGGTGAAGTTTGAAAAATTGAAACCCCAACAACCCTTAAACCCTTGATAAACCTTGTTCTTGATGATTTTGGCTTGATTCTTGGGTTAGATTGATGCTTGATTGAAAACTTGTTATTGGGGATTGATCTTCATTGAAAAACAAACGATTCGGTACCAATTTTGTGGGATTTGAACATGTATAACACCAAGTTTGATGAATCACAATCCTTGTTGAAACCCTTTTGATAAACCCTTGTGTTCTTGAAGTTCTTGACTTGAAATCCTGATTTGATTGATTGTTTGATTGAAAATTTGATTGGGTTTTGTTAAGGGAGATCAAACAACTTTGGGTATCATTGGATTGTGAAAACAAGTTGAAAACATCGGATTTGGAGCTTGGAAATCGACTTGGAACAAGTTTGGAACGTGTTGAAACTGTCCCAGGCCCAGGCGCCCCGCCTGACTTGGCTACTGCCTAAGACCTCAGGCGCCCCGCCTGATTGCCTGCACAGTTAGGCGCCCCACCTGAGTTTCAGGCGCCCCTCCTGAGTGCTGAACGTATTGTTTCGGGTAGATTTTCGTAGGTACTTCCCTTTGTTTGATAACATAACATCTAGTTAGTACTACTTTGAGTAACCGATCTACTTGAATAGTGCTAACCCTTTAATTGCTCTAAGGTGATTCGTGCCTAGCAAGGAGAGTAGACTTCTAAGGAAAAGCGTAGAACCTTTAACTCAAGTCCTTCACTTCAAAGTGCCTAGCGTTCATTGAGTCCCATTAACTCCACTCACCCCGGAGTGTGCGTGACTTGTGAATAGTTTAGTTGAGTTGAGGAGTTGCTAATCATCTACGTGAAGCTTTGGAACTACAAGTTGAGTGAAATATCCACCGCCACCCAAAAGAGTGGTCCGAGTGAACACAAGTGAGGGAGCGAGTGAGGTGTTTTAACTAACTCTTGTTTCTTTTCTTTGTAGGTACAATGGCCAACGAAGGTCAAGATTTCATAAAGGAGGCCTTGGCTAGCCTTCTTGCCAAGATGGATGTCATGACTCAAAGGATTGAGTCACTTGAAAAGGGAGCCTCAAGTACCCATGGAGAACTTGGGACCCCGAGTGTCCAAATTGAAAAGGGGACCCTGAGTGTCCAAATTGAGGCCGGTGAGGGCTCAAATAGTCCTTACCTTTACCCCGGAGCAAGTTGTTGAATTGCTCAATCAACAATGGGTAAAGGAGGATCGAGAGAGAATTGAACGAACGGGCATTCCCCGTATCTTGGATAATCCCCAAGAAACATTCCACTACCAAGACCCGTCCGAAATGTGCAACCTCTTGAACAAGTCGATGAAGCTCAAGAGGGGGAGGAAGTTGATTATGGTGACGATGTGTATGGGTTTGATGATCACTTTCAACCAAGGCGAGCTATGAATTGGGGTCGAAATGTGGATCGGGGTAGAGGCCGAGGTCGAGGGCCACCCTTAGGATATGGAGGGAGGAATGCTAGAAGGGACTATGTTGCTTACGATGATCACCATGGAGGCCAACCGGAGCCATTCCAAGGGGTCGTGACAACGATAACAACAACAACCTTAATAGTGTGAAGCTCACTATTCCTTCTTTCAAAAGAAGTAGTGACCCGGTGAAGTACATTGATTGGAAATTGGCTATGGAGCGTATCTTTGACACCAATGATATGCCCGAAGTGAAGAAGACCAAGTATGCAATATCCTCCTTTGAATCTTTTGCTTCTACTTGGTGGGAGTCGGTGAAGAGGAATAGAAGGAGGACAGGTATGGCTATTAATCTTACTTGGGAAGAGTTGATCCGTGTGATGGATGAGAAGTACTTGACTAACCAATACCGGGTTGAACAACAAAGGCGTCTATATGAGTTGAAGCAAGGTTACAAATCGGTTGGTGAATACTTCAATGAATTTGAGCAAATCCGAATGATCCTTAACTTAGATGATGAAGACAATGAGACGGCCATGATCCGTTTCAAAGGGGGCCTGAACCGAGACATAGCTTCACAATTGAAGTTCCACAAATATGATGATCATTACAAGCTATGTGAAGATGCGGTTGAGGCCGAGAAATGGCTCAAGGAGGAGAAATCCCTTCGCTACAAGAGTAGCACTACTACTCCAACAAGCAAACCAAAGGATTGGAAGCCTCCTACTACAAATGCAAGGTTCCCAAGTGCAAGTGGAACAAGTGGTGCAAATGCTACCAAGGATGTGAAAAAGCCGTATGAGAAGAACACACCTAATGTGGGAGGAAACTCTAAAACTCAATTACATGCTCCTACTTCTTCTTCAATACAATGCCACAAGTGCAAGGGCTATGGTCACTTTGCTAGGGAATGTCCTACAAAGAGGACCATGATTGTTGTTGGTAATGATGCATATGAGAAAGAGAGTGAATCGGAAGATGAGGGAGTAGAGGGAGATGAGGGAGTAGAGAAGGATGATCTGCTTGATGACACGGGGGAGGAGGAGGATCCTCATACTTTCTTGGTTGTGAGAAGGAGCCTAGGGGCTATGATTGTGGAAGATAGTGAAACCTTGCAAAGGGAAAATCTTTTCCATGCTAGGTGCCGGGTCAAAAATGTTGTTTGCTCTATGATAATTGATTCCGGGAGTTGTGCAAATGTAGTGAGTCAATCACTTGTGTCTCAATTGAATTTGACTACCATGAAGCATCCTAAACCTTACCGGTTACAATGGCTTAGTGAATGTGGAGAGCTTAAGGTAATGAAACAAGCCATGATCAAGTTTAGAATGGGTAGTTATGTTGATGAGCATTTGTTTGACGTTGTGCCTATGCAAGCATGCCACCTACTCTTAGGGAGACTATGGCAATTCGATAGGCAAGTGGTGCATGATGGTCGTGTCAACACTTACACGGTCAAACATGAAGGGAAGAGATTTGTGCTTAAACCTCTCACTCCTAAGCAAGTAAGTGATGACTACAAGAAAATGAAGGAGTTGAGGGAGGTGGCAAAGGCTAAGTCACTCATTGAGACTAGCCCTTTGTCCAAAAGCATGGTGGCAATCCCACCTACTTCATCTACCGGTGGCATGTGTGCCATGATGCAACCGGGCGAGCTCTTGAAAGGTAATGATGGCACCAAGTTTCTCCTATGCCTAGTGCACAAAGGTATGATCCTTAACTGTAATTGTGATTTTTCTTCTACCCCTTTGCCTAGTGCTTTGAAAAATGTCTTGGAAAACTTCGGGGACATGTTCCCGGATGAGATGCCCGATGGCTTACCTCCCTTGAGAGGTATTGAACATCAAATCGACTTTATTCCGGGCTCTCAAATCCCGAACAAGCCGGCCTATAGAAGCAATCCCAAGGATACAAGGGAGTTGCAAAAACAAGTTGATGACTTGCTTTCCAAAGGCTTGGTAAGGGAGAGTTTGAGTCCTTGTGCCGTACCGGTCATTCTTGTTCCAAAGAAGGACGGCACTTGGAGAATGTGCGTAGATTGCCGAGCCGTGAATAAGATAACGGTCAAGTACCGTCACCCTATTCCACGGCTTGATGACATGTTGGATGAATTGAGTGGGTCGTGTGTCTTTTCCAAAATCGACCTTAGGTCCGGTTACCATCAAATCCGGATGAAACCCGGGGATGAATGGAAAACCGCATTCAAGACCAAATTCGGTCTCTATGAATGGTTGGTAATGCCCTTCGGGCTTTCCAATGCACCTAGCACTTTCATGCGACTCATGAATCATGTTTTGAAGTCTTTTATCAACAAGTTTGTTGTTGTCTATTTTGATGATATCTTGATCTATAGTAAGACAATTGATGAACATGTTGACCACCTTAGGCAAGTGCTTGAAGCTTTGAGAGCCGAAAAGCTCTATGCTAATTTCAAAAAGTGTGCCTTTGGTGTGGAGAAGGTTGTCTTCCTTGGGTTTGTTGTGAGTGCCCAAGGAGTGGAGGTGGATGAGTCTAAGGTAGAGGCCATACGTGATTGGCCTACTCCTACTACCGTGACTCAAGTGAGGAGCTTTCATGGTCTTGCTAGCTTTTTAGGCAATTTGTGAAAGACTTTAGCTCCATCGCTGCTCCACTCACCGAATTGGTGAAGAAAGACCAACCTTTTGTTTGGGGAGAGCCTCAAGAGAAGGCCTTCCATGAGTTGAAAAGTAGGTTGAGTACCGCCCCTCTATTGCAATTGCCCGACTTCGGAAAGGCATTTGAGATTGAATGTGATGCCTCGGGGGTGGGAATTGGTGGTGTATTAATGCAAGATAGCAAACCCATCGCCTACTTTAGTGAGAAATTGAAAGGGGCCTCCTTGAACTATTCTACCTATGACAAGGAGTTGTATGCCCTTGTGAGAGCCCTTGCCCATTGGCAACACTATCTTTGGCCTCGTGAGTTTGTAATCAAGAGTGACCATGAGTCACTCAAGCATTTGAGAGGCCAAGAGAAGCTCAATAAGAGACATGCCAAGTGGGTTGAATTCATTGAGTCTTTTCCCTATGTTATCCAATACAAGAAAGGGAAAGACAATGTTGTGGCGGACGCGCTTTCTAGAAAGTTCGCTCTAGCCACCACTCTCACCTCTAAGCTTATGGGCTTTGAAATCATTAAATTGATGTATGCTCATGACCCGAAGCTCAAGAGCATCCATGAAGCTCTAGAAAAGGGGGAGAGAGTTGAGAAATACCAATGGGTTAATGGATATATCTTTAAGAATGGTAAAGTGTGCATACCCGAGTCCTCATGGAGGGAATTGCTTGTGCGAGAGGCACATTGTGGAGGACTCATGGGTCACTTTGGTAGGGACAAAACCTTGGCCATCCTTCGGGAACAATTCCATTGGCCAAAAATGGGGATCCATGTTGAGCGACTTTGCAACTCTTGTCTTGAATGCAAGGTTGCTAAGTCCAAGTCGAACCCCCATGGTTTGTATACCCCACTCCCCGTACCTACTAGTCCATGGTTGGATATATCAATGGACTTTGTCATGGGTTTACCAAGGACTAGGGGGGGCCATGATAGCATTTATGTTGTTGTGGATAAGTTCTCCAAAATGGCGCATTTCATTCCATGTCGTAAATGCGATGATGCACAACATGTTGCTACCTTGTTTATTGATAATATCTTGAAATTGCATGGTGTGCCTCAAACCATAGTGAGTGATAGGGACACTAAGTTCCTAAGTCATTTTTGGAGGAGTTTATGGGGTGCCCTTGGCACCAAACTCTTGTTTTCTACGTCCCACCACCCCCAAACCGATGGGCAAACCGAAGTGGTGAACCGAACCTTGGGTGCTCTTCTTAGAGCCATGACCCGAGGTAAGGGTGGGACTTGGATAGATAAGCTACCTCTTATGGAGTTTGCCTACAATCGAACCGTGCATCGGATGATTGGTATGACTCCATTCGAGTGTGTGTATGGTTTTAACCCCTTGATTCCCCTTGATCTAACCCCTTTGCCAAGGGAAATGGTTGTTAATTTTGAAGGTAAAACTAGAGCCAAGGCTTTGATGGAAATACATGCTAAGGCGAAGAAGAACTTGGAGGAAGCCTATGCAAAGGTAGCCTCTAAGAAGAACAAGGGACGCAAGAAGGTGGAACTCAAGAACGGTGACTATGTGTGGGTGCACTTCCGGAAAGAAAGGTTTCCAAGCATTAGAAAGGAAAGTTAGCACCCCGTGGAGATGGCCCATTCCAAGTGCTCTCAAAGATAAACAACAACGCCTATGTGGTCGACTTGCCAAGTGAGTATCAAGTTTCTAATACTTTCAATGTTTGTGACTTGGTTCCTTTGGATGTAGGTAATGAAGGGGTCGTGGATGATGATGCTTCGATTTCGAGGACGAAATCTTCTCAAGAAGGGGAGGATGATGCCGGGCAATCCACCACAAGGAGACCATTCACTCGGAGCCAAGCCAAGGATGTCCAAGAGGTGCATTTATACTTGGAGAGGAGAGGACTTGAGGAAGGAAGCAAGTGGAAGCCATTCCGGGTGCTCAAACTAGGCCTCACGCCTAAGAAAGAAGATAACCCAGCAGAGGCAGGCGCCCCGCCTGAGCCAGGCGCCCCGCCTGGCAAGCTCACTGCCTAAGGAGCTGAAAGTGCACAGGCGGACCGCCTAGCCAGGCGCCCCACCCAGGCGCCCCGCCTAGCTGACAGCAATCCCAGGCGCCCCTCCCAGATTCCAGGCGCCCCTCCCAGCTGTGAAGGCCTATGTTTATTTTACCGTTTTGCCCTACGTGGCCTATTTTGTAAACCTTATTAGTAAGGGTATTTTAGTCATTGTGCAAGCTTGGCAAACACTATAAAAAGCCATGCTAAGCCTATTTTGAACTTAGTCTAGTTATTGATGATTGATGAATATTGAACATGAGCAAGGTTCTTGGTTATTGAATGAAACCCTTTGTTTTGGGACTTGTAGTTCTTCTAGTTGATCTAGATGAATACTCTTCCTCTCCGACCATTCTACTTGCGTGCTCGCGTTAGCTCGAGGGTAGTTGCATAGCGTAGGTGTTCTTGTCCTTATCTCGGGGTGTAACGGAACAAGTTCTCCGTTGCTACTTGGGATTAGAGATAGAGTTACGTCTCGTTCTTATCCTTTTTACTTTCCGCGTTTGATTTCCTACATCAGGTATATAGTGGGACTAGGTCCACACCTAGTGAACGAGCGTATGACAGTTGCTATGCAGTCAGGTATGAAACATATCACATATTCAGGCATTTGCTTTATCACTTGAGGAGAGGAAGTAGGAACAGAGAGATGACATGGATAAAGGGTTACATAATTGGTTCATTCGGAGAGACATCTGGAGCGAGTAGGCAGCAGAGTGTTAGACAGCCACCAGCTAGTATACCTCTAGAGTTTCGTGGCCTGATATTTGATAGAGCTCCTTAGAACAGATCTAGTCACACATCACTGATGCAGTCCAAATTGGCTTAGTTCCCAACCATCAAAGAGCCAAGCTTGAGAGCACAAAGAACACGAGTCAAAGGCTCTGGAAGCGGCTTGAAGATCATGCATTAGAGCGCCAAGGAAAGAGGACCACTTAGGCTCCAAGGGAGAGGCTCAAGAGACACAAATTGAGGTGTTTCAAGATGACACAGGAGGAGGCGGACCGCCCAGAAAACCAGGCGGACCGCCTAGTTGATTGGCAGCCTCAGGAAATGGAGGAGGCGGACCGCCCCCTTCCAGAGGCGGACCGCCCACTTGCTACATGGTCTCAGGATCTCCAGTGAGGCGGAGCCCCTCCCATCAGAGGCGGAGCGCCTAGTGCTGTGAAGCCCCATCCGAGTTTTGCTCTATTTAGTTGTGTAATTACAACTATAGCCCTAAGTGACTTCTATTGCTTTAATTAGACTTAGGGGCTTTTAGTCATTTCACTTAGGAGTGTGGGAACACTATAAAAGCCACACTTAGTCTTTCATTAGAAAAAAGTTAGTTTTGACATTGAATAGATAGAAGAGAGAACATTAAGAGAAGGCCGAGCCTTTCTTGTTGAAGCCCGAGGCTTCATGTATCTTGTACGACTTGGAACCTATGGAGATTCATCACTAGTGTGAATTCCTTGTAAGGTTCGAGTTTCCCTTCTCCCTTTTGAATTCAATCAACGTATGTGAGTTGAATTCAATTCTTTCTTCTAATTTCTTGTCTTCCCAATCTTGATTTCTTGTTATCCTTTACTTGATTCCGCTCGATTATCGTATGTTTCAGCTTCCGCATTTTAGATTGCATCAGTTGGTATGAGAGCAAGGCTCGGGTTATGTTCTTACAAACCCCCGTTCCTTGTTCATCGTGTTAGTATTGTTGTTGTTATTGTTGTTGTTCTTGAAAATTTGAAGAAAAACAAAAAAATTGAAAAACTAAAAAACTCAAGCAAATTTGGTAGATCGGGTTGGATTCGAATCCCCAAGTGTTAAAAAGTATTGGGGTTTGTTCCTTATAGTATTCCCGTTGTTTTGATACCCATATATCACGTTTTGGTGTTACGAATCAAAATTTCGAAAATCAAAATCCCAAAGTTTGAAAATTTCTTCAAAACGCTTCAACTTGAATCGAAGCTTGTTGTTGTTTGTTGGGGGTTGAAAATCATTCGGGATTGGTTATTATAGTTGTATACACCTTTGGGTATCATTAGTTTTGTGTATCGGGTTTAAATCATTGGAAAATTTTGGCAAAATAGACCAAAATCGCGTTTTGCAAAGTTGCAGGAAAACCCCCCTAGGCGGACCGCCTATATTTGGAGGCGGAGCGCCTCCCTCTGGGCTGCTCTCTGGATTTTTCCAGGCGGAGCGCCTCCTTCCTGAGGTGGAGCGCCTTTTTGCTGAAGGGTTTTTCGGGTAGCTTTTGCCTAGGTTTCCATTGTTAATCGCCCCCGGGCTTCTTTGTTAGTGTTTCTAGGGTAATTGGCCTACTCGAAAGACACTAACTTACTAGCGTATTAGGACATTTGTGCTTAGAGGAGATTAGAAATCAAAGAAGATTCGTAGAACTTTCTTTGGCCTCAAGTGCGCACTTAAAATAACCGTCCGTCCATTGAGTCTCATTAATTCCATTCCGAACTTTTATTTGGACATACTAGTTGTGATCACCTTGGTTCCCAAGTTGTTAAGGCCTCGCTCTTGAGTGTTCATAAATTGAGTGAAACACGTGAGGGAGTGACTTTTGGGAGGTTTTGTTCTTTTGGTGTTGCAACAATATCGGATGTTGAGTGTGGGGATTATGACTCATGCGGGGATGATGCGAGTTGCTATGGCTCGTATGGTGAAGATGGAGACTATGGTTCCTATGGTGAGGATGATGGCCATTACTATGATGATGGAAACCATGGCTCCTATGGAGATGAAGCGGTTCACTATGATGTTCGTGAGGTTGAAGAAGACTATGAAGCTCATGAAGATGAATGTGTTGATCCTTATGCTTCTAGTCAAGAAAAATGAAGATGGTGACGCTTCAAGGTACATTGATCCTACTTACTCTACTTGTGATGAATTTGATCATGTTGATAGTGACATAGAGGGAATTGATGATGAAATGGATTATTCACATTATTCATTTGCATCTTCTCTTGGTGTTGCTAATGGTGTACAAGGGAGTACTAGAGGACCTTCCATTAGTATGGGAGGTGGTGGTGGTTGTTCCATGGGAAATGGGAGGTATGCATCTTCTAGTTCCCATGTGAAGGGTGGAAGGAGAAATGGTATTGCTCTTACCATTACGGGGGTACATTGCTCTAGTAGTGGTGGTAGGAGTGGAGCTACGGGCTATGGAACCAAGGCGAGAGGAAATTATGGGTTCCATAGTGGTACTCCTTCCTCGACTTTCAACAACACTTCTAATGTTGGAAGAGTGACGGGAATTGGAGGTTATTCTAGTGGTGTTGCCACTAGTGGAGGAATAAGGAGAACCCAACTTGGGGGTGATGGCTCTCTTGGGTTTGATACTATACAAGACATGAGTGAATGTAGGTTCATTTTTGAGGTGAATGGTAATGGAGGATGCTTGCTCAACATTAGTGAAGTCCACACTAATTTTGTTAACGACTCTTGGGTTGATAGACTAAAGATACCATGCTATGAATTGAAACATCCTTATGAGTATCAAGGTGTTTGGGTCACTAGTGAGGCTCGGATACTCATATCTCATGGGAGCTACAAGGAATATGTTTGGTGTGATGTGTTTCCCATGGAGTATTATGGTGTTTGGCTAGGAAAACCGTGGTTGCAAGGCACGAGGGTGCGGTATGATCTCGTGAAGGATGTGTACCAAGTGAGCAAGAGCAAAGAACTTATGACTTTGAACCTTGCCGGACAAAGTTTATGTTCCATCCTAGTACATCTTCTAGGCCTATGCAAGAAGAAAAGGAGCAAGAACCACATCCTAGGGTTAAAAGAGTGCAAACAAGAAGTCCTACAATCACAAACAATGGTGGGACTAGTGCAAGAAAAGAGTTGGCAATTGTCAACAAGGTGAACCAACCACAAGTTGCAAAACCAAGTGGTTCACCAATGAAGAAGAATGAGACATCAAGTGATGAGTCTCCAAGTCCTAGATTCCGGGTTGATGTAAAAAGTCCACCTACTCCGGCTATGGGTATTCTTGGGCCTCGTCCCAACTCACCCGAATTTGAGAGACAAAAGATAGAGAGGAGTAAGGGAGTGACCGGTGACATTCCTCGAGTGGAAAAAGGAGAGGATGTGTTGAGTGATGTGAGCGGGATGTCACCGCCCGAATCTACACCTAGCCTTGAAAGAAAAATGAGGGAAGAGAAAGAGGGAAAAAAGAGTGAGGACACCCGTTATTCTAACCTTAACCCTTTATCTTTTTCTTCTATGTGTTTGAGTTCTTGTGTAGGAATTCTTGGAGGCAAACCGATGGAGCCTCAATCATGTCCCGAGATGGAAAGACAAGGTGAAGGCGATGCCAAATGTGAGCTAAAAAGTGAAGGAACTACCCATGATGCTTCAAGTACATTGAGTGAGCCCGGATGCAACTCAAGTGTAAGTGTTAGTTCTTCTTCCCATGAGCCTATTACTTCCTTGTCTTGTGTTAGTGTTTGTGATAACTCCACACTAGTTGATGATATGTATGATTACAATGTGTTTGCAACTAGTGTAGAGCCTTGGGGTCAACTTGTGTGGAAAAATGAACCACTAGTTGAGAGGGTTGAAAAGCCACATCATGATGTGAGCTCGGTTTTCATTGAACCTCTCTTTAGTGAAGATATTGTAGTTGACCTTGTTTGTGAACCTTGTTATGACACCCCACCCATATTTGATAGAGGAGAAGATGAATTGCATGATAATCTTAGTCTTCCCTTTCAATGCTTAATTGATAGTGGTGGTCCTTTGTGTCGTAATGAGGATGGATGTGATCTTGAGGAATCTCTAGAGTGTGAGATGGATCGATTTATTTTTGATGACTCCTCGAGTGATAGTCAAGGACCTAGTCTTGATACTAAGCTTTTGTGTAGCCATGAATTTGAGGTGCATGCCTTTACATTTCTATTGTTGGAAGGCAATCTCATTTGTGGTAGTGAATTGTATCGGACTAGGGTTGGTAGTGAAGTAGGACCTTCATGGTTTGAAAAGTTAGACTCTACGGACGATCCATTGTTTGGAACTCCGAGTGAGGAGAGTGGTCTTGAAATTGGTCGTGTTGACCTATCTTCTAGTAGTCCTAGCCTTCGTTGTGGACTATAATGATGAAGAACCTATTTTGGAGACCTTCCTTTGGAGTTTGTCTAATGAGGAGGATTGTCTTGTAGGTGATTTTGGAGGTGAGGAGATACCTCTTGGTGTGTGTAAGAGTGCTTTTAAGAAGGGGAGTGGAATAGTCGATGTTAGTTGTGAATTGAGCTATTTTACTTACTCCATCCCACATGTTGAGCACACATTGAGTGTTGGACATACCAAAGCCAATGTGTCACATAGTGATAAAATTGATTTGAAGGCTTGGTGTGTTGGTAGTAAGCTTAGCGGTCATAGTACGTTTAATTGCTACATGTTACATGACTTTGATCTCTTTGCTTGTTTTGATGATGAGTGCTTGTTCATTGTGAGCCAAGAATTTATTGTTTCCTTTGGGAACATACGCTTTTTAATTGGTATTGATGCTTGGCTCTATCACAAGAGTGTGTTTTCCACACTACTTGCATTTATTCTTGATAAGCTAACCTACTTGTGAAGTAGGAAAATTTGGTTGTGCTTGTTTTGGATGGAGGCGTTGATGGTTTGATTTCGAGGACGAAATCCTTTCAAGAAGGGGAGGATAATGCAGTCCAAATTGGCTTAGTTCCCAACCATCAAAGAGCCAAGCTTGACAGCACAAAGAACACGAGTCAAAGGCTCTGGAAGCGGCTTGAAGATCATGCATTAGAGCGCCAAGGAAGGAGGACCACTTAGGCTCCAAGGGAGAGGCTCAAGAGACAAAAATTGAGGTGTTTCAAGATGACACAGGAGGAGGCAGACCGCCCAGTAAACCAGGCGGACCGCCTAGTTGATTCGCAGCCTCAGGAAATGGAGGAGGCGGACCGCCCCCTTCCAGAGGCGGACCGCCCACTTGCTGCATGGTCTCAGGATCTCCATTGAGGCGGAGCGCCTCCCATCAGAGGCGAAGCACCTAGTGCTGTGAAGCCCCATCCGAGTTTTGCTCTATTTTGTTATGTAATTACAACTATAGCCCTAAGTGACTTCTATTGCTTTAATTAGTCTTCGGGGCTTTCAGTCATTTCACTTAGGAGTGTGGGGACACTATAAAAGCCACACTTAGTCTTTCATTAGAAAAAAGTTAGTTTTGACATTGAATAGATAGAAGAGAGAACATTAAGAGAAGGTCGAGCCTTTCTTGTTGAAGCCCGAGGCTTCATGATGCAGCCCGAACACGTGCTGATCAAGTGTTCGATCTACCGAGGAGACCGATGACAAGAAGCCAAGCCAAGCTGCTGCACGATGTGCACATTCACTTAGCCTGGCCGAAGGAAAACAATTGCTCCGAAGCTGAGTGGCCGGGCTCAAGAACCGAAGGCATTATCTTCAGATTTGAGCCCGAAGGCAAAGTGACCGAGGACAATGAGCTCGAAGACAATTGAGCGTCCGAAGACAACGAGTTCGAGCAAGCAACCGAGCACCGAAGTTAAGGCTGCCGAACACAAACTTGTCTCAGCCCTGCGTGGCTTGTTCTTATTAGTCACTTGTGACTATTTACTACTTTACCCTTAGTGTAGCCTATAAATAGTCCATTTCATTTCATGGTAAGACATACAGTTTTGAGTTTATGAAAAACATAGCAAGTGCTATTGTGAGTCTCCGATGGAGCCGAACCCCGACGTGGGCTTTTAAAGAACTTGTGTCAATCGGTGTTATTCGTTTGAACAATTTCTTGTTGATCATTCAATTTGCAAGAAGCGGGTCTTTCTTGAGGATTGTTGCATAGTATAGGTGCGTCTTGATTTCCCTTCGATCGAGCTTGAGACAGGTTCCTCACTGTTCTTTCGAATCGAAGCAAGATTTGTCTTGCTTCTATCTTTACTTTCTTGTTGATTTTCTTCTGCGTTTTGTGTTTAGCATTTCCTTTGGGTTTGCTTGCACCATCTTGGTATCAGAGCAAGGTTTGAGTTTGTTCTTACAACCTCAAATACTGTTCACTTAAAATCGTGCTTGTGTCTTCAGTTCAGCTTTCTTCCATGTGTTTGATTGTTGTTGCTGAGCGTTTATAAAAAAAAAAAAAAAAAAAAAAGGTAGAAAAACAAAATTCAAAATTGTGTTTGATTGTTGGTTGTTTGGATTAAACAACCATTGATTCTTGTTCACCACTGTTTCCCGATTACAAGAACTACCCGACGTACTGATTTCGTGACTAGGGTTTCTTGGTGAAATTGTGGACTGTTTTGAGCATTAATGGTGACTGGAACTCGAACCCCCATCGTGTTTGGTTGAAACCGATGAAGATTGGTGGTTCTTGAGTGATTTGGGTTTGTTTTGAGCTTGAAAATCAAAATTCTGAGTTTGCAATCCGTTGCCCGTACGCCGGAAAGTTGTTACGATTTGTAACAGTGCACGACACGAAGGAGCTGGAAACTTAGTTCAAGAACTTTGTTTGAATTCCTCCATTGTTGTTTGAATCCGGAGTTGAAAGAGAGCAACCCAGATCTTGTTGAATTCGGGGTCAGTGAACCGAAGCTGTTTAATCCGTACACCGGAGCAAGGCTTCACTGTTCCATTGAAGAAGAAAGGGGTAATGTGTAAACATCAAAAACCCCAGGTGAAAAGTTGTCGGCTGAGAAAAGGAAAGTGGATAAGGTAAAACCCTATCCGTACCAAGGAGGGACCACTCTTGTACGGACAAGAGTTGGTGTGTTCGAAAAAGATTCCAAAGGGAATCAAAGGGTAGATTCTCCTAGGATTTCACCTTTTTCTTTCCGAAAATTCTAGTTAGTGGATCTTTAGAGTAATTGTTGTTATACTTTAAGCACCTCCTAAGGACACTAGAAGGGGGGGGTTGAATAGTGTCCTCCGATTTTTGTTGTAAGAACCTGGTTCTTCCGTAGTAGAACAAGGTTCCTCAGTTCTCTTTTTATGCAAACTATACTTAAGAACACACTTCAAAACATTCACCAAGAACACAAGGATTTTACGTGGAAAACTCCTTGCTCAAGGGAGAAAAACCACGACCCACACTCTGGGATTTTCAATCTCAATCCACTAACACAAGAGCAACGTTTCAGATTACAGACTCTGTAACCAAGGGGCTACACTCTAGACCCTAATCACTAACCAAAGCTAAACTCTAGCTTTTTCTAGTAATCACAAAGTAGTTTGCCTAATACATATGCTTCTGAAATAAGCTAATAGACAAAACAATGAACACTCGTAACAGAGACAACTTACAACTCGATGAACCTAGACAAGAGATCTAGACTCAAATACTCAGCATGCAAACCAGTTGTCTTCTTCAGTTTTCCAACGTAGACAGTTCTTCAGATCACCTCTATATGCTCTCGACTCTCTGTTTGAAAAACTGATTTCGGCTGTCTCTTCTACTTGCTTTTATATAGGTCTTACAACCCTAGTTGAGTCCTGCTGGGAATTCTCTTAATTATGGCAATATCAGATTCGCAGTAACTCTTTTCCATGTTAAAGTCTAACTCTTGTCCACACTTCAAAGATACAGCCTGGACACTGCCTCTTTTAGTCTGACTAGGATACGTCAACAACCACGCGCCACTACTCCTAGTTCCACAGGGATTTGCAACCCGTAATCTTTTCGATCAAGCGTGTCCTTCATCTCAAGGACAAGGTTCTTCTCCTGAACCTCAGTGTCCTTCCCGTTTGTCATACTTCAAAACCAGCTCTCAACAAATTCCCCCTTTTTGATGATGACAAACAAACGTTGCCCAAGAACCTACATAACATATACCAAAAACAAGAACAAAAAAAACAGAACAATAAAAACAGATGAGTTAGGTCACAAACACCCCAACATTATTCTTCCCCCTTTTGGCATCATCGAAAAGATTCAAAGACCTGCAGAAACTTGTCAGATTAATCTAGTCTAGAGCACAAGGCAACTCATCAGTGTCAAGAACATAGGTATATCAAAATAAGGGCCCAATAAGGAACCAGGTACTGAAACAAGAAACAGTCGCAAACATAAGAAATTTAAAATCAGCATCCAGAGGGTGACAGCAGCACCACTCTATTTAGTTACACAACAAAAATTGAAATTGTCTTAATTATCCAAAACATGCAATCAAAGGAGAATAGGGAGGAGTAAAGATCAGGTGGGGTAGGAAAGGAGAAAGATAGGAGGACAGGACTGGAAGAATCACAGCTGAAGGTTGAAGTGCTTAACGAGTGCCTCAAGTTGTTTCGTATTTTTGGCCCTCTCCATCACCAGCTCGGCCTCATACTTGTGGCAATCAATCTTCAAGCGATCAATCTCTTGATCCTTCACCTTCAACTGCCTGTGCAGTTCAGCATTTTCTTCATTAACTTCAAGAACCATTTTTCCAGTTCCTGCACAGCACCGATGGCCTCATCAGGTCCAAAGTCTTCACTGTCCTCTGACTCCTCCTGCTTGACCTGCATTGGCCTTTTGGAAGCCCTGCTTTCTTGAAAGAAGTCACAGCTCTTCAGCACATTAACCCCAAACCTCTGATGGATAGTTGGCTTCTTCCCTGCACCTAAAGGCACTCCAAAATGCTCAAGAATCTGATGGATGATGTAAGAATGCACAAGAGAGTGTGGCTTCTGATCAGTATCACAGATTCTCTTTATGTGCCTAATAATGAGCCCAGGCAAATTTATTTTTACCCCTCTGTCCATCAGATCCATATAGGTCAGATCAAGAGCACTGGCCTCACAATTTCTTTCCCCCCTAGGCAGAAGAAACCTATGCACAAACTCAAACAAAAGCTGATGTGCAGGCTCCATCTCCTTTTTCTCAACCTTCCTCTCCTTCCTCAATCTGGGTTTCCCTGAAAACTTTCTCACAACATCTAAAGGAGTAACTCTATCTGTTCTCTTTGGCCATTTTAGCTTAACATACCTGCAATACCCTTCAGCAGGTACATCCAGAATTACCCCCAGTTCAGGTCTCCCCAAATTCAATCTCCACTTCTTTTACAGTGGTAAACACCCTCCTGGCTACTACCCTGCAATTTGTATAAAACTCCCTGACTTCATCCACAAACAGCTTCCTGTCATTGTTTCCAAACAAGCTCAACCAACCCTGATCTCCTATCATTCTCAACAAGGATTTCATATGAAACTCCTTTTCATCATACAGTATACTCCCTGGCAGCACCTGATGTCTAGAAAAGAAGGCTTCCCTATCCACTTCTTTTCTTTCTTCTTACTCTCCACCTCACTGTCAGTATCAGAATCACTGGGTTCCACATAACTCCCAGCTTCACTTTCCTCCTCTTCCTCACCAGCTCTCTTCTCCTCTTCTTCTTTCTTCTTCTCTTCTTCCCTCATCTTCACATTTTTTACTGTCTTTCCTATCTTTTCAATCCTCTCCATCTGCATTTTGAAAGCCGACCTAGTACCAACTCTCCTGACCACAGGCTCACTCGCCTCTTGGTCACCTCCTTCACTTTCTTCATCTACCAGTCTAGATTTCAACACTGGTTTCCCATCTCTCACCAACCTTCTTCTTTTTTCAGGCTCTACTTTATTTCTTTTACAAACACCACCTCATCCTCCTCTTCCTCACCTGTCACCTCTCATCTTCTACCCCAATTTTCTTTTCCTTTTTAATTTTTTCTCTTCCTTGTCACTCTCTTGTTTTTCAACAACAACTTCCTTGTTTCCATCTTCATCAGATTCTGTCCAGCTAAAATCTGCATCATCAGCTCCAGTAGGGTTTAGACAAGTAACAGGTTCTTGTCCCTCTCCCCCTGGAACTTCAGCAGTAGCAGTTCCATCACCCTCAGGGCCTTTAGGCACGGAATCCTCTAAACACACCCTGTTCCACTCACATCTTTACTTGACTCACCAACATCTTTTCTCAGAGATTCATCATTATCCAGTTCCCTCAACTGTTCTTCTATTTTTTCGGCTATATTTAACTCGCCTCTAGACACACCGTCTACACCATCCTGTACATCTTCTCTAGGTTCATTCTCTTTAGTTTCTTGTTCCTCCTCACGTGGGTTCCCCCTATCTATATTGTCCCTCTGCTCAACATCTACTATTTTATCTAATTCAGCAACTAGGGTTTCAGTTTCTACAATGCCAGGACTGGCTATATCAACTGAACCAACAGGTGTAGATGGAGTAGGATCAGAAATTACCTCAGGTAACGGTTGAGATGAACTTTGAGTAGTGGGTGTTGAAGGAACTGCTCTTGATTTTAACTTCTTGGCCAGTTTCTTGTCCCCCTTTTTGAGAAATTTTAGGCGAGCCCTAGCAATTCTTTCAGCAAGAGTGGATGGAGGTGGTCGTTCAGACATCTTGAAGAATTTTGTAAAGAGTCCTGAGTTTGTTGACGGTTTATCTATTTTAGGGCTTGAGAGAATTTTGATGTTCAATTGGAAGTGGTGGACGAGATCATGAGAGATTGAAGAAGTGTTGTAGAAAGAGAGAGGGTTTTGGTGAAGTGACAATGTCTAGGGAAGGCAAAACAAAATAATGAGTATAAAGAAGGGCAGCTTTTGAACTTTTTGAGAACCGGGAGAAGTTAAGAGATTTGACGGTTATGAACTTAATTTCAATATACCCTTTTCAAGAAGTGGGGTCCAAGCAATTTAACAGGAGTTCTATCCTAAAAAGGAATGTGCTCCTATAATTTTGGACAGTTATGAGACTATGGAGAATCTCCCATGATGCACGTATAATAAACAATTTTAATTCCAGTTGTGACAACTAACAATAGAGTAGATTTACTGTACCTGGACACGATTCCTCACGTTAACACTGGTTCCTCCTCAGTACACCGTAGGTTCTTCATGGGATCACATTATTTGTACCTAATGCTCAAAACACTAAAAAGAGTGTACTTACTCAAGTACAAATTTAGTCCAGATAGTAATGACAAATTCCTAACAGACACTTTTACTACTAACCTAGCCAATCACCAGGGGATCACCTGCTGGGTCATCCGTGTATTTTGGTCATCCCTAACTCCAACCTGTTCCTCTCGAACTGCACCTTGTTCAAAGCTTTGGTAAATATGTCAGCAATTTGGTCTTCAGTCCTGCATGAATTCATAGTGATTAGACCCTTTTCTACATTGTCTCTCAGAAAATGATGTCTAATATCAATGTGTTTGGTCCTTTTGTGTTGGACTGGGTTCTTGGCTATGTTCACAGCACTAGTGTTGTCACAAAAGATTGGCACTGCCCCACACTTGATTCCAAAATCCTCCAGTTGCTGCTTGATCCATAGCAATTGTGAGCAGCATGAAGCAGCTGCCACATACTCAGCTTCAGCAGTTGACAAGGCAACAGAGTTTTGTTTCTTTGTAGCCCATGACACCAAGCAAGGACCTAAGAAGTGTGCCATCCCCGAAGTGCTTTTCCTATCAACCAGATGACCTGCATAATCTGCATCAGCAAAACCAATTAGTTCAAAAGTTCCACCTCTGGGATACCAAAGGCATAGATCCTGAGTCCCTTTCAAGTATCTCAGAATTCTCTTCACAGCTGTCAAGTGTGATTCCTTAGGTTTTGACTGAAATCTGGCACACAGTCCTACGCTGTAGACTATGTCAGGTCGACTTGCTGTGAGATAAAGAAGTGAACCAATGATTCCTCTATACTTGGTCTCATTTGTCGAAGGGCCAAGTTCATCCATATCTAGCTTTGTTCCAGGAGCAATAGGAGTAGTCATCTCCTTAGCTCCTTCCATGTTAAACTTCTTCAGCAATTCCTTGACATATTTTTGCTGGTGTATCATAGTTCCTTCCGGCGTCTGCTTTATCTGCAACCCAAGGAAGAAATTCTATTCACCCATCATGCTCATTTCAAACTCACTTCCCATCAGGTCAGCAAAACCTTTGCTCAGCTCCTCATCAGTGGCTCCAAAGATGATATCATCGACATACACTTGAACTACCAGCAGATCCTTTCCTTGCTTCTTGAGAAATAGTGTGTTGTCAATTTTACCTCTTGAGAAGCCATTTTTCATCAAGAACCCTGAGAGTCTTTCATACCAGGCTCTAGGAGCTTGCTTCAAACCATACAGAGCCTTGTCCAGTTTGTACACATGATCAGGAAATTCATTGTTCACAAAACCTGGAGGCTGTACTACATAGACTTCTTCATTTAGGTACCCATTCAAGAAGGCACTCTTCACATCCATCTGATACAGTGTGAATTCCATGTATGTAGCAAAAGCAATCAGCATTCTAATGGCTTCCATTCGTGCCACTGGTGCAAAGGTTTCATCATAATCTATTCCTTCTTCTTGACTGTAGCCCTGAACAACCAACCTTGCCTTGTTTCTTGTAACTATGCCATGTTCATCCAGCTTATTTCTGAACACCCATTTAGTTCCAATTATGGATCTGTCCTTTGGTTTAGGAACTAGGTGCCACACTTTGCTTCTTTCAAATTGATGAAGTTCCTCCTGCATAGCTATAATCCAATCTGGATCTTCTAGAGCTTCTTTGACATTTTTTGGTTCCAAGGCTGAGAGGAAAGCAAAAAATGCACAGAAGTTCTTTAATGCTGACCTAGTCATAATTCCTGTATCCAGTTCAGATAGAACATTCTCCAAAGGGTGAGAACTTTGATATTTCCATGGCTTGATCTGGATCTGATTAGAAGAACCTGCAGCATCGTCTTGAGTAAATTCTTCTTGACTTTCTTGATCTTCAGCTTCATCAGAAGTTCCCCCTGTCAAGTTGACTCCTTCATCGGACATGACTTTGCTCTCCTTTTCATCTGAGTCCTCCAGTTCATCTATGCTCTCTTCTCTTCTTAAGCCAATCACCTGATCATCTGCATCATCTTCTCTTATTTCCTTATCTGATTCATCGAACACAACATGCATACTTTCTTCTACTACTTGTGTTCTTCTGTTGAGTACCTTGTATGCCTTACTTTGAGTGGAGTATCCCAGGAATATTGCCTCATCACTCCTAGCATCAAACTTTCCCAAGGGTTCCTTGCCATTGTTGTGAACAAAGCATTTGCACCCAAAAGGCCTTAGGTGTGCAATGCTTGGCTTTCTACCTCTGAGTAACTCATATGGAGTTTTGTCAAGAATGGCTCTGATGGAACACCTATTTAGCAAGTAACATGCAGTGTTTACAGCTTCAGCCCAGAAGTTTCTTGCTAGTCCACTTGACAGCAGCATGGTTCTAGCCATATCCTCCAACGACCTGTTCTTCCTCTCAACCACCCCGTTTTGTTGGGGAGTTCTTGGTGCAGAAAAGTTGTGATCTATGTTGTTCCCTGCACAGTACTCAGAAAATTTTGAGTTTTCAAACTCAGTTCCATGATCTGTTCGAATACTGATGAGTTCAAGACTTAGCCTTTTCTGAACCACACCAGCCCAGTCTTTAAAGTTCTCAAAAGCTTCATCCTTAGAGGCCAAGAACAAGGTCCATGTATATCTTGAGTAGTCGTCAACAATCACGAACACAAACCTCTTTCCTCCTCAGCTTTTTACTCTCATAGGTCCACACAAATCCATATGTACCAGCTCCAGTGGCTTAGATGTGCTGACCACTTTCTTTGACTTGAATGACGTTCTTACATGCTTTCCCTTTACACAAGCATCACACACTTTTATGTTTTCAAACTTCTTGTTTGGCAATCCACGAACCAGTTCCTTCGAGGCTAGCTTATTTAATTGAGTGAGACTTGCATGACCCAGTCTTTTGTGCCACAGCTGAGAGTCGCTTTCTTGTACATTCAAGCATGTCAGGTTGTTTTCAGGTAAGGACCTCAGTGACGCCTTGTACACATTGTTCACTCTTTTTCCTTCCATTACCACTTCTCCACTCTGTAGGTTCTTCACGATGCACCCTACAGATGAGAAGCTCACTTCGTTTCCTCTGTCAGATAGTTGAGAGATGCTCAGTAAATTGTGTCTAAGACCATCCACACAATACACATTTTCAATTGCATGCTCAAGAGATCTCCCAATCTTCCCAATGCCTACTATCTGACCACTTTTTCCTCCTCCGAAGGCCACACTGCCTCCTTGAAATGCTGCGAGTGAGAGAAAGTTTCTTCTATTTCCCGTCATGTGCCTAGAACAACCGCTATCAAGAATCCAGCTTGAGTTGTTCTCCCTCACTCCAGCCTGCAAAACAATTAGAGATTAGCCTTAGGAACCCAGACAAGCTTGGGTCCCTTCTTATGAGAAAATGGATAAATCAGATCTTGTTTGGCCCATTTGGGTAAAACACAATTTTTATTCTTGGCCCTTGCCTTGGTAATGTTAACACACCTTTGTTTAGTATGACCGGTTTGACCACAGAAAGTGCATAACATGTTGCAAGGTAATCCCACATATTTGCTTTTAGGATTATATGGAGGCAAGGGCTTCTTGAATCCTAAGCCTTGTTTTCCTTTATTTTGATTTTCAAGAACCCAATGCATTGCTTCTGAAGACTTATTCCATTTTGTAAGTCTGGTAAGTTCAAGTTTTGAGTTTTCAACCTTCTGATTTAACATCTTATTTTTTTCAATTTCTTGGTTTAAAATCTCATTTGTCTTTTTCAATTCATCTTCCAGAAAGGTTTGAACTTCACTCATAACTTGCTTACCATTCTTACTCTCTCTCAACTGTCTACATTCTAATTCAAGCTCAGTGATCTTAGAGTTTGACACAAGAGTCTGTCCTTTCATGATGGCATTTGTTTCTTCAAGCTCAATGTTCTGTTCTAGGAGACTCTTGTGCTTAGTTCTAAGATCACCCAATTCTTCAATTAATTTATCTTTTTCAAGCTTTTCTTTTTCATATCCTTCAATCAATGTGGCTGTGATTAGGATTAGATTTTCAGAAGAGTATGTATGTAAAGTTTCCTTAAGATCAGATAAACATACCTCTGCTGAACTGTCAGCTTCCTTTCCTTCAGTTGCCATGAGGGCAGAGTCCTTCTTGGTGTTGTCAGCTATGTACAACTCCTTCAGTTTCTTCCATATCTCCTTGGCTGATTTACATTCCTGTATCTGTCCGAGCACATCATCTGTAAGTCCTCTTCTTAGATAGCCCTCAGCCTTGGAGTTTGCTTGTAGCCAGTCCAGATCTTGTGGATCTAGTTCTTCTACTTTCTTGGGTACCAAGACTCCATTTGCTGCTCTCTTCACTGGAACATGAGGTCCTCTTTTCACAATTAGCCACAGACTATAATCAGTCGCCTGCAAGAAATTCTTCATTTGTTTCTTCCAGTAATTGTAATGAGTCCCATTGAACACTAGTGGCTTTGATGGATCTCTTCCCCATTTTGCTTCAAGAGGATGTTCTTCGTCAGAACTAACATCCGTCATCCCTGCTAATGCTAGTGGTGAGTCATCGTCAGCTTCCTTCTCGTGATCAGACTCACTGTCAGTTGGTCCCCATGTGGCATAGAAAGCTTCCTTCCTTTTCCTTCGTTCTGCTCTGAAGTTTGGGGGCCGTCTTGACTTCTTTCTATTTGCATCGTTTTCCTTTGTGGTTTCCTTTTCCTTTTCCTTAGCAGCTCTGTTCTTCATCCACTCTATTTCCCACATTGGGCAATCCATGACAGCATGATCCTTCTTGAAGCATTTGAAGCATCCAGAGTAGTCAGGACTGTCAACTATGTTCTTCCTGCTAGAGCTCTCCTTGTTCCCTCGTTTAAATCCTTTAAACCTTCCCAGATTGAGTTTTTGTCTTAGAGCACTTACCATTGCAGCTTCCACTGATTGAAGATCAACATATTCATCAGCTTCTTCTGTTGCTTCCAGTGCAAGGGTCTTTTCCTTCTTTGCTGCAGGTTTAGCCTTTGAGTCCTTCATCATCTCGTGCGTCTTCAGACTTCCAACCAGTTCTTCAAGCTTGATGGATTTCAAAGGTTTGGATTCAATAATGGCCGTCATTTTTGGTTCCCATGCTTCAGGTAGCACATTCAGGATTTTATCAACCATCTCCACCTCAGGCAGTTCCATCTCCAGAGATCTCATTTCATTTGTAATCATGGTCAACCTGGTCATCATATCCTGAATCGATTCCTTCTCGCCCATAGTAAATAACTCAAATTGTCTCTTCAACATTCTTCTTTTTGAGTCCTTTACTTCAGTGGTTCCTTCGTGTGCAACTTGTAAAGCATCCCATATTTCCTTAGCCGTCTTATACGATGATACTCGATTGAACTCTTCTGGACCCAGACCACATATAACCAACCGCTTGGCTTTGTGGTTCTTTTCGATCATCTTATAGTCAGACTCATCAAACTCTTCTTTCAGCTTAGGTTCTTTTGTGGCAGTGGTTCCTTCACCAACTATTTTGGTGGGAATCAGGTTTCCTTCAGAGACTATCAGCCAGAGTTGATAATCTTCAGCACATATGTAATTCTCCATCCTATTTTTCCACCATGCGTAGTATTGCCCATTAAACTGTGGAGGCCTTAGAACCGACTGTCCTTCAGTAATAGTAGGCGGTGCACTCATTTTGATCCTTCTCAAGGTGTTAGCCTTACAAGAGAAGACCTGCTCTGATACCACTTGTTATACTTTAAGCACCTCCTAAGGACACTAGAAGGGGGGGGTTGAATAGTGTCCTCCGATTTTTGTTGTAAGAACCTGGTTCTTCCGTAGTAGAACAAGGTTCCTCAGTTCTCTTTTTATGCAAACTATACTTAAGAACACACTTCAAAACATTCACCAAGAACACAAGGATTTTACGTGGAAAACTCCTTGCTCAAGGGAGAAAAACCACGACCCACACTCTGGGATTTTCGATCTCAATCCACTAACACAAGAGCAACGTTTCAGATTACAGACTCTGTAACCAAGGGGCTACACTCTAGACCCTAATCACTAACCAAAGCTAAACTCTAGCTTTTTCTAGTAATCACAAAGTAGTTTGCCTAATACATATGCTTCTGAAATAAGCTAATAGACAAAACAATGAACACTCGTAACAGAGACAACTTACAACTCGATGAACCTAGACAAGAGATCTAGACTCAAATACTCAGCATGCAAACCAGTTGTCTTCTTCAGTTTTCCAACGTAGACAGTTCTTCAGATCACCTCTATATGCTCTCGACTCTCTGTTTGAAAAACTGATTTCGGCTGTCTCTTCTACTTGCTTTTATATAGGTCTTACAACCCTAGTTGAGTCCTGCTGGGAATTCTCTTAATTATGGCAATATCAGATTCGCAGTAACTCTTTTCCATGTTAAAGTCTAACTCTTGTCCACACTTCAAAGATACAGCCTGGACACTGCCTCTTTTAGTCTGACTAGGATACGTCAACAACCACGCGCCACTACTCCTAGTTCCACAGGGATTTGCAACCCGTAATCTTTTCGATCAAGCGTGTCCTTCATCTCAAGGACAAGGTTCTTCTCCTGAACCTCAGTGTCCTTCCCGTTTGTCATACTTCAAAACCAGCTCTCAACAATTGTTCTACTCGAGGTCGTACTAACTCATTTGAGCTGACAGGAACTCGTGCGTGGGTGACCGAAGTCCAACTTCGTAGAAAATTCTTTTGACTTCCCAAAGCACAAGAGTAAATAGCTGTCCGTCCATTGAGTCAAATCAACTCACTCTTCCCGAAGTAAGACATCATTGATTGTCAAATTCGAAGGAATTGAGAGAGATTGATCAACCGAGGAAGCCATTGGCTACAAGTTCTTGAGTGACCAAAACCGAACCCATAAATTGAGTGGACCCGAGTGCCACCCATCAAAGGTGAGGGAGTGTGTGAGGTGATTTCTAACCTTAACATTTTGTTTGGTCTTTGATTTGTGCAGGTACCATGGCTGGGAATGGAGGCGATGGCAAAGGCATTGAGAAGCCCGAAGTGTCGTTAGCCGATCTCATGGCTGCGATACAAGGTGTCAGTGCCGAAGTAAGAGGAGTGACTGCTCGAGTGACTCAACTCGAGCAAGGAAGCGCGTCCGTAGCCATGAATGGGTTCGGCGCTGGAACCAGCCATTCCACTCCGATGAAACCTGAGTTGTATGCTGAGCTTGTTCGACAACATCAGTTGACAAGTGAAGCAATTCGAAGAGAGCTTAACTTGGGCAATCCCCAAACTGGTTATCAAAACTTGGGCATTCCCCGAGGAGAAAGGATACCACTTCCAAAGGCCCGAAGAGATCTTGGAGCCGTGGTCGAAGAGGTTGATGAAGAGGAATTTCCCGAGGACGAATATGAGAATGAGCCGCCGTTCGCTCAACGAAGGCAAGCTCACCGAGGTCGTGGAAATTTCCGAGGTCGAGGCCGTGGCGCAAATGTTGAAAGAAATATTGAGCGTGAGGCTAATGATCGTGATGATGAGTATCCCGAACAGGTTCGTGGTGTTCCAGACTCAAACTTGAACAATGTCAAGATCACTATTCCACCCTTTAAAGGAACTAGTGATCCAGATGAATATCTTGAATGGAAGCTTAAGATGGAGCGCATCTTTGAAACCAATGAGATGACCGATGAGAGAAAAGCTGCCCATGCCATTGCTTCGTTCGAAGCCTACGTATCAACATGGTGGGAATCTGACAAGAGGCATAGAAGAAGAAATGACTATCCGGTAGTCAATACTTGGCCACATTTGATGAGAGAAATGGATGCTAAGTATTTAAGTGCCAAGTATAGGAAGACTCAAATGCAAAAGCTCTATTAGCTAAAGCAAGGGTCCAAGTCAGTCCAAGAATACCATGATGAGTTCGAAAAGGTTCGATTGAATCTTGATCTGGTAGAGGATGAAGAGCAAGCCATTATCCGATTCAAAAACGGCTTAGCTCGGGATGTGTCATCTCAATTGAGGCTCTACGTGTATTACACGTTGGAAGATCTGTTCGATGCTGCCACCGAAGCTGAAAAATTCGTAAAGGACGATAAGGCAAACCGGTATCGAGCAGTCACTACTTCTACTCCCTTGAACCGAGGTAAAGAATGGAAGAGTCCAAACCAAACAGGTACCAACACTGTTCGAGAATCGAAGAGACCCTTCGAGAGGGGTGTGACTGTTAACCAGTCAAGAGAAGCGGGAGGTAAAGTTCAACTCAACTCTCCTAGTGCTTCAAATATTCAGTGTCATAAATACAAGGGTTATGGTCACATGGCAAAAGAGTGTCCAACTCGCAAAGTTATGCTTCTGCTCGAAGATGGAACCGTCCATGAGTAAGCGAGTGACACCGAGGAGGAATTTATCGAGGAGACTGACCGAGCTGAAGGTGATGATGATCGTGAAGCTACCGAAGCTGATCATCCGGAAATGTTTCTTGTGGTTCGAAGGAATTTGAGCTGCATGACCCTTGAAGAAGAGGACAACCAAAGAGAAAACCTCTTTCATGCCCGATGTCGAGTAAGGGGAAAGGTGTTTTCGATGATCATTGATTCTGGTAGTTGTGCAAATGTGGTGTGCCAAACTTTGGTCTCACAAATGGGACTAACTACTTTGAAGCATCCCCACCCTTACAAATTACAATGGCTGAATGAGTGTGGAGAATTGAGAGTTGTCAAACAAGTGTGGATCAAGTTCAGAATCGAAGAGTATCAAGATGAAATGATATTCGATGTGGTGCCGATGCAAGCCTGTCATTTGCTATTGGGTCGACCATGGCAATATGACCGCACAGCTGTTCACAATGGCAGATCCAACACTCACACTGTAAAGCTCGATGGGAAGACTTTCGTGCTCAAACCCTTGTCTCCAAAACAAGTCACCGAGGACTATAAACGGATGAAAGAATTGAAAGAAGCGGCCAAAGCTAAGCTTCCAATGAGAGCAAAATTGGGGGCCGAAGAGACCAACTCACCGCCCGAAGTGAAAGGAATCTGTGCAATCATGCAACCGGGTGAGTTACTACGAGGCAACGACAACGATCAGATGATGATTTGCCTCGTGCACAAGGGTATCTTTCTAAACACTAATTATGAATTTTCTAATGATAACCCTTTGCCTAGTGCTGTACAAAGTGTTTTGCAGGACTTCGGAGACATGTTCCCTGAAGAAATGCCAGGTGGATTACCTGCGTTGAGAGGAATCGAGCACCAAATTGACTTCGTACCGGGGTTACAAATCCCCAACAAACCTACATACCGGTGTAATCCCGAAGACACCAAAGAACTCCAAAGGCAGGTTGATGAGTTGTTGAACAAGGGCCTTGTTCGAGAGAGCTTGAGTCCTTGCGCCGTTCCTGTTATACTTGTCCCAAAGAAAGATGGAACATGGCAAATGTGTGTTGATTGCCGAGCAGTCAACAAAATAACGGTAAAGTATCGTCATCCTATCCCTCGATTAGATGACATGCTAGATGAGTTAAGTGGTTCTTCATGCTTTACGAAGATAGACCTCAGGTCCGGTTACCACCAAATCCGAATGAAACCCGGAGACGAGTGGAAAACCGCATTCAAGACCAAGTTCGGTCTCTATGAATGGTTGGTAATGCCTTTTTGCTTATCCAATGCACCGAGCACATTCATACAACTGATGAACCATGTGCTCAAGTCGTTCATAAATAAGTTTGTTGTCGTTTATTTCGATGACAAACTTGTTTATAGCAAATTTGTGGATGAACATGTTGAACACCTAAGGCTAGTGCTTGATAAGCTTAGAGACGAGAAGTTGTATGCTAACTTCAAGAAATGTGCCTTTTGTGTCAAGCGTGTAGTCTTTCTTGGATTCGTTGTCGGTGCTAATGGTGTTGAAGTCGACGAGTCAAAAGTCGAAGCCATCAAAGATTGGCCAACTCCAACCTCGGTATCACAAGTTCGTAGCTTCCATGGCTTAGCTAGCTTTTACCGAAGGTTTGTTCGTGACTTTAGCACCGTGGCATCTCCTTTAACCGAGCTGGTGAAGAAAGACCATCCATTTGTGTGGGGAGAGTCCTAAGAGAGGGCTTTCCAAGAGTTGAAACGGAGGCTTTGCTCTGCCCCGTTGTTGCAACTCCCCGACTTCGGCAAAGCATTCGAAGTCGAGTGTGATGCATCTGGAGTTGGGATCGGAGGAGTGCTGATGCAAGAATCGAAGCCAATCGCTTACTTTAGCGAAAAGCTTAAGGGTGCGACTTTGAATTACTCTACGTATGACAAAGAGTTGTATGCCCTCGTTCGAGCACTCGCCCATTGGCAGCATTATTTGTGGCTTCGAGAGTTTGTGATCAAGAGTGATCATGAGTCTTTGAAGCATCTCCGAGGTCAGGAGAAATTGAACCGAAGACATGCCAAGTGGGTTGAATTCATTGAGAGCTTTCCCTATGTAATTCATTACAAAAAGGGTAAAGACAATGTTGTGGCTGATGCGCTATCAAGGAAATTTGCCTTAGCGACCACTCTCGCCTCTAGGCTAATGGGATTTGAAAGCATCAAGTCGATGTACGAGGACGATCCCAAGCTGAAATGCGTTCGTGACGCAATCTTGAGTGGCCGAAGGGTTGAGAAATATCAATGGCATGAAGGCTACCTCTTCAAGAATGGGAGGGTTTGTGTGCCAGTGTCATCGTGGAGAGAGCTCTTAGTTCGAGAAGCTCACTCCGATGGACTGATGGGACACTTCGGTGTCGACAAAACTCTTGGCATCTTGACCGAGCAGTTCCATTGGCCCAAAATGCGACGAGATGTGGAAAAGCTTTGCAACGCTTGTCTCGTTTGCAAGAAAGATAAATCGAAGTCCAACCCTCATGGTTTGTGCACCCCGTTACCTGTGCCTGATCGACCTTGGGTTGATATATCCATGGACTTTGTATTGGGGTTACCAAGGTCGGGGGGGAGGACATGATAGCATCTTCGTTGTGGTTGACCATTTTTCAAAAATGGCTCACTTTATTCCTTGCAAGAAGTGTGATGATGCACAGCATGTAGCTATATTGTTTGTTTCTAATGTGTAGAAATTGCATGGTGTACCTCGTACTATTGTGAGTGATCGAGACTCAAAATTCTTGAGTCATTTTTGGAAGTGTTTATGGGGTGCCCTCGGCACCAAGTTACTATTCTCGACGTCTCACCATCCTCAGACTGATGGATAGATCGAGGTAGTTAACCGAACCTTGGGATCTTTGCTTCGAGCAATGACCAAAGGCAAGGTTGGAAACTGGGCTGATCGTTTGCCCATGATGGAGTTTGCATACAATCGAACGGTGCATCGAATGATCAACATGACCCCGTTTGAATGTGTGTATGGTTTTAATCCTTTGATTCCACTTGATTTAACCCCATTGCCTCGAGATTCTGTTCTTGATTTTGAAGGTACTCGACGAGCAGCTGCTTTGATCGAATTGCACGCAAAGGTGAAGAAGAACCTCGAGGAGGCCTATGCAAAGGTTGCCTTAAAGAAAAACAAGGGGCGTAAAAAGCTGGAATTAAAGAAGGGAGATTGGGTTTGGGTTCACTTCCGAAAGGAACGCTTCCCGAACCAAAGGAAAGGAAAGTTGGCTCCTCGAGGGGATGGTCCATTTCAAGTGTTGACCAAGATCAACAACAATGCTTAGGTGATCGACCTCCCTGGTGAGTATAACGTGTCCAACACCTTTAATGTTGCTGACTTAGTTCCTTGTGTTGTAGGTCAAACTTCGGAGGACGAGGAGGGCTCGATTTCGAGGACGAAATCTTCTCAAGAAGGGGAGGATGATGCAGCCCGAACACGTGCTGATCAAGTGTTCGATCCACCGAGGAGACCGATGACAAGAAGCCAAGCCAAGCTGCTACACGATGTGTACATTCACTTAGCCTGGACGAAGGAAAACAATTGCTCCGAAGCTGAGTGGCCGGGCTGAAGAACCGAAGGCATTATCTTCAGATTTGAGCCCGAAGGCAAAGTGACCGAGGACAATGAGCTCGAAGACAATTGAGCATCCGAAGACAACGAGTTCTAGCAAGCAACCGAGCACCGAAGTTAAGGCTGCCGAACACAAACTTGTCTCAGCCCTGCGTGGCTTGTTCTTATTAGTCACTTGTGACTATTTACTACTTTACCCTTAGTGTAGCCTATAAATAGTCCATTTCATTTCATGGTAAGACATACAGTTTTGAGTTTATGAAAAACATAGCAAGTGCTATTGTGAGTCTCCGATGGAGCCGAACCCCGACGTGGGCTTTTAAAGAACTTGTGTCAATCGATGTTATTCGTTTAAACAATTTCTTCTTGATCATTCAATTTGCAAGAAGCGGGTCTTTCTTGAGGATTGTTGCATAGTTGATGCAACCCAAATTGCATCGAGACCATTCACTCGAAGTCAAGCCAAGGATATACAAGACGCTCACCTACACTTGGTTTGGAGAGGCGTGGATGATACGAGCTCGGGAGGGGACTTAAAGACAATGCATTGGAGCTCAATCCATGTGGAAACAGGGCAGGAAACAGTGCAAGAAGCAGGGGAGCAAAACAGGGCAAAAATAGGGGAGATCTGCTGAGCTTACTGCCTAAGAACGGAAACTTGTTCTTCGCGATCGCGTCATCACCTTCGCGATCGCGTAGAGTTACTATTTTGTCTGCGCGACCGCGCCAAGACGAGCGCTATCGCGAGCTTCAGCTTTCGAGTCCCCTGCGCGATCGCATATACTCTAGCGCGATCGCGAAGAGGACTTGAGTAGCAGCGGACCAGAACCTAGGAAATATTGTAATGGGGTGCTATAAATGCCCTCTTTCATCATTTATTGTTTTTCACCTTATTTTGAACACAAAACATAAAATGAGCAATACTCTTGAATCTTGTAACCCTTTTGGCTTGAAATCAATTGGATGAATCCAAGTTGTTCTTCAATCCGTCTTCGATCATTCTATTTGCTCGAGCCTCGTGACTCTTGAGGATAGTTGCATAGTGTTGGGTGATTCTTTCCAATCGTTTGGGGTGTAACGGAACTAGTTCTTCGTTGCTACTCGAACTTTAGTGTAAGTCTCGTCTCGCTTTTATCTTTTATCGCTTTCGTATTTTCGATTGCATCAGTTGGTATCAGAGCAAGGCTAGGGTTGCGTTCTTACGAGCCCTCGTCCTACTCTTCGTGCTTGTCATCTTTGTTCCGCGTTTATTTTCGTGTTCTTGTTCTTGTTGTATTGAAAAAGAAGAAAAAAAAAAATTCAAAAACTCAAAAACCCAAAAATTTGAAGGAAATCGCTTGATGTTACGATTTTGTTGGTTTTGATTATCGGGGATTGTTTGTTTACGTGAACCCGACAATTGGGTACCAACAAAACGCGTTTTGGAGTTGAAAATCAAAAGTTCAAAAATTGAACCCTAGGTTGGGTATTTTGCAAAATTTGCCAAAACTTGTTTGATGTTATGATTTTGTGGTTGTTTGGTATCGGGGATTGTTCACTATAGTTTTCCCGTTGATTTGATACCCTCATAACATCATTTGGAGTATTGTAGTGAAAATCGAAATTTTGAACTTTGAAGGTTTTGAAAAGTTGAAGAACTTGACCCAAAATCATTGAAAAACAAGTTGTTAAATGGTTGTTTTTTGTGTTAGAACCATTGTGGGTTGTTTACCACAGTTGAAAACACCTTTGCAAGCTTGAAAACTGAAAAGGTTGAATTTGGGTTATTGTGTGTGCCAAAACTGCTGTTTTTCTGTCGAGTTTCTGGTTCAGCTGAACAAACCTGCGCGATCGCGCAAGGTTTCGCGCTATCGCGCCATTTCTGAATTCTTGTTCATCGCGATCGCGCCCCTCTGCACGCGATCGCGAAGGGTACCAATTTCCAGAATTTCCTGAAGTTGGACAGAACGTTCGCAAAGGTGTCGTAACAGTTCCCAACCACCAAAACTCCCATAGCATCATCAAATATGGTGAGTTTCTAGATCACAAACCAAAATTCGTCCAATTCCGAATCCGTTTAGTGGCGATTCGATCTTTGAACATTTGATCGCGCCACTTCCGGTTAGTACTTTGAGGGTAACACTTCTACCCAATTAGTACTAATCCCTCATTCGACTAGGACACTCGTGCCTAGAAGGAGAGTAGATTCCAAAGAAGATTCGTAGTTAATTGTTTGGTTCAAGTGCGCACCAAATAGCTTGGCGTTGATCGAGTCCCATTGAATCCACTCTTCCCGAAGAGCATTTGGTTCTTGTATTTTGGTTTGATCTTTGAGGAGGTTGCGCAACTACGAGGAGGCCATTGATTTCAAGTTTGTGTGAAACCAACCCCAAGCTTGAGTGAACCCGAGCGACAAACAAAAGTGAGGGAGTGAGTGAGGACTTTTACTCTAATCTTCCTTTCTTGTTTTTGATTGTTGTAGGTACATGGCGGAGGAGAAAGCAAAGAGTACCATTGAGGTTCCAACCGACGTCTTGGCTAGCTTGTTAGCCGAGGTGAAGGCCCTAAACCTTAAAATGGAGGTTCTTGAAAAGGAGAGGACCCCGAGTGTCCAAAAGGACCCCAATGAAGGCACTAGTGATGATTCCATCATGAAGCCGGATCATTATGCGGAGCTAGTTCGTCGACAACGGTTGAGGGATGAGGCTCTTGCTAGAGAAAGAATGTTGGGCAATCCCCAACCCTTGGGCAATCCCCAAGGAGATGTTCCATTCCTAAGGCCACGGAGAAACGTTGCACCTCTTGGGCAAGTTGATGAAGCTCAAGAAGGGGAGGGCCTCGGACTTGATGATGATTACTTTGATGTCCCCTATCCAAACAGGAGGGCGATGAATGGAGGCTGAGGTATAGATAGAGGTCGTGGTCGAGGTCGAGGACCACCAAGAGCTTATATGGGTAGGAACTTGGGAAGGGAATATGAGGACATTGATGACAACTATGGGGTTCAACCGGAACAACACCGTGGGGGTCGTGACACTAATCTCAATAGTGTCAAGATCACTATCCCTCCTTTCAAGGGGACTAGTGATCCGGAAGCGTTTCTTGAATGGAAGGTCCAACTAGAGCGGGTCTTTGACACAAATGATATGACCGAGGAGAAGAAGGCCACCTATGCTATATCATCATTTGAGTCTTATGCATCTACATGGTGGGAATCCATGAAGCGATCAAGGAGACGACTTGGGTTGCGGATGAACATTACTTGGGAAGAGTTGAAAGAAATAATGAACAACAAATATGTGACTCCCAAGTATCGACAAGAGCAACTCAAAAGGCTCTATGAATTAAAACAAGGTTACAAGTCCGTTGATGAATATTTCAACGACTTTGAGAAAATTCGGATGGCCCTAGATATGGAAACGGAAGATGAGGAACAAGCTATCATCCGTTTCAAAAGTGGCTTGAGTAAGGAGATTGCATCCCAATTGAGACTTCACATTTTTCACTCCTTACAAGATGTTTGTGATGCCGCGGTTGAAGCCGAGAAATGGCTCAAAGAAGAAAAGGCTCCTCGCTATAGGAGTACTACCACCACCACTCCTTCAACTCGCACCAAAGAATGGAAGAGCCCATATGCTAGTGGGGCAAGTGGGAGTCGAGATGTAAAGAAGCCTTTTGAGAAGGCTACCCCGAAGAGCGACCACAAAGAAGTTGGAGGTACTTCTAAAACTACTTTAAATACTCCTTCTTCTTCTTCCTTCCAATGTCATAAATGCAAGGGTTATGGCCACTTTGCCAAAGAGTGCCCTACCCGGAAAAAAATGATCGTCATGGATGATGGGTTGGTCTATGAGGGGGAAAGTGAGCCCGAGGAAGATGATGAGGAGGAGAGTGAGGAAGTTGAGGGTGAAGGTGAGGAGAGAGCGACGGAGGGGGATGATCCTAATATGTTCCTTGTGGTGCGCCGCATTTTGGGAACTATGTTGAGTGAGGAGAGGGAAGATGAGCAAAGGGAGAACTTGTTCCATGCCCGTTGTAGAGTGAGGGGGCAAGTTTGTTCCATGATTATTGACTCGGGTAGTTGTGCAAATGTGGTGAGCCAATCTTTGGTCTCCCAATTGAAGTTGACTACCATTAAACACCCGAACCCCTACCGTTTGCAATGGCTAAGTGAGTGTGGGGAATTGAGGGTAGTGAAGCAAGTCTTGGTTAGGTTCAAGATTGGAAACTATCAAGATGAACACATGTTTGACGTGGTGCCAATGTAAGCTTGCCATCTTTTGTTTGGAAGGCCTTGGCAATACGACAAACAAGTGGTTCATGATGGCCGGGCCAACACTTACACGGTGAAACATGAGGGAAAAAGGTTCGTGCTTACACCTTTGACCCCGAAACAAGTAAGTGAAGACTATCGGCGCATGCAAGAATTGAGGGAAGCGGCTAAGGCCAAGTCTCCGATTGTGGCCAAATCTTTGACCGAGACTCCACCATCTCCCACCGGTCGCATGTGTGCCATGATGCAACCGGGTGAGGTTTTGAGAGGTAATGATGGCACCAAGATGCTCATATGCCTAGTGCACAAAGGTATGGTTTTAAATTCCGAAAGTGATTATTTATCTAACACTAACCCTTTGCCTAGTGCCATTGACAATGTCTTGAAGGTCTACGAGGACATGTTTCCGGAAGAGATGCCGGATGGACTACCTCCCTTGAGAGGTATTGAACATCAAATTGATTTTGTCCCGGGATCTCAAATCCCCAACAAGCCGGCATATAGAAGCAATCCCGAGGACACAAGGGAGTTGCAAAAACAAATTGATGAATTGCTTACCAAGGGCTTGGTGAGGGAAAGCTTGAGTCCTTGTGCCGTGCCCGTGATCCTCGTTCCAAAAAAGGATGGCACTTGGAGGATGTGTGTGGATTGTCGAGCGGTCAACAAGATCACGGTAAAGTATCGACATCCCATACCTCGATTGGATGACATGTTGGATGAGCTTAGTGGTTCTAGTGTCTTTTCAAAAATAGACCTTAGGTCCGGCTACCACCAAATCCGGATGAAACCGGGTGATGAGTGGAAAACCGCATTCAAGACTAAATTCGGTCTATATGAATGGTTGGTGATGCCCTTCGGCCTCTCCAACGCACCTAGCACCTTCATGAGATTAATGAACCACGTGCTTAAGCCATTTATCAACAAATTCGTGGTCGTCTACTTTGATGACATATTGATTTATAGCAAGTCAATAGACGACCATGTGGGCCACTTGAGTCAAGTGCTTGAAGTGCTACGAGCCGAAAAGCTCTATGCCAACTTTAAGAAGTGTGCCTTTTGTGTTGAAAAGGTTGTCTTTTTGGGCTTTGTTGTTAGTGTCAATGGTGTAGAAGTTGATGAGTCCAAAGTTGAAGCCATTAGAGATTGGCCTACTCCCACCACCGTTTCTCATGTGCGGAGTTTTCATGGCCTTGCTAGTTTCTATTGGCGCTTTGTTAGAGACTTTAGCACCATTGCCGCACCACTCACCGAGTTGGTGAAAAAGGACAAGTCCTTTGTTTGGGGAGAGCCGCAAGAAAAGGCTTTCCAAGAATTGAAAAGTAGGTTAAGTACCGCCCCATTGTTGCAATTGCCCGACTTCGGGAAGGCTTTTGAGGTAGAATGTGATGCCTCGGGGGTGGGAATTGGGGGTGTTCTCATGCAAGAAGGGAAGCCCGTTGCCTACTTTAGTGAGAAGTTGAAGGGCGCAACCTTGAATTACTCCACGTATGACAAGGAGTTGTATGCCCTCGTGAGAGCCTTAGCCCATTGGCAACACTATCTATGGCCTCGGGAATTTGTGATCAAGAGTGACCATGAGTCACTCAAGCATCTAAGAGGTCAAGAAAAGTTGAACAAGAGACATGCCAAGTGGGTGGAGTTCATTGAGTCCTTTCCTTATGTAATCCATTACAAAAGGGGTAAGGACAATATTGTGGCCGATGCGCTTTCAAGAAAATTCGCTCTTGCCACCACTCTCGCTTCTAGACTTGTGGGTTTTGAGAGTATCAAGTCATTGTACGCTCATGACCCAAAGCTCAAGGGCATTTATGATGCTCTAGTGAGTGGGGAAAGGGTGGAGAAATACCAATGGGTAGATGGCTACATTTTCAAGCATGGGCGAGTGTGTGTTCCCGAGTCCTCTTTGAGAGATGTGCTAGTGCAAGAAGCACATTGCGGGGGCTTGATGGGTCACTTTGGGGTGGATAAGACTATGGCCATACTTAAAGAGCAATTCCATTGGCCAAAAATGAGGCCTCTTGTGGAGCGATTTTGCAATGCTTGCTTGGATTGCAAGAGGGCCAAGTCTAGATCCAACAATCAAGGCCTATACACTCCTTTACCCATTCCTACTAGTCCGTGGGTTGATCTTTCTATGGATTTTGTTATGGCTTTACCCCGGACTAAAGGAGGACACGATAGCATTTTTGTTGTCGTTGACCGTTTCTCCAAAATGGCTCACTTCATTCCGTGCAAAAAGACTAATGATGCCCAACATGTAGCTTCCTTGTTTATTGATCATGTCTTGAAATTGCATGGGGTGCCTCGCACCATTGTTAGTGATAGGGACTCCAAGTTCCTTAGCCATTTTTGGAAGTATTTGTGGGGTGCTCTTGGCACCAAGTTGCTCTTCTCCACGTCCCACCACCCTCAAACCGATGGACAAACCGAGGTGGTGAACCGGACTTTGGGAGCTCTACTTCGAGCTATGACCAAAGGAAAGGCCGGGACTTGGATTGATAAGCTACCACTCATGGAGTTTGCATATAACCGCACTTTACATCGCATGATTGGTATGACTCCATTTGAGTGTGTTTATGGTTTTAACCCATTGATTCCTCTTGATCTTACCCCTTTGCCAAGGGATATGGTTGTTGATTTTGAAGGTAAAGCTCGGGCCAAAGCATTGCTTGAACTTCATGCCAAGGCGCGGAAGACTTTAGAAGAGGCCTATGAGAAGATAGCAACCAAGAAAAACAAAGGAAGAAAGAAGGTGGACTTCAAGAAAGGAGATTGGGTATGGGTGCACTTCCGCAAGGAACGATTTCCAAACCAAAGGAAGGGGAAGTTGGCACCAAGGGCCGACGGACCATTCCAAGTGTTGTCCAAGATCAACAACAATGCATACGTGATAGATTTGCCCGGTGAGTATAATGTGTCGACTACTTTCAATGTTAGTGACTTGACTTCTTTTGATGTAGGTGATGTTACCTTGGAGGAGGACGCCTCAATTTCGAGGACGAAATCTTCTCAAGAAGGGGAGGATGATGCAACCCAAATTGCATCGAGACCATTCACTCGAAGTCAAGCCAAGGATATACAAGACGCTCACCTACACTTGGTTTGGAGAGGCGTGGATGATACGAGCTCGGGAGGGGACTTAAAGACAATGCATTGGAGCTCAATCCATGTGGAAACAGGGCAGGAAACAGTGCAAGAAGCAGGGGAGCAAAACAGGGCAAAAACAGGGGAGATCTGCTGAGCTTACTGCCTAAGAACGGAAACTTGTTCTTCGCGATCGCGTCATCACCTTCGCGATCGCGTAGAGTTACTATTTTGTCTGCGCGACCGCGCCAAGACGAGCGCTATCGCGAGCTTCAGCTTTCGAGTCCCCTGCGCGATCGCATATACTCTAGCGCGATCGCGAAGAGCACTTGAGTAGCAGCGGACCAGAACCTAGGAAATATTGTAATGGGGTGCTATAAATGCCCTCTTTCATCATTTATTGTTTTTCACCTTATTTTGAACACAAAACATAAAATGAGCAATGCTCTTGAATCTTGTAACCCTTTTGGCTTGAAATCAATTGGATGAATCCAAGTTGTTCTTCAATCCGTCTTCGATCATTCTATTTGCTCGAGCCTCGTGACTCTTGAGGATAGTTGCATAGTGTTGGGTGATTCTTTCCAATCGTTTGGGGTGTAACGGAACTAGTTCTTCGTTGCTACTCGAACTTTAGTGTAAGTCTCGTCTCGCTTTTATCTTTTATCGCTTTCGTATTTTCGATTGCATCAATAGTATAGGTGCGTCTTGATTTCCCTTCGATCGAGCTTGAGACAGGTTCCTCACTGTTCTTTCGAATCGAAGCAAGATTTGTCTTGCTTCTATCTTTACTTTCTTGTTGATTTTCTTCCGCGTTTCGTGTTTAGCATTTCCTTCGGGTTTGCTTGCACCACTTCATGTATCTTGTACGACTTGGAACCTATGGAGATTCATCGTTAGTGTGAATTGCTTGTAAGGTTCGAGTTTCCCTTCTCCCTTTTGATTTCAATCAACGTATGTGAGTTGAATTCAATTCTTTCTTCTAATTTCTTACCTTCTCAATCTTGATTTCTTGTTATCCTTTACTTGCTTCCGCTCGATTATCGTATGTTTTAGCTTCCGCGTTTTAGATTGCATCAATCACACACTCCAGGATTTAAGATTCGTGGTACTTCTGTACAGGCCAGTCAGACATATCCCAAATGTCCAGATTGTGGTAGACGCCTCTTGGGACCATGTAACTTGGGAGTTGATACTTGTTATATTTGTCGGAGGCGGGCTATTTCATGAGAGATTGGCCGACTAGGGGTGGTAGTGGTGCAGCCCAGCCTGCTAGATCAGCGGTAGCTTCCTCAGCACCAGTACACCCGCAGGGGCAAGTTCCTCGGGCACCAGCAGAACTGAAAGAACTTAAGGAGCAGCTGAAGGATTTGTTAGAGAAAGGCCTTATTAGACCTAGCATTTCCTCGTGGGGTGCCCCGATATTATTTGTGAAAAATAAAGATGCCTCTCTACGCATGTGCATAGCTTACAGATAGCTGAATAAAGTCACAATCAAGAATGAATACCCTCTGCCCAGAATTGATGACTTGTTCGACTAGCTCCAGGGTACCAAGTACATCTCGAAGATAAATTTGCGATCAGGCTACCATCAGGTTAGAGTCAGAGAATCTGATATGCCTAAGACTGCATTCAGGACTAGGTATGGCCACTATGAGTTTTTAGTGATGTCGTTCGGACTCACTAATGCCCCTGCAGTATTTATGGATCTGATGAACAGCGTATTAAGGCGTTATATAGATTTATTTGTGATTATATTTATTGATAATATTCTCATCTATTCAAAGACTGAATCAGAGTATCCAGAGCACCTACGCACAGTATTGGGTACTCTTCGGGACTAGCAATTATATGCTAAGTTCTCAAAGTGTGAATTCTGGTTAGATTCAGTGGCATTTCTTGGCCACATAATTTCAGCAGAAGGAATTAAAGTAGATGGCCAAAAGATCGAGGCTGGGAAGAATTGGCCCAGACCTACGATGCCAACTGAAGTACGTAGTTTTCTGGGTTTGGCAGGCTATTACAGAAGGTTCATAGAGGGTTTTTTCTCCATTGCAACTCCACTGACCAAATTGACACAGAAAAAAGCTAAATTTAAGTGGTCTGAATCTTGCGATCACAGCTTCCAAGAACTAAAGGACAGGTTGATAACAGCTCTAGTACTTACAATTCCAGAGGGATCTGAGGGCTATGTCATTTGCTGTGACGATTCTCAAATCAGTCTTGTTTGTGTATTGACGCAGCATGGAAGAGTAATTGCTTATGCTTCCAGGCAGAACTACCCTACTCATGATTTGGAGCCTGCAGCAGTCATTCATTCATTGAAGATTTGGAGACATTATATGTACGGTGTACATGTTGATATTTATACAGACTACAAGAGCCTCCAGTACATATTTAAGCAGAATGAGCTAAACCTACGACAGAGACGGTGTCTAGAGTTGCTGAAGGACTATGACGTAGACATACTTTATCATCCGGGTAAAGCGAATGTTGTTGCTGATGCCCTTAGTCGTAAGTCTATGGGTAGTATGTCTTTTTACAGCCACAGAAAAGAGAGTTAGCTCATACACTCCACTACTTGGCCAGCATGGGAGTCAGATTAATAGATTCAGAAGACACAGGAGTTACAGTTCAGAATGCAACCACTACTTGCCTAGTAACATAAGCAAAGCAGCGCCAGTATGAGGATCCAGTTCTAGTTCAATATAGGCATATAGCCAGAAGAAAACCGAAATCACCATATAGGTTACTAGTGACGGGGTTCTTATGTATAAAGATAGACTTTATGTTCCTGATGTGACAAATTTACGTGGACAGATTATACCAGAGGCACATTATTCTAGGTACATTATTTATCTAGGTTCGACTAAGATGTACCATGATCTTAAGCAGATTTATTGTTGGGACGGAATAAAGCGAAACATAGCAGAATTTGTGGCTCAGTGTCCTAACTGCCAGCAGGTTAAAGTCGAGCATCAAAAACCTAGTAGCTTGTTGCAGGAAATAGAGATTTCATCATGGAAATGAAAAACAGTAAATATAGACTTCATTACAGGCTTACCGCGTACGCGGAGCAGGTACGACTCTATTTGGGTTATAGTTGACAGGTTTACTAAATCAACTCATTTCTATCCTGTTAGAACAACATATATAACATAGGATTATGCAAGACTTTATATCAGAGCGATAGTGCGCCTACATGGTATTCTAGTATCTATTATTTCAGACAGGGGCGCACTAGTTTACAACTAATTTCGAGAGATCTTTCCTGACAGGTTTAGGGACACAGGTAAATCTGAGTACAAAATTTCATCCCGAGACAGATGGACAGGCTGAGCAGACTATTCAGAGGTTACAAGATATGCTTAGAGCATGTCTAATAGATTTTGGAGGTAGCTGGAGTGATCATCTACCGATGATAGAGTTTGCGTATTATAATAGCTATCATTCTACCTTACAGATGGCGCCATATGAAGCTTTGTATGGGCGCAAATGTAGGTTTCCTAGGATGGTTCGAGGTTGCCGAGTCTCAATTGATATGTCCAGATTTAATCCAGCAAGCAGTTGATAAAGTCAAGTTGACCAGGGAAAGATTATTAGCAGCGCAGAGTAGACAGAAGTCCTATGCAGATAACCGACGTTGAGATTTAGAATTTCAGATTGGCGATTGGGTATTCCTGAAAATATCACCTATGAAAGGCGTTATGAGATTTGAAAAGAAGGGAAAGCTTAGCCCTAGATTTATTGGTCCATATCAGGTTATCAGCCGAGTTGGGCGTGTAGCCTACGAGTTAGACTTTCCAGCAGACCTTCAGGAGGTACATCCAGTATTCCATGTTTCTACGCTCAAAAAATATATCAGAGATCCTTCTAGAGTTGTACCAGTAGATGATGTACAGATCACAGAGCAGTTAACTTATGAAGAGGCGCCAGTTGCAATTTTAGATAGATAGATTCGTCGACTAAGGACGAAAGACATTCCTTCAGTTAAGATGTTATAGCAAAGCAATAATGTAGAATAAACAACTTGGGAAGCTGAAAATGACATGATCGCCATATATCCACATCTCTTCACTACTTCAGGTATGTAACAGATTGTTGCGTATTACTTCTACATACTTCATTTAATATTCGAGGATGAATGTTCCTAATGGGGGAAGATAGTTACACCCCGTATGTCTAAAGTGACGTATATCATTCTAATGATATGTTAAGAATGACTTAAGTGAGTTTAAAGTCATAATATGACCATATATGATATTTATATATTGAATATAAAGTTTGGGAAAATTCGGATTTAAGTTGCGGAAAAACCGACAAAGGAATTGCCTTGCAACGAAGCTTTTTCATCAATTAATTTCGTGTATTATATGAAGTCTTTTGGGGACATATAATATACCAAATTGAAGGTCTTGGAGTGTAGTTTCCAAAATTTTTGACGGTTTGTTCATACAATATTTAGATAAAAATATATGAGCATCAGAAGTCAGGCTAGAAAAAAGAACATAAGCGCAAAAGAGGACTAAAACTGAAATGTTTCAAGTATAAAAGGAAATGTCCTCTCATATCTCGTCACTTCCATATAAATAAAGAGAGTAACAGTGTATTCTTGAAGGTTTAAGCCACTTTTATGATTTTGAAGGAAGGACGTCAATCTTAACTCCAAATTGAAGACGGATTGCGTCAAAATGCTCTACTTGATTTAGGTAACGTTATGCTACCTTCGATTTCGTCTATAGCTTGAGTTTTAGAATTACTTCATGGTTAACTAAAGTACATAAATGTTGAATTATAGCTTGTTTAAGCTTTAGAAGGTGTGGAATTCAAAGGAAACAAGGTTTAGAAGCAAGAAACATCAAAGGTATGTAAAGCTAAACCTTTCTTTTGGCAAGGCATGTTTCTTGTAGCTTTTGAAACTTTTCTTAGTTCCAAACATGGTGTTTCTTGTTGGGTACTTGTATATCATCAAGGGAACCTTTTATATACTTAATTTTGTACTAAAATCCAAGGTGAAAGACGTCTTAATCAGCAAGACAACACGTTTCAAAATCTGGAAAGTCATTTTGATCTTTGGACAGCTGTTAGTGTATTGATCATAACTCCTTTTACAAGATTTATATTTAGATGCTTTAAGAATCCCCAGAACCCCAAGACATATACCTAAAACTTTAATGAAGACCATGAAGTCTATATCTTAGATCTACACTCTGAAAATTAGGTCGAAAGGCAGGACAGTTGTGTTGTCCAGACATTCTATCTGTAGATTTATTATGTCATCCTGTTGTCTCATCTTGTTATCCGGTTAACATATTTATGTTATCAGTTTATCTGGGTATCCATTCCTGTGTGTAGTATAGTGCTGGTTCTATATTTGCAGATCATCCAGTTTCAGGGGAAACTCTGCCGAAATTTTTATAGAAATTCAAAGAGGGATAAATTCTGAGTTCTAGGTTGTGTCTATAATTCCATCCAGAGTTTCTTATTATTCCTTTGAGTCCATGTCTATTGTTTACACATTTGTTATGCCTTATACATTCTTATGCTTATATTGTGATCATGTTATGTGTATTTGGAGTCCCCCATAGAGGATGGACATTGGACACACAGTCCGGTTGTGTGTGATACTACCCGTCTGGGGGATACAGCCCCTATGGTTCAGGCGGGAGTTGAAACACCGAGTGTGACCGGGTGTCATTCACACACTCTGAACAGAGAGACTAGATATTACTGGCAGGGGGGACTAAGCCAAAAACACCCGCCAGGTTTGTTATATACGCGTATATAGCCACAGTATGCACTGCATGATTATACATGAGGCTAGTTTGGGTTTTCAGTTACCTGATTTGGGGGGATACAGCCCATAACACCAGAGTGGTACTAGTTCAGATGTTCAGTTACCAGATTTGGAGGGACATAGCCCATAACACCAGATAGGTACCAGTTCAGATAACAGTTCAGTTTTAGCACTGTACCAGTTATCAGTTCTCAATATCAGCCACCAGTTCTTAGTGCCAAGATCAGTTGACAGCTATTAGTTCCAGTTTCTAGTTACCAGTTATCAGTCATATTATAATTATTTATCAGTATGGTTCAGCTCAGTCTTCAGTATCAGATTCAGCTAGAGCTCAGTTTATATTCAGATCATGTTTAGTACGGATAACCAGCATTACAGTTTCATTCAGCTATGATATAATATATGCTCATGCCTTACATACTTGGTACATATCGTACTCACGCCCTTTTCTGGGGCGCTGCGTTTCATGCCACGCAGGTGCAGATAGATCAACACTTGGACCACGTTAGTAGGCCATCTATCAGCTATTGGAGTCACTCCGCTTACTCCCGGAGTTACTTATCTTTGGGTGTGTGTGCAGTCAGCAAATTTGGGTATAGCGGGGCCTTGTCCCATCCTTTGTATATTCTGTTCAGCACTCTTAGAGGCCCGTAGACATGTCCATGTGTGGTGCAGTCAGTATATTATGTATATTAGCGTGTGATAGCCTTGTCATCTATCCAGACTTTATGTTTTCAGTAAATATGTATGTATTCATTACCAGGTTGCCAGGTCATCTCTATAATTCATAGATTATTAGTAGGTTTAGCGATGATCGACACTTAGTGTCGGTTATCCGTCGCGGCCCTAGGTTGGGTCGTGACAGAAGTGGTATCACAGCGGTTCAGTCCTAGGGTGTCTACAGGCCGTGTCTAGTAGAGTCTTGTTAAGGATATGTTGCACGCCATACCTTTGAACAGGACGCTACAAGGTACTTCAAGACAGTTGTCTTTCTTTCTTCTCTAGATCGTGCGATAGAGCTATGATTACAGAATTCATTCCTCTACTAATAGTGTTTTCAGCAAAGCGATGCCGCCGAAGAAACTAACAGTTGCCCGGAAGGTCAAGGCTATTGCTGGCCAAGGTACTAGTAGAGTGCCACGTGAGGTGGATGAGAGTTACGAGTTCAGACCTGAGGCTCCATCTGAGGCCTCACAGATCCCTTCAATTCAGGGTGATATTAGAGGTACTGCAGCTACCAGACCTCCAGCTCCTCAGACTGATAGTCAGGGACAGAGAGTGAGGGATGCCATCAGCTTATTTGCCAGTGTTGTAGTTGCTCAGACTAGATAGCATAGTGCAGATGCCCATGGAGATACTGGATCCAGGATAAGGGGATTTTATTCGACTAGAGCCTCTAGTCTTTACTGGATCCCGAACAGGAGAGGACCCTTAGTATTTTGTAGTGAGGATAGCCAGGGTGTTGAGGGTCATGCACGTGTCAGACACAGAGTCAGTAGAGTTAGCTGCATTTAGATTTCATGACGTAGCAGCAGGGTGGTATCAGAAGCGGGAGCTACCAGAGGGCCAGATTCTACTCTGGCAACTTGGAAAGAATTCTAGGATGCCTTTCTTCATCAGTATATGCCTATAGAGACACAGAGAGCACGTGTCTATCAGTTCCTGACCTTGAGACAGGGAAGTTTGAGTGTAGAAGAGTATAATTATCGCTTTAATTCTTTAGCATGGTTTGCCCCTACGATAGTAGTGAGTATGGAGGATATAATTCACAGGTATATAGTGGGACTAGGTCCACACCTAGTAAACGAGCGTATGACAGTTGCTATGCAGTCAGGTATGAACATATCACATATTCAGGCATTTGATTTATCACTTGAGGAGAGGAAGTAGGAACAGAGAGATGACAGGGATAAAGGGTTACATAAGAGGGACAGATTGTTTGCTTCATTCGGAGAGACATCCGGAGCGAGTAGGCAGCAGAGTATTAGACAGCCACCAGCTAGTATACCTCTAGAGTCTCGTGGCCTGATATCTGATAGACCTCCTCAGTACAGATCTAGTCACGCATCACAGACTCCAGGATTTAAGCGTCGTGGTACTTCTGTACAGGCCAGTCAGACATATCCCAAATGTCCAGATTGTGGTAGACTCCACTTGGGACCATGTAAGTTAGGAGTTGATACTTTTTATATTTGTCGGAGGCGGGCTATTTCATGAGGTAGGGTCGCGACGTCAAGATTCTTACGCTTCTAGTCAAGAATTTGAAGATAGTGACGCTTCAAGGTACAATATTCGTACTTACTCTTCTTGTGATGAATTTGAAAATGTTTATAGTGACATAGAGAGAATTGATGATGAGGTTGATTATAGGAATTATTCATTGGCATCTTCTCGTGGTGTTTCTAATGTTATACAAGGGAGTAGTAGAGGTCCTTCCATTAGTTTTGGAGGAGGTGGTAGTTGTTCTATGGGAAAAGGAGGCTTGCATCTTCTAGTTGTGCTAAACGACTAAATGCTCCTAATTCCCATGTGAAGGGTTACTTGAGAAATGTTGTTGCTCTTGTTACAAAAAGCTTGAATTATTCTATCAATGCCATGAGGGGTACGGGTTGTAGTAGTAGGAGTGGTACTATGGGCTATGGAACAAAGATGAGAGGATCTTATGGGTTCCATGGTGAGACTCCTTCCTCGACTTTCAACAACATTTCAAATGTTGGAAGAGTGATGGGAAGTGGAAGTTATACTAGCGATGTTGCCACTAGAGGAGGAATAAGGAAGAACCAAGTTGATGGTGATGCTACTCTTGAGCATTCAAGTCTTTACTTGGATGTAGATCTACAATACTTGGGTAGGCGTAGGTTTGTTGTTGAGGTAAATGGACATGAAGACAAATTGCTCAAAATTGGTGCGACTGATGGCAATTGTATTAGCACTTCTTTGCTTAATAGGCTAGGGATACCATACGATAAGACCCAAACCCCCACATGACCCTTCACTTGGAGCCAAGCTAAGGACATCCAAGGAGTACACCTACACTTGAGGAGGAAGGGGCTAGAAGAAGGAAGCGATTGGAAGCCGTTTCGAGTGCTCAAAGTGCAAGACGGACAGCCCAGTCATCCAGGCGCTCCGCCTGAAAATCCAGGCGCTCCGCCCAAGGATGCCTAGGCCTGGGCGCTCCGCCCAAGTTCTGGGCGCCCCGCCTAGGCCACCCCACTGATAAAAAATGCGGGCGCTCCGCCCGGAATGCTGAAGCACGTGATTCCTAGCTATGTGAAGACTATTTTGACCCTACGTGGTCCTATGTTCCTAAGCCTAAGTGTGGGCATATTAGACCTTTCATATGGTGTCTAAAAACACCTACAAATAGCTAGATTGCTTGTTATTTTCATTAGCTTACCTTTGATGAAAAACAAACACTTGTGTTGAAGAGTTGAACTCTTATTGAATGAAAAACCTTGAATTGGGACTTGTTCTTCCTCTAGCGGATCTAGATGAATTCCAATCCCCCCGACCATTCTACTTGCGTGCTCACGTTAGCTCGAGGGTAGTTTCCTAGCGTAGGTGTTCTTGACCTCCTCTCGGGGTGTAACGGAACAAGTTCTCCGTTGCTACTTGAGATTTGTGATCGAGATACGTCTCGTTCTTATCCTTTTTATTTTCCGCGTTTGATTCTTATCAGTTTGGTATCAGAGCAAGGTTCGGGTATCGTTCCTACGAACCCCGACCCTTGATTCTTCGTGCTTAGATTAGTTTGTTTAGATTTCCTGTTGTTGAAGTTATCGCAAAAAGAAAATTACAGAAAAATTCAAAAATTCAAAAATTCAAAAATTGGTGTAACTTTTTGGTGTTTGTGATTCTTGAAGTGGGTGTTATAGATTCTTAATCCTTGTTGAAAACTTGACGATTGGGTTCCAAATTTGTTGGGATTGGATTGAATTGAAAATTGAAAACCACTATTGTTGATAAACCCTCCCAAACCCTTGTTCTTGAGGAATTTGAATGATTTTGGGTTGTGTGTTTCTGGGGTTTTGGAATTGATTATTGGGGATTGATCTCTATTGAAAACCGAACCTTTTGCAACAAGAATCGTGTGATTCGGAGTTCGGTAACATAGTTTTTGAAGAATCAAAACCCACTTTTGAACCTTGAAACCCATGTTGAAACCCCAAACTTGAAAACTTTGAATCTTGATTGAGCATTATTTAATGGTTGTTTGGGTGTGAAATTGATTGGGTATTGTAGGTTGTATCAAGGAGCAACTTTGGGTACCTTGGATTTGGCCAAAACACCTTGGAATCGACCTAGAAATTGGATTGAAAACGAAGAACACGGAGTGGAAAAACCCAGGTGTTCTTCGTCCAGGCGCTCCGCCTAAAGTTTGGGCGCCCCGCCTGACTTGTTCTTGCCCCAGGCGCTCCGCCTAGTTCCCAGGCGCCCCGCCTGCCCAACCCCACTGACCAAATTTTGGGCGCTCCGCCTAAATTACTGGAGGGTTGTTTTTGGGTAGTTTCTTCTAGGTTTGCTTGTTCTTTGTTGCATAACCTCTTATTAGTGCCTATCTAAGTAATCTCTCTACTTAATTAGCACTAATCTTTCATTGCTTTTAGGTTAATTCGTGCATTAGTTGGAGAGTAGAATTCCAAGAAGATTCCTCGATTCTTTTTGATTCAAGTCCTCACTTCAAAGTACCTAGCTTTCATTGAGTCCTATTAACTCCACTCACCCCGGAATGTGCTTGACTCGTGAATAGTTTGGTTGAGTTGAGGAATTGCTAGTCATCTACGTGAAGCTTTGGAACCACAAGTCGAGTGAAATACCCACCGTCACTAAACAAGAGAGCCGAGTGATCTCAAGTGAGGGAGTGTGTGAGGTTGTTTACTACCGTTTGTTACTTGTGTAGGTACAATGTCTTCCGAAGGAGATGATTTTGCAAAGAGTGCCCTTGCTACTATCCTTGCCAAATTGGATAGTATGAACTTGAGGATTGAAAGCCTCGAGAGGGTGAACTTTAGTACTCTAGTTGAGCAAGGGACTTCTAATGTCCAATCGGAGAAAGGGACCCCGAGTGTCCAAGTCGAGAAAGGGACCCCGAGTGTCCAAGTTGAAGTCTTAAGTACTCCTAACTTTACCCCGGAGCAAGTTAGCCATGTCATTGAATTGCTCAATCAACAACGGGCAAAGGAGGAGCGAGAGAGACTTGATCAAGTGTTGGGAAATACCCAACGAACGGGCATTCCCCGTATCTTGGATAACCCCCCAAGAAACATTCCACTACCAAGACCCATCCGAAATGTGCAACCTCTTGAGCAAGCCGATGAAGCTCAAGAAGGGGAGGAAGCCGATTATGGAGATGATATGTATGGGTTTGATGATCACTTTCAACCAAGACGAGGTATGAATTGGGGTCGAAATGTGGATAGAGGTAGGGGCCGAGGTCGAGGGCCACCTATGGGTTATGTTGGAGGGAATGCTAGAAGGGAGTATGGTGTGAATGAAGATCACTATGGGGGCCAATCGGAGCCTTTCCGTGGGGGTCGTGACAACACCAACATCAATAGTGTGAAGCTTAATCTCCCAAACTTTAAAGGGAATTGTGATCCGGCGGCTTACATTGAATGGGTGCTATACATGGAGAGATTGTTTGGCACAAATGAGATGACCGATGAGAAGAAAGGTACTTATGCTATTTCATCCTTTGAATCCTATGCATCTACTTGGTGGGAATCCGTCAAGAGATCAAGGAGGAGAGCGGGTGTTCCCGTGAATGTGGGTTGGAATGACTTGAAGGGTATCATGAGTATCAAGTACATCACTCCAAGATATCGTCAAGAGCAACTCAAGAAACTTTATGAGTTGAAGCAAGGTGTCAAAACGGTGCATGAATATTTTGATGATTTTGAAAGAACTCGAATGGCCTTAGATATGGACTCCGAAGATGAGGAGCAAGCCGTGATCCGTTTCATGAATGGTTTGAGCTATGGCATAGCTTCACAATTGAGATTGCATGCTTATCTTTTACTTCAACAAGTTCTTGATGCCGCTATTCAAGTCGAGCAATGGCTTGAGAAAGAGAAGTCCAACCGTTACAAGAGCAACACTTCTACTTCCATGAACAAGTCAAAGGATTGGAAAAATCCTACTCCCAATGCAAAATTCACAAATGCAAGTGGCCCTAGTAGAGCAAGTGCTAGCAAAGATGTGAAGAAGCCGTTTGAGAAGTACACACCCAATGTGGGAGGTAATTCTAAAACCCAATTGAATACTCCTACTTCTTCTTCCATTCAATGTCACAAATGCAAAGGGTATGGACACTTTGCTAAGGAGTGTCCTACGAAGAGGACCATGATTCTTGTTGGTGAAAATGCATATGAAAGAGAGTGAACCGGAGGATGATGAGGGAGTAGAGGGAGATGAGGGAGTAGAGTAGGATGAACAAGATGACACGGTGGAGGATGAGGAACCTCATACTTTTCTAGTTGTGAGGAGGAGCTTAGGAGCTATGATTGTGGAGGATGGTGAAACCTTGCAAAGAGAAAACCTTTTCCATGCTAGGTGTCGTGTTAAGGGTGTTGTATGCTCTATGATCATTGACTCCGGGAGTTGTGCTAATGTTGTGAGTCAATCTCTTATAACCCAATTGAAGTTGCCTACCGTGAAGCACCCCAAGCCATATCGATTGCAATGGCTTAGTGAATGTGGGGAGCTAAAGGTAGTTAAGCAAGCAATGATCAAGTTCAAAATGGGTAGTTATGTTGATGAACACTTGTTCGACGTAGTGCCCATGCAAGCTTGCCACCTTCTCTTTCGAAGGCCTTGGCAATTTGATCGACAAGCGGTTCATGGCGGGTGTGTCAACACTAACACGCTCCAACATGAAGGAAGGAAATTTGTGTTGAAGCCCCTAACTCCTAAACAAGTGAGTTGATAAGGCCCAAATCGAGCAACCATCCAAAAGCACAATCCAAGGCCAAGGAAGAGCGCTTCAAGGTCATGCATTGGGACACCATGGAAAGAAGAGCATCCGAGACACAATTCGAAGTGTTTCAAGAAGCTTCAGGAAGAGGCGGACCGCCTAAGGATTGCTTGCTCTCTGGATGCTAGGAGGCGGACCAAGGAGGCGGAGCGCCTAGGGAAGCTGAGGCGGACCGCCTAAGGCATGGAGGCGGGCGCCTCCCCCTGTGCAAGTTTGACCGGGTTTTGACTTTAAGTCGCTATGTAATTCCTAGTATGCCCCTACGTGGCTTATGACTTTAGAACTTATTTAAGGGTATTTTAGGCTTTTCATTGATGTCTAGGAAAGGCCTATAAATACTCCATAGCTTAGCATTATTCCTAAGTTTAGCTATTATGATGAATGATTGAATGTCAATTGACAATGTTCAAGAGTGGATTCTCTTTGAATGAAAACCCTTTGAGACGGTTTGAGTTTACTAGTGGATTCTAGTTGAACCCCAAACCACCCCCGATCATTCTATTTGTGAGTCCCAGGTGCGGCTCGAGGGTAGTTGCATAGTGTAGGTCCTCCTTGATGCCGATACGAGGGTATCACGGAACAAGTTCTCCGTGGTTACCTTGTAGGGAGTTCGAGTAGTGTCTCACTCCTATCTTTATTTTTCCGCGTTTGTTTTGATTCTTATCATCTTGGTACCAGAGCAAGGCTCGGGTTTTATTTCTACAAACCCCCGACCCTTGATTCTTCGTTCCTAGGTCGATTCCTATCTTTAGTTTCTTGTTTGTTGTTATTGAAAGAAGAAAATTACAAAAAAATTGAAAAATTGAAAAATCTAAAAATTTGGTGTATCTTGTTGGTTTGGATGATTTATGATATGGGTGTTATAGATTCTTGATCGTGGATGAATTCCCGTTACTTAGGTACCAAAATTGTTGGAACTGGTGAAGTTTGAAAAATCGAAACCCTAATTGCTCTTAAACCCTTGATGAACTTGTTCTTGATGATTTTTTTTTTATTCTTGGGTTGGATTGATGTTGGATTAAAAACTTGATATTGGGGATTGATCTTCATTGAAAAACAAACGAATCGGTACCAATTTTGTGGGATTTGAACCTATATAACACCTACTTTGATGAATCACAATCCATTTTGAAACCCTTTGATAAACCCTTGTGTTCTTGAAGAGGATGAACATGGTGAATTCGTTGTTTTCGATTGGGGTTTGTTAAAAATCATTGGGGTTTGATCTTTGTGACCAAAAACAACTTTGGGTATCCTTGGATTGTGAAAACAAGTCGAAAACATCGAATTTGAGGCTTGGAAATCGACTTGAAACGAGTTTGAACTGTGCTGAAAAGTTGCAGAGGCGGAGCGCCTCATCACTGGGAGCTCTCTGGATTTCCTGAGGCGGAGCGCCTCCCCTGAAGAGGCGGAGCGCCTCCCCTGAAGAGGCGGAGCTAGGTTTGCCCAGGGCGGACCGCCCACTGTCTGAGGCGGGGCGCCTACTTCCTGAAGTCTGGGAATTGGGTAGAAACTTCTAGGATTTCTTGTTTCGTTGTTTGCATTGCTTCCAATTAGTGCTATTAGAGTATAATCCTACTCGATTAGTGCTAATTACTCTGAGCTATTAGGATAATCGTGCCATAGAAAGGAGACTAGAATTCAAAGAAGATCCGTAGTATCTTTTGATTCAAGTCCTCATTTAAAGTGCCTATCTTTCCAATCGAGTCCCATTAACTCCACTCACCCCGGAGTGCATTTGGACTTGATAAGTTGAGTGATTGAGTTGTGGTTCGTTGGTCAACTACTTGAAGCTTTTAGACTCAAACTTGTGTGAAATATCCATCCCCCACTACACGAGCGAGCCGAGTGAAACATTTGTGAGGGAGTGGGAGAGGTGTTTTGCTAACGTTTGTTGCTTTTTGTAGGTACTATGGCCAATGAAGGTGATGACTTTGTGAAGAATACCTTGACTACTATCTGGGCAAAATTGGATAGTATGAGCCTACGGATCGAAACTCTTGAAAGAAGTGCCTCAAGGGCCAAAGTCGAGAAGGGGACCCCGAGTGTCCAAATCGAATCCGGAGAAGGCACAAGTCATAGCACTCCTATGACTCCCGGACACTTTGTTGAGCTAAACAAGAGGTATGAACAAAGCAAAGTTGAAGCTCTACGAGAGCGTGGGTTGGGCAATCCCCGACAAGAGGGCAATCCCCTCAACTTGGGCAATCCCCAAGTAAATGCTCCACTTAGAAGACCCGTGCGGAATGTCCCACCTCTTGAACAAATTGATGAAGTTCAAGAAGAGGAGGAGTTCGGGTATGGTGATGAGGCCTATGGGTATGATGTTCCTTATCAACCTAGGAGGCAAATGCATTGGGGTCGAAATGTGGATAGGGGTAGAGGCCGAGGTCGAGGGCCACCCATGGGCTATGCTAGAGGGAATGCGAGGAGAGAGTATGTTGCTCATGATGACCATTATGGAGGCCAACCGGAGCCTAACTATGGGGTACGTGACAACAACAACAACCTCAATAGTGTCAAGCTAAATCTTCCACCCTTCAAGGGAACTTGTGATCCGGAGGCATACATGGAATGGGTACTACTCATGGAGAGGGTGTTTGACACCAATGAGATGACCGAGGAGAGAAAGGGTACCTATGCTATTTCTACCTTTGAGGCCTATGCTTCTACTTGGTGGGAGTGTATGAAGAGGTCTAGGAGAAGGATGAATTTGCATTTGAATGTGGCTTGGGATGAGTTGAAAGGCCTTATGAACACCAAGTACATAACTCCAAGGTATCGGCAAGAGCAACTCAAGAAGCTCTATGATCTAAAGCAAGGTGTCAAATCGGTGCATGAGTACTATGATGAGTTTGAGAAGATCCGGATGGCATTGGATATGGATACCGAAGGTGAAGAAGAAGCCATGATCCGATTCAAGAATGGCTTGAGCTATGGTATAGCTTCTCAATTGAGGTTGCATCATTATCTCACACTTCAAGATATGTTTGAAGCCGCAATTGATGCCGAGACTTGGCTCAAAGGAGAGAAGTTCAAAAACAACACTCCAACTACTACAAGCAAGCCAAAAGAGTGGAAGACTCCAAATGCCAACTTTCCAAGTGCAAGTGCTAGCAAAGAAGTGAAAAGGCCTTATGAGAAGACTACACCACACTTGGAAGGTAATTCTAAAACTCGCTTGAGTAATCCTATTTCTACTTCTACTCAATGTTATAAGTGTAAGGGCTTTGGGCATATTGCTAAGGAATGCACTACAAAAAGAACCATGGTTGTGGTTGGTGATTTGGTGTATGAGCAAGAGAGTGAACCCGAGGAAGAAGAGGGAGTAGAGGGTGATGAGGAAGGAGATGTTGGGGAGATTGTCATGGGTGAAGATGATGATGCCCGTGCCTTCCTTGTTGTGAGGAGGAGTCTAGGGGCCATGATAGTAGAGGATAGTGAAACCTTGCAAAGGGAAAATCTATTCCATGCTAGGTGCCGGGTCAAAGGTGTTGTGTGCTCTATGATCATTGACTCCGGGAGTTGTACTAATGTTGTGAGTCAATCTCTTATATCCCAATTGAAATTGCCTACCGTGAAGCACCCCAAGCCGTATCGATTACAATGGCTTAGTGAATGTGGGGAGTTAAAGGTAGTGGAGCAAGCAATGATCAAGTTCAAAATGGGTAATTATGTGGATGAACACTTGTTCGACGTGGTGCCCATGCAAGCCTGCCACCTTCTCTTTTGAAGGCCTTGGCAATTTGATCGACAAGCGGTTCATAACGGGCGTGTCAACACTTACACGCTTCAACATGAAGGAAGGAAGTTTGTGTTGAAACCCCTAACTCCCAAGCAAGTGAGTGATGACTACAAACTCATGAAGGAGTTGAAGGAAGCGGCTAAAGCCAAGTCACCCATTGTACTTGAATCCGAGGCAAACAATTTCATTGTTGTGCCATTGCATGGTGAAAATGAGAGTCATTCCACTTCAAATGAGAGAGAAAAGATAGCGAGAAGTGAGGGAGTGACCGGTGACAATCCAAGAGAGGAAAAAGGAGAGGATTTGAGGAGTGATGTGAGTGGATTGTCACCACAAACTACACTTGACCATGAGATAAAATTGAGAGAGATGAGGGGTGAGGAAGGAAAAATTGAGAGTGAGAGCACCCATTGTTCTAACCCTTCTTTATCTTCTATCTCGTCTTGTGAAAGTTCTTGTGTAGGTACATTGAAAGACAAGTCATTGGAGCCTCAATGTGAGCTTCATGAAGAAGGAATTGCATATGACACTTCAAACCTTGTGAGTGATCAAGGAAGTACTACAAATGTAAGTATTGCTTCGCCTTTTCATGAACCTACTAGCTACTTGTCTTGTGATGACTCAACACTAGTTGGTGTTTTTGATGCATCTAGTGAGTATACCACTAGTGAAGAGTCTAGTTGCCAACTTGAGTTTGCATGTGAAACACTAGTTGGGAGGAGCACTATGCCACATCATGATGTGAGCTCATTGTTCATTGAACCCCTCCCTAGTGTAGATTTGATAGTTGACCATGATTGTGACCTTTGCTATGACACACCGCCAACCTTTGACATAGGGAAAGATGAGGTAGTTGACCATTCCCTAATTGATATGCTTCTATTTGGTGGACCAATGTGTTGTGGTGAGGATGGTCTTGTCCTTGAGGATTCCAAATTGCATGAATTGGACAAGGTTGTCTATGATGACTCCTCAAGTGAACCTAGTCTCGATAATTTGTCTATGCTTAATCATGATATTGAGATGCATGCTTTTACATTTCCATTGTGTGAAGATAATCTCATTTGTGGTAGCGACTCGTATCGGACTAGGGTGGGTGGTCAAATGGAACCCCCATGGTGTGAAGGGTTTGAACCCTTAGGCAATCCATTGCTTGAGAATTTGGGTGAGGTAGATGGTTCTTTGAGTGACCCTACTATTGCTTGTTGGGGTTATGATGAAGAAGAGTCCATCATCAATGCCTTCCTTGAGAACTTGACTTTTGAGGAGGGTTGCCTAATTGATGAAATGGAAGGGGAAGAGGAATCCCTTGGTGTGAGTAAATATGCTCTAAAGAAGGGGAGTGGAGTGCTTGATCCTACTTGTAGGGTGGGCTATTTGACTCACTCCACTCTACATGTTGATCACACCTCGAGGATAGGTTGGTGTGTTGATCTTGAGCTTAAGGTTCAAGGGGATTTTGGTAGCTTGATCTTGCATTTCCCATCTTCCCATGACCTCTTTGCTCATTATCTTGTTGAGTGCATGTTGATCTTTAACCAAGTGCTTATGGTTCTCTTTGGAGACTTGATATTCATGATTGTTATTGACGCTTGGTTATATCACAAGAGTATGTTTTCCACACTTCTTGCACTAACCTACTTTCAAAGTGGGACGTTTGCTTGTTTTTGCTTGTCGTTGCTTGTAGGTTCTAAGCTCCATGCTAAGGCGAGGAAGATCATGGAAGAAGCCTATGCCAAAGTGACGATCAAGAAGGACAAAGGAAGAGATCCTTGGCCACCCCGAGGAGTTGATAGAGCCATGAGAGACCAAGCCTTGATTTCGAGGACGAAATCTTCTCAAGAAGGGGAGGATGATAAGGCCCAAATCGAGCAGCCATCCAAAAGCACCATCCAAGGCCAAGGAAGAGCGCTTCAAGGTCATGCATTGGGACGCCATGGAAAGAAGAGCATCCGAGACACAATTCGAAGTGTTTCAAGAAGCTTCAGGAAGAGGCGGACCGCCTACGGATTGAGGCGGACCGCCTAAGGATTGCTTGCTCTCTGGATGCTAGGAGGCGGACCAAGGAGGCAGAGCGCCTAGGGAAGCTGAGGCGGACCGCCTAAGGCATGAAGGCGGGCGCCTCCCCCTGTGCAAGTTTGACCGGGTTTTGACTTTAAGTCGCTCTGTAATTCCTAGTATGCCCCTACATGGCTTATGACTTTAGAACTTATTTAAGGGTACTTTAGGCTTTTCATTGATGTCTAGGAAAGGCCTATAAATACTCCATAGCTTAGCATTATTCCTAGTTTAGCTATTATGATGAATGATTGAATGTTAATTGACAATGTTCAAGAGTGGATTCTCTTTGAATGAAAACCCTTTGAGACGGTTTGAGTTTACTAGTGGATTCTAGTTGAACCCCAAACCACCCCCGATCATTCTAGTTGCGAGTCCCAGGTGTGGCTCGAGGGTAGTTGCATAGTGTAGGTCCTCCTTGACGCCGATACGAGGGTATCACGGAACAAGTTCTCCGTGGTTACCTTGTAGGGAGTTCGAGTAGTGTCTCACTCCTATCTTTATTTTTCCGCATTTGTTCTGATTCTTATCAGGCGCCCCACCTCAGCCAGGCGCCCCGCCTAGCTTGGCCACTGCCTAAGACCTCAGGCACGCCGCTGATAGATGATAAGACCCAAACCCCCTCAAGACCTTTCAGTCGGAGTCAAGCCAAGTTGATCCAAGATACCCATCTTCACTTGATATGGAAGAGCATGGAAGAAGGCCCCAAGAGTGACTGAAAGACCATGCTTTTGTGTGCCGTGGATGGAGGACCTCCTAGTACACTTGGAGAGGCATCCAGAGCATGTTTGGAAGCAACTCAAGAGGCCACAGGAACAGGCGGACCGCCTACTCAACTAGGCCGGCCGCCTAGTTTTTTATCACTCTCTGGATCTCCAACCAGGTGGCGCCGCCTCTGCAGAAGACTCAGGACAGGCGGACCGCCTACTCCCTAGAAGGCTGGGGCGCCTGCTTCAACTAGGCTGAGCGCCTACTCCTAGAAGGCTGGGCGCCTACTTGGGGCGCCTAGTGTGCTGAAGGTTGCGGGATTCCTAGTTTATTTGCTATGTTTTGGACAACTATAGCCCTATGAGGCCTTTATTGTTTTAACCCACTTTAGGGGTATTTTTTAGCTTTCATTACATGTAAGTGAAGTCTATAAATACTTCACAAACCTATTCAAACCTTAGCTTACCTTTGAATCTTATGAATGATGAATAGAGTCTATCTCTTTTTATGAAGAAACCCTTTCTTGGTTGCTTGAATTCACTAGTGGAACCTAGTTGAGTCTTGAACCGAACCCGACCATTCTACTTGCGAGTCCGATGTCGACTCGAGGGTAGTTGCATAGTGTAGGTCCTTCTAGACGCCGATTCGAGGGTATCTCGGGACAAGTTCCCCGTGGTTACTTCGAAGGGAGTTCGAGAAGTGTCTCGCTCTCCTATCTTTTGTTTATCGAATTTGATTCTTATCATCTTGGTATCAGAGCAAGGCTCGGGTTTTGTTTCTACAAACCCCCGACCTTTGATTCTTCGTGCCTAGGTTTGTTTCTATCTTAGGTTCTTATTTGTTGTTGAAGAAAAGGAAGAAAACACAAAAAAAAAAAAAAAAAAAAATAGAAAAGGTTGAAAAACACGAAAATTTGATCATAGAATCTTGGTTTGTTGGACCCATTGCGTGATTGTTATTGAGGTTTGTTCCTTGTTGGAAACCCGTTCTTTTGGTACCCTCAGCATCAAATTTGGAGTAGAAACACAAGAATTGAAATTTGAAACCCCTTGAAATTTTGAAAATTTGAAACCCTAAGCTTGAAGATGATGAACATGGAAAATTGATTGTTTTTTATTGGGGTTCGATTAAAGTTGTTGGGGTTGGTTCTTTGTGATTGAAACAACATTGGGGTACCTTTGAATTGCTAAAACAACGTGTGGATTGATGAATTTTTGGGTGCAAAACCAAGAAAATCGTGTTTGAAACTGTTCTGAAACCTGCAGTAGGCGGAGCGCCTAGTGAAACGGGCGGACCGCCAGATTTTTGCTTGCTCTCTGGACTTTACAGAGGCGGACCGCCTACTTAGAGTAGGCTGACCGCCTACTCCCCACTGCAGGCACCAGGCGGACCACCTAGTCCAAACAGGTGGGGCGCCTACTTTTCTGAAAGTTGGGAATCAGGTAGTTTCTTCTAGGTTCGCTTGTTTTGTTGTTTGCATTGCTTCTAATTAGTATTATTAGAGTATAATCCTACTCGATTAGTACTAATTACTTCGAGCTACTAGGATCATCGTGCCTTAGAAAGGAGACTAGAACTCAAAGAAGACCCGTAGTGCCTCTTGACTCAAGTCCTCACTCAAAGTGCTTAGCGTTCCAATCGAGTCCTATTAACACCACTCACCCCGGAGTACATTGGGCTTTTTGAGTCGAGTGATTAAGTTTAGGTTTACTATTCAACCTCGTGAAGCTTTGAGTTCAAGCAAGAGTGAAATAACCATCACCATCATACGAGTGATCCGAGTGAACACAAGTGAGGGAGTGAGTGAGGTGTTTTGACTAACTCTTATTTCTTTTCTTTGTAGGTACAATGGCCAACGAAGGTCAAGATTTCATCAAGGAGGCCTTGGCTAGCCTTCTTTCCAAGATGGATGTCATGACTCAAAGGATTGAGTCACTTGAAAAGGGTGCCTCAAGCACCCAAGGTGACCAAGGGACCCCGAGTGTCCCAATTGAAAAGGGGACCCCGAGTGTCCAATTGAGGCCGGTGAAGTCTCAAGTACTCCTAACTTTACCCCGGAACAAGTAAGCCATGTCATTGAATTGCTCAATCAACAACGGGTAAAGGAGGACCGAGAGAGAATTGAACGAACGGGCATTCCCCGTATCTTGGATAATCCCCCAAGAAACATCCCATTACCAAGACCCTTCCGAAACGTGCAACCTCTTGAGCAAGTCGATGAAGCTCAAGAAGGGGAGAAAGCCGATTATGGTGATGATATGTATGGGTTTGATGATCACTTTCAACCGAGACGAGGTATGAATTGGGGTCGTAATGTGGATCGAGGTAGGGGCCGAGGTCGAGGGCCACCTATGGGATATGTTGGAGGGAATGCGAGGAGGGAGTATGGTGTGAATGAAGATCACTATGGGGGCCAACCGGAGCCGTTCCGTGGGGGTCGTGACAACACCAAACTCAATAGTGTGAAGCTTAATCTCCCACCCTTCAAAGGGAATTGTGATCCGAGTGCTTACATTGAATGGGTGCTACAAATGGAAAGATTGTTTGACACAAATGAGATGTCCGATGAGAAGAAGGGCACTTATGCTATCTCATCCTTTGAATCCTATGCGTCTACTTGGTGGGAATCCGTCAAGAGATCAAGGAGAAGAGCAGGAATCCCCGTGAATGTGGGTTGGATTGACTTGAAGGGTATCATGAGTATCAAGTACATTACACCTCGATATCGTCAAGAGCAACTCAAGAAGCTCTATGAGTTGAAGCAAGGTGTCAAGACGGTGCATGAATATTATGATGAGTTTGAAAGAACTCGAATGGCTTTGGAAATGGACACCGAAGATGAGGAGCAAGCCGTGATCCGTTTCATGAATGGGTTGAGCTATGGTATAGCTTCACAATTGAGATTGCGTGCTTATCTTTCACTTCAAGAGGTCCTTGATGCCGCTATTAAAGCCGAGCAATGGCTTGAGAAAGAAAAGTCCACCCGTTACAAAGGCAACACTTCTACTTCCATGAACAAGCCAAAGGATTGGAAAAATCCTACTCCTAATGCAAGATTCACAAGTGCAAGTGGCCCTAGTGGAGCAAGCGCTAGCAAAGATGTGAAGAAGCCGTTTGAGAAGTACACACCTAATGTGGGAGGTAACTCTAAAACCCAATTGAATACTCCTACTTCTTCTTCCATTCAATGTCACAAATGTAAGGGGTATGGGCACTTTGCTAAGGAGTGTCCTACAAAAAGAACAATGGTTGTTGTTGGTGAGCATGCCTATGAGCAAGAGAGTGAACCGGAGGAAGATGAGGAAGTAGAGGGAGACGAGGGAGTAAAGGAGGATGAAGGAGATGACACGGTGGAGGATGAGGAACCTCATACTTTCTTAGTAGTAAGGAGGAGCCTAGGAACTATGATTGCGGAGGATGGTGAAACCTTACAAAGGGAGAACCTCTTCCATGCTAGGTGTCGTGTTAAGGGTGTTGTGTGCTCTATGATCATTGACTCCGGGAGTTGCACTAATGTGGTGAGTCAATCTCTCATCACCCAATTGAAGTTGCCTACCATGAAGCATCCCAAACCTTTCCGGTTACAATGTCTTAGTGAATATGGGGAGCTCAAGGTAGTGAAACAAGCAATGATCAAGTTTAAAATGGGAAGTTATGTTGATGAACACTTGTTCGACGTTGTGCCAATGCAAGCATGACACCTTCTCTTTGGAAGGCCTTGGCAATTTGATCGGCAAGTGGTTAACAATGGACGTGTTAACACTTACACGCTCCAACATGAAGGAAAAAAGTTTGTGTTGAAGCCCCTAACTCCTAAACAAGTGAGTGATGACTACAATCGAATGAAGGAGTTGAGGGAGGCGGCAAAGGCTAAGTCGATCATTGAGACTAGCCCTTTGTCCAAAAGCATGGTGGCAATCCCACCTTCTTCATCTACCGGTGGTATTTGTGCCATGATGCAACCGGGCGAGCTCTTAAGAGGTAATGATGGCACCAAGTTCCTTCTTTGCCTAGTGCACAAAGGTATTATCCTTTACTCTAATTGTGATTTTTCTTCTAATCCTTTGCCTAGTGCTTTGAAAAATGTGTTGGAGAACTTTGGGGACATGTTCCCGGATGAGATGCCCGATGGCTTACCTCCCTTGAGGGGTATTGAACATCAAATCGATTTTATTCCGGGCTCTCAAATCCTGAACAAGCCGGCCTATAGAAGCAATCCCGAGGATACAAGGGAGTTGCAAAAACAAGTTGATGACTTGCTTTCAAAGGGCTTGGTGAGGGAGAGTTTGAGTCCTTGTGCAGTTCCGGTCATTCTTGTCCCAAAGAAGGATGGCACTTGGAGAATGTGCGTAGATTGCCGAGCCGTGAATAAGATAACGGTCAAGTACCGTCACCCTATTCCACGGCTTGATGATATGTTGGATGAATTGAGTGGGTCGTGTGTCTTTTCCAAAATCGACCTTAGGTCCGGTTACCATCAAATCCGGATGAAACCCGGAGATGAATGGAAAACCGCATTCAAGACCAAATTCGGTCTCTATGAATGGTTGGTAATGCCCTTCGGGCTTTCCAACGCACCTAGCACTTTCATGCGACTCATGAATCATGTTTTGAAGTCTTTTATCAACAAGTTTGTCGTTGTCTATTTTGATGATATCTTGATCTATAGTAGGACAATTGATGAACATGTTGACCACCTTAGGCAAGTGCTTGAAGCTTTGAGAGCCGAAAAGCTTTATGCTAATTTCAAAAAGTGTGCCTTTGGTGTAGAGAAGGTTGTCTTCCTTGGGTTTGTTGTGAGTGCCCAAGGAGTGGAGGTGGATGAGTCTAAGGTAGAGGCCATACGTGATTGGCCTACTCCTACTACCGTGACTCAAGTGAGGAGCTTTCATGGTCTTGCTAGTTTTTATAGACGCTTTGTGAAAGATTTTAGCTCCATTGCCGCTCCACTCACCGAATTGGTGAAGAAAGACGAACCCTTTGTTTGGGGAGAGCCTCAAGAGAAGGCCTTCCAAGAATTGAAAAGTAGGTTAAGTACCGCTCCCCTATTGCAATTGCCCGACTTTGGAAAGGCATTTGAGGTTGAATGTGATGCCTCGGGGGTGGGAATTGGTGGTGTTTTAATGCAAGATAGCAAACCCATCGCCTACTTTAGTGAAAAGTTGAAAGGGGCCTCATTGAACTATTCTACATATGACAAGGAGTTGTATGCCCTTGTGAGAGCCCTTGCCCATTGGCAACATTACTTGTGGCCTAGAGAGTTTGTGATCAAGAGTGACCACGAGTCACTCAAGCATCTAAGAGGCCAAGAGAAGCTCAATAAGAGACATGCCAAGTGGGTTGAATTCATTGAGTCTTTTCCCTATGTGATCCAATATGAAAAAGGGAAAGACAATGTTGTGGCGGATGCGCTTTCGAGAAAGTTTGCTCTAGCCACCACTCTCACCTCTAAGCTCATGGGTTTTGAGAGCATTAAATTGATGTATGCTCATGACCCAAAGCTAAAGAGTGTCCATGACACTCTAGAGAAAGGGGAGAGAGTTGACAAATACCAATGGGTTGATGGTTATATCTTCAAAAATGGTAGGGTGTGCATACCGAAGTCCTCTTGGAGAGAGTTGCTTGTGCACGAGGCACATTGCGGGGGACTCATGGGACATTTTGGCACAAGAAAGACCTTAGTCATTCTTCAAGAACAATTCTATTGGCCAAAGATGAGGGTGCATGTGGAAAAGTTTTGCACTAATTGCCTTGAGTGCAAACGTGCCAAATCTAAAGCCCACCCTCATGGGTTGTATACCCCTCTCCCCGTACCTACTAGTCCATGGTTGGATATCTCGATGGATTTTGTGATGGGATTACCAAGGACTAGAGGGGGCCATGATAGCATTTATGTTGTTGTGGATAGGTTCTCCAAAATGGCTCATTTTATTCCATGCAAGAAATGTGATGATGCACAACATGTGGCAACTTTGTTTATTGAAAATGTTTTGAAGTTTCATGGTGTGCCTCAAACCATAGTGAGTGATAGGGACACTAAGTTCCTAAGTCATTTTTGGAGGTGTTTATGGGGTGCTTTAGGCACCAAGCTCTTGTTCTCCACGTCCCACCACCCCCAAACCGATGGGCAAACGGAAGTGGTAAACCGAACCTTGGGTGCTATCCTTAGAGCCATGACCCGAGGTAAGGCCGGGACTTGGATTGATCGTCTACCTCTTATGGACTTTGCCTACAATCGCACATTGCATAGCATGATAGGCATGACTCCATTCGAGTGTGTCTATGGATTTAACCCCTTGATTCCCCTTGATCTAACCCCTTTGCCAAGGGAAATGGTTGTTAATTTTGAAGGTAAAGCTAGAGCCAAGGCTTTGGTTGAACTCCATGCAAAGGCGAAGAAGAATTTGGAGGAAGCTTATGCTAAGGTTGCCTCCAAGAAAAACAAAGGCCGCAAGAAGGTGGAACTCAAGAAGGGTGACTGTGTGTGGGTGCACTTCCGGAATAGGAAAGGGAAGTTGGCACCCCGAGGAGATGGCCCATTCCAAGTGCTCTCGAAGATAAACAACAATGCCTATGTGGTCGACTTGCCAAGTGAGTATCAAGTATCTAATACTTTCAATGTGTTGTGACTTGGTTCCTTTGGATGTAGGTAATGAAGAGGTCGTGTAGAATGATGAAGGAGTCGTGGATGATGCTTCGATTTCGAGGACGAAATCCTCTCAAGAAGGGGAGGATGATAGATGATAAGACCCAAACCCCCTCAAGACCTTTCACTCGGAGTCAAGCCAAGTTGATCCAAGATACCCATCTTCACTTGATATGGAAGAGCATGGAAGAAGGCCCCAAGAGTGACTGGAAGACCATGCTTTTGTGTGCCGTGGATGGAGGACCTCCTGGTACACTTGGAGAGGCATCCGGAGCATGTTTGGAAGCAACTCAAGAGGCCACAAGAACAGGCGGACCGCCTACTCAACTAGGCCGGCTGCCTAGTTTTTTATCACTCTCTGGATCTCCAACCAGGCGGCGCCGCCTCTGCAGAAGACTCAGGACAGGCGGACCGCCTACTCCCTAGGAGGCTGGGGCGCCTGCTTCAACTAGGCTGAGCGCCTACTCCTAGAAGGCTGGGCGCCTACTTGGGGCGCCTAGTGTGCTGAAGGTTGCGGGATTCCTAGTTTATTTGCTATGTTTGGGACAACTATAGCCCTAGGAGGCCTTTATTGTTTTAACCCACTTTAGGGGTATTTTTGAGCTTTCATTACATGTAAGTGAAGTCTATAAATACTTCACAAACCTATTCAAACCTTAGCTTACCTTTGAATCTTATGAATGATGAATAGAGTCTATCTCTTTTTATGAAGAAACCCTTTCTTGGTTGCTTGAATTCACTAGTGGAACCTAGTTGAGTCTTGAACCGAACCCGACCATTCTACTTGCGAGTCCGATGTCGACTCGAGGGTAGTTGCATAGTGTAGGTCCTTCTAGACGCCGATTCGAGCGTATCTCGGGACAAGTTCCCCGTGGTTACTTCGAAGGGAGTTCGAGAAGTGTCTCGCTCTCCTATCTTTTGTTTATCGTATTTGATTCTTATCAGTCGCCTAGGTCCCAGGCGCCCCGCCTAAAATCCTGCACAACTCTGGGCACCCCTCGTACATCTAGGCGCCCCTCCTGCTTGCTGAAGGTTTTGTTTTGGGTAGTTTTTCCTAAGTTTTCCTAATTCTTTGTTTGCATAACATCTAGCTAGTACTACTTAGAGTAACCTTTCTACTTAATTGGTACTAGCCCTTGAAGCTTTTAGGTAATTCGTGCATTAGTTGGAGAGTAGAACTCCAAGAAGATTCGTAGATCATTTTAACTCAAGTCCTCACTTCAAAATGCTTACCGTTCATTGAGTTATATCAACTCCACTCACACCAGAGTACAATTGGCTTGTGAATAGTTGGTTGAGTTGAGGATTGTTGTTCAACTACTTGAAGCTTTTAGTATTCAAGTCCGAGTGAAATATCCACCACCACCAAACGAGTGAGCCGAGTGAAACACTTGTAAGGGAGTGTGTGAGGTGATTTCACTAATGTTTGTTCTTTTTTGTAGGTACAATGGCCAACAAAGGTCAAGATTTTATAAAGGATGCCTTGGCTAATCTTCTTGCCAAGATGGATATCATGAACCAAAGGATTGAGTCTCTTGAAAAAGGGGCCTCAAGTACCCAAGGCGATCAAGGGACCCCGAGTGTCCAAGATGATAAAGGGACCTCGAGAGTCCAAGTTGAGAAAGGGACCCCAAGTGTCCAAATTGAAGCCGGTGAAGGCTCAAGTTGTCCTACCTTTACCCCGGAACAAGTTGTTGAGTTGCTTAATCAACAACTGGTGAAGGAAGATCGCGAGAGATATGAACAAATGTTGGGCAATACCCAACGAACGACCATTCCCCACCTTGGGATCAACCCTAACCTTATGGGCAATCCCCAAAGGAATGTTCCTCTTCCAATGGCTATTCGAAATGTGCGACCTCTTGAACAAATTGGCGAAGCTCAAGAAAGGGAGGAGGAAGAATATGGAGGTGATGAATATGGAGCTCCTAATCCAAATGGGAGAGCCATGAATTGGGGATGTAATGTTGATAGGGGTAGAGGCCGAGGTCGAGGGCCACCCATAGGAGTTGAGAGGGATGTTGGAGGGAATGCTAGGAGAGACTTTGGTGGTTATGGAGGCAACATTGGAGGCCAACCGGAGCCTCACCAAGGGGGCCGAGATAACAACAATCTTAATAGTGTGAAGCTCACTATTCCTTCATTCAAAGGAAGTAGTGACCCGGTGGAGTACATTGAGTGGAAATTGGCTATGGAGAGGATATTTGACACCAATGATATGACCGAAGACAAGAAGGTCAAGTATGCAATATCTTCTTTTGAATCCTTTGCTTCTACTTGGCGGGAATCGGTCAAAAGAAGTAGAAGGAGGAATGCTATGCCAATCCATGTGACTTGGGGAGAGTTGATTCATGTGATGGATGAGAAGTACGTGACTCAACAATACTGTGTAGACCAATGCAAGCGATTCTATAAACTAAAGCATGGTTACAAGACGGTTTTGGAGTACTTCAATGAATTTGAGCAAATCCGGATGTCCCTAGATTTGGATAGGGAAGAGGATGGGCAAGCCATGATTAGATTTTGAAGTGGTTTGAATCGGGACACCTCCCAATTGAAGTTTCACAAGTATGAAGACCACTATGAGCTATGCAATGATGCGGTTGAGGCCGAGAAATGGCTTAAGGAAGAGAAATCCACTCCCTACAAGAGTAGCACTCCTACTCCCATGAGTAAGCCAAAGGATTGGAAGAATCTCACTCCAAATGCAAGGTTCCCAAATGCAAGTGGTGCAAGTGCTAGCAAAGATGTGAAGAAGCCATATGAGAAGTACACATCCAATGTGGGAGGTAACTCTAAAACTTAATTGAATACTCCTACTTCTTCTTCAATTCAATGCCACAAATGCAAGGGGTATGGTCACTTTGCTAAAGAGTGTCCTACGAAAAGGACGATGATTGTTGTTGGTGATGGTGTTTATAAACAAGCGAGTGAACCGGAGGATGAGGGAGTAGAAGGAGATGAGGTGGATGATGTGGAGGATGATACGGTGGAGGATGAAGATCCTCATACTTTCCTAGTCGTGAGGAGGAGTTTAGGTGCCATGATTGTGGAGGATAGTGAGACCTTGCAAAGGGAAAATCTATTCCATGCTAGATGCCGAGTCATGGGTGTTGTTTGCTCTATGATCATAGACTCAGAAAGTTGTGCTAATGTTGTGAGTCAATCACTTGTTACCCAATTGAAATTATCTACCTCGAAACACCCCAAACCTTATCGTTTGCAATGGCTTAGTGAGTGTGGGGAGTGATGCAGCCCGAACACGTGCTGATCAAGTGTTCGATCCACCGAGGAGACCGATGACAAGAAGCCAAGCCAAGCTGCTGCACGATGTGCACGTTCACTTAGCCTGGCCGAAGGAAAACAATTGCTCCGAAGCTGAGTGGCCAGGCTCAAGAACCGAAGGCATTATCTTCAGATTTGAGCCCGAAGGCAAAGTGAACGAGGACAATGGGCTCGAAGACAATTGAGCGTCCAAAGACAATGAGTGTGTTCGAGCAGACATTCGAGAACCGAAGCCAAGGCTTTTCGAAGTCAAATTCTGCCGAACACAATTTAAATCAGCCCTGCGTGGCTTATTTCTATTGGTCGCTTGTGACCCTTTTACTAGTTTACCCTTAGTATTTCCTATATAAACCTTGTTTCCTTTCATTTTAGAGACGGAGTTTTTTGAACATTGATGAATTAATGAAAGTGGCGAGCACATTTCTTTTGTCTCCGTCGTGAGCAAACCCCCAGTGTGGGCTTTTATGGACTTGTGGCTTTCGGTTAATCCGATTGAACATTCCTCTTTGATCATTCAGTTTGCAAGAGGCAATGTTCTCTTGAGGATTGTTGCATAGTTAGGGTGATTCTTGTATCCCTTTTGATCGAGCTTTGAGACAGGTTCCTCACTGTTCTTCCGAAAGAAGCAAGTTTTGTCTTGCTTCTATCTTTTATCTTTCTTGTTTGTCTTCCGCGTTTGTGCTTAGCAACTCCTTCGGGTTTGCATTGCACCATCTTGGTATCAGAGCACGGTTTGGGCTTGTTTCTACAACCCCAAATCCTGTTCAAAGTTATCTTTATCTTCGTGCGTTGTGTCTTTGTTTTCCGTTTCGTGTTCTTGATTTGGTTGTGTTACTGTTGGTGTTATTACTTTACAAAAAAAAAGTGTTAAAAAGAAAATTCAAAAATTGTGTTTGATTGTTGGTTGTTTGGGATAAACAACCATTGATTCTTGTTCACCATTGTTTCCTGATTCCAACAAGTACCCGACGTACTGATTTCGTGACTAGGGTTTCTTGGTGAAATTTTGGACTGTTTGAGCTTTAATGGTGACTGAAAACTCGAACCCCATCGTGTTTGGTTGAAACCGATGAAGATTGGTGGTTCTTGAGTGATTTGGGTATGTTTGTTGCTTGAAAATCGAAGTTCTGAGTTTGGATTCGTTGTCCGTACGCCGGAAAATTGTTACAAAATCGTAACAGTGTACGACTCGAACGAGCTGGTTCTTAGCTCGAAGAACTTGAACTGAATTCCTCCGATGCTGTTGAAACCGGAGCTGAAAGAGCAACTCAGATCTGTTGAAATTTGTGGTCAGTGAACCGAAGTTGATTTGTCCGTACGCCGGAGCAAAGGTCACTGTTCCATTGAAGAAGAAGGGGTAAAAGTTTAAACATCCAAACCCCAGGTGAAAATGGTCGGCTGAGAAAAGGAAAGTGGATAAGGTAAAAACCCTATCCGTACCAAGGAGGGACCACTCTTGTACGGACAAGAGTTGTTGTGATCGAAAAGGATTCCAAGAGGGAAGAATCAAAGGGTAGATTCTCCTAGGTTCTCACTTTCTTTCGTGTCAAATTTCTAGTTAGTGGATCTTTTGAGTAATTGTCCTACTCGAGGTCGTACTAACTCGTTTTGAGCTAATAGGAACTCGTGCGAAGGGGTAACCGAAGTCCAAATTTTCGTAGAAATTTCTTTGACTCCCCGAGCTCAGTTAAAAGCGTATGTTCCATCGAGTCGAACATCACTTCACTCTTCCCGAAGAGACAGTGACTATTGTCGAACTTGAAGGATCTTAGAGGACCGATCAATCAGACGAGCCACTGTTAACAAGTCCTGGAGTGACCAAAACCGAACCCATAAATTGAGTGGACCCGAGTGCCACCCATCAAAGGTGAGGGAGTGTGTGAGGAGATTTCTAACCCTAACATTTATTTGTTCTTGACTTGTGCAGGTACCATGGCTGGAAACGATGGCAAAAGCATTGAGAAGCCCAAAGTGTCGTTAGCCGATCTCATGGCTGCGATACAAGGCGTCAGTGCCGAAATAAGAGGAGTGGCTGCTCGAGTAACTCTCCTCGAGCAGGGAAGCGCGTCCGTGGCCATGCATGGGTCCGGCGCTGGAACGAGCCAATCAACTCCGATGAAGCCTGAACTGTATGCTGAGCTTGTAAGACAACATCAGTTGACAAGTGAAGCAATTCGAAGAGAGCTTAACTTGGGCAATCCCCAAGCGCAATAAAACTTGGGCATTCCCCGAGGAGAAAGAATACCACCTCCAAAGGCCCGAAGAGATCTTGGAGCCGTTGTCGAGGAGGTTGATGAAGAGGAATTTCCCGAGGACGAATATGAGCATGAGCCGCCATTCGCTCAACGAAGGCAAGCTCACCGAGGTCGTGGAAATTTCCGAGGTCGAGGCCGAGGCGCAAATGTTGGAAGAAATATTGAGCGTGAGGCTGAAGATCGAGATGATGAGTATCCCGAACAGGCTAGAGGTGTTCGAGACTCAAACTTGAACAGTGTCAAGATCACTATTCCTCCCTTTAAAGGAACTAGTGATCCTGATGAGTATCTTGAATGGAAGCTTAAAATGGAGCGCATCTTTGAAACCAATGAGATGACCGATGAGAGGAAAGCTGCCCATGCCATTGCTTCGTTCGAAGCTTATGCATCAACATGGTGGGAATCTGACAAGAGGCATAGACGAAGGAATGACTATCCCGAAGTCACTACCTGGCCACAATTGAGAAGAGCAATGGATGCTAAGTATTTGAGTGCCAAGTACAGGCAAACTCAGATGCAAAAACTCTATGAGCTAAAGCAAGGGTCCAAATCAGTTCAAGAGTACCACGATGAATTTGAAAAGGTTCGACTGAATCTTGATCTGACCGAAGACGAGGAACAAGCCATTATCTGGTTCAAAAATGGCTTGGCTAGGGATGTGTCTTCTCAGTTGAGACTCCACGTGTACCACACGTTGGAAGATTTGTTTGATGCTGCTACCGAAGCTGAAAAATTGGTGAAGGAAGAAAAAGCAAACCGGTATCGAGGAGTCACTACTTCTACTCCTTTGAACCGAGGTAGAGAATGGAAGAGTCCAAACCAAACAAGTGCTAACACTGGTCGAGATTCGAAGAGACCCTTCGAAAAAGGTGTGACCGTTAACCAAACAAGAGAAGTGGGAGGAAAAGTTCAACTAAACTCTCCTAGTGCTTCAAATATTCAGTGTCACAAGTGCAAAGGTTATGGTCACATGGCAAAAGAGTGTCCAACTCGCAAAGTTATGCTTCTGCTCGAAGATGGAACCGTCAATGAGCAAGCGAGTGACACCGAGGAGGAATTTATCGAGGAGACTGACCGAGCTGAAGGTGATGATGATCATGAGACTGCCAAAGCTGATCATCCGGAAATGTTTCTCGTGGTTCGAAGGAATTTGAGCTGCATGACTCTTGAAGAAGAGGACAACCAAAGAGAAAACCTCTTTCATGCCCGATGTAGAGTAAGGGGAAAGGTGTGTTCGATAATCATTGATTCTGGTTGTTGTGCGAATGTGGTGAGCCAAACTTTGGTCTCACAAATGGGATTACCTACGATGAAGCATCCCCACCCTTACTAATTACAATGGTTGAACGAGTGTGGAGAATTGAGAGTTGTCAACCAAGTGTGGATCAAGTTCAGAATCGGAGAGTATCAAGATGAAATGATATTCGATGTGGTTCCGATGCAAGCTTGTCATTTGCTATTGGGTCGACCGTGGCAATATGACCGAACAGCTGTTCACAATGGCAGATCCAACACTTACACTGTGAAGCTCGATGGGAAGAGTTTCATACTCAAACCCTTGTCTCCAAAACAAGTCACCGAGGACTATAAACGGATGAAAGAATTGAAAGAAGCGGCCAAAGCTAAGCTTCCGATGGGAGCAAAATTGGGGCCCGAAGAGACACACTCACCGCCCGAAGTGAAAGGAATTTGTGCAATCATGCAACCCGGTGAGATCTTACGAGGCAACGACCACGGTCAGATGATGATTTGCCTCGTGCACAAGGGTATCTTTCTAAACTCTAATGATGATTTTTCTAATGATAACCCTTTGCCCTTGTTTGTTCGTAAAGTTTTGCAGGACTTCGAGGACATGTTTCCCGAGGAAATGCCAGGTGGATTACCTCCGTTGAGAGGAATCGAGCACCAGATTGACTTCGTGCCAGGGTCTCAAATCCCTAACAAACCTGCATACCAGTGTAATCCCGAAGACACCAAAGAGCTCCAACGGCAGGTTGATGAATTGCTGAACAAAGGCCTCGTTCGAGAGAGCTTGAGTCCTTGCGCCGTTCCTGTTATCCTTGTCCCGAAGAAGGATGGAACATGGCGAATGTGTGTTGACTGTCTAGCAGTCAACAAAATCGCGGTAAAGTATCGTCATCCTATCCCTCGATTAGATGACATGCTTGATGAATTGAGTGGTTCTTCATGCTTTACAAAGATTTACCTCAGGTCCGGTTACCATCAGATCCGAATGAAACCCGGAGACGAGTGGAAAACCGCATTCAAGACCAAATTTGGTCTATATGAATGGTTGGTAATGCCTTTAGGCTTATCCAATGCACCGAGCACATTCATGCGATTGATGAACCATGTGCTCAAACCGTTCATAAACAAGTTCGTTGTCGTTTATTTCGATGACATACTTGTTTATAGCAGAACCGTGGATGAACATGTTGAACACCTAAGGCAAGTGCTTGAAAAGCTTAGAGAAGAGAAGTTGTATGCCAACTTCAAGAAATGCGCCTTCGGTGTCGATCGTATAGTCTTTCTTGGATTCGTTGTCAGTGCTAATGGTGTCGAAGTCGACGAATCAAAGGTCGAAGCCATCAAATATTGGCCAACTCCAACCTCGGTATCACAAGTTCGTAGCTTCCATGGTTTAGCTAGCTTTTACCGAAGGTTTGTTCGTGACTTTAGCACCGTGGCAGCTCCTTTAAACCGAGCTGGTTAAGAAAGACAATCCATTTGTGTGGGGAGAGTCCCAAGAAAGGACCTTCCAAGAGTTGAAACGGAGGCTTTGTTCTGCCCCATTGTTGCAACTTCCTGACTTCGGCAAAGCATTCGAAGTCGAGTGTGATGCATCTGAAGTTGGGATCGGAGGAGTGCTGATGCAAGAATCGAAGCCGATCGCTTACTTTAGCGAAAAGCTTAAGGGTGCAGCCTTGAATTACTCAACATATGACAAGGAATTGTATGCCCTCGTTCGAGCACTCGCCCATTGGCAGCATTATTTGTGGCCTCGAGAATTTGTGATCAAAAGTGATCATGAGTCCTTGAAACATCTCCGAGGACAGGAGAAATTAAACCGAAGACATGCCAAGTGGGTTGAATTTATTGAGAGCTTTCCCTATGTAATTCATTACAAAAAGGGTAAAGACAACGTTGTGGCCGATGCGCTATCAAGGAAATTTGCCTTAGCGACCACTCTCGCCTCTAGGCTCATGGGATTCAAAAGCATCAAGTCGATGTACGAGGACGATCCCGAGCTTGAAATGCGTTCGTGACGCTATCTTGAGTGGCCGAAGGGTTGAAAAATATCAATGGCATGATGGCTACCTCTTCAAGAATGGGAGGGTTTGTTTGCCAGTGTCATCGTGGAGAGAGCTCTTGATTCGAGAAGCTCACTCCGGTGGACTGATGGGACACTTCGGTGTCCACAAAACTCTTGGTATCTTGACCGAGCAGTTCCATTGGCCCAAAATGCGACGAGATGTGGAAAAACTTTGCAACGCTTGTCTCGTTTGCAAGAAAGCAAAATCGAAGTCCAACCCGCATGGTTTGTACACCCCGTTACCTGTGCCTGATCGACCTTGGGTTGATATATCCATGGACTTTGTCTTGGGGTTACCGAGATCGGGGGGAGGGCATGATAGCATCTTCGTTGTGGTTGACCGTTTTTCAAAATGGCTCACTTTATTCCTTGCAAAAAGTGTGATGATGCCCAGCATGTAGCTACATTGTTTATTTCTAATGTGTTAAAATTGCATGGTGTACCTCGCACTATTGTGAGTGATCGTGACTCAAAATTCTTGAGTCATTTTTGGAAATGTTTGTGGGGTGCCCTCGGCACCAAGCTACTATTCTCGACGTTTCACCATCCTCAGACTGATGGACAGACCGAGGTAGTTAACCGAACCTTTGGATCTTTGCTTCGGGCAATGACCAAAGGGAAGGTTGGGACCTGGGCTGATCGATTGCCCATGATGGAATTTGCATACAATCGAACGGTGCATAGAATGATCAACATGACCCCGTTTGGATGTGTGTATGGCTTTAATCCTTTAGTTCCACTTGATTTAACCCCATTGCCTCGAGATTCTGTTCTTGATTTTGAAGGTACTCGACGAGCAGCTGCCTTGATCGAATTGCATGCAAAGGTGAAGAAGAACCTCGAGGAGGCCTATACAAAGGTTGCATTAAAGAAAAATAAGGGGCGTAAAAAGCTGGAATTAAAGAAGGGAGATTGGGTTTGGGTTCACTTCCGAAAGGAACGCTTCCCGAACCTAAGGAAAGAAAAGTTGGCTCCTCGAGGGGATGGTCCATTTCAAGTGTTGACCAAGATCAACAACAATGCTTACGTGATCGACCTCCCTGGTGAGTATAACGTGTCCAACACCTTTAATGTTGCTGACTTAGTTCCTTGTGTTGTAGGTCCAACTTCGGAAGACGAGGAGGGCTTGATTTCGAGGACGAAATCTTCTCAAGATGGGGAGGATGATGCAGCCCGAACACGTGCTGATCAAGTGTTCGATCCACCGAGGAGACCGATGACAAGAAGCCAAGCCAAGCTGCTGCACGATGTGCACGTTCACTTAGCCTGGTGAAGGAAAACAATTGCTCCGAAGCTGAGTGGCCGGGCTCAAGAACCGAAGGCATTATCTTCAGATTTGAGCCCGAAGGCAAAGTGAACGAGGACAATGGGCTCGAAGACAATTGAGCGTCCAAAGACAATGAGTGTGTTCGAGCAGACATTCGAGAACCGAAGCCAAGGCTTTTCGAAGTCAAATTCTGTCGAACACAATTTAAATCAGCCCTGCGTGGCTTATTTCTATTGGTCGCTTGTGACCCTTTTACTAGTTTACCCTTAGTATTTCCTATATAAACCTTGTTTTCTTTCATTGTAGAGACGGAGTTTTTTGAACATTGATGAATTAATGAAAGTGCCGAGCACATTTCTTTTGTCTCCGTCGTGAGCAAACCCCCAGTGTGGGCTTTTATGGACTTGTGGCTTTCGGTTAATCCGATTGAACATTCCTCTTTGATCATTCAGTTTGCAAGAGGCAATGTTCTCTTGAGGATTGTTGCATAGTTAGGGTGATTCTTGTGGCCCTTTTGATCGAGCTTTGAGACAGGTTCCTCACTGTTCTTCCGAAAGAAGCAAGTTTTGTCTTGCTTCTATCTTTTATCTTTCTTGTTTGTCTTCCGCGTTTGTGCTTAGCAACTCCTTCGGGTTTGCATTGCACCAGGGAGCATATATCCCTTTTGTAGCAAAAGCAACACCATCCATCAAACCAACCTCCACATGGGAATTAGAAGCATTAGGTCGCTTAGCGTACCTAGAAGGTGCAAGCTTCGTCTTTCCCATGGAACAACCACCACCGCCTCCCACACTAATGGAAGGTCCTCTACTACTCCCTTGTACACCACTAGCAACACCAAGAGAACATGAAAATGAAAAATTCATATACTCAACCTCATCATCAACTCTATCTAGGTCACTAATCAACATTATCAAAATCTTCACAGAAAGAGTAAGTAGGAACATTGTACCTTGAAGCGTCACCATCTTCATATTCTTGACTAGAAGCAAAAGGATCATCACATTCATCATCACAAGCTTCATAGTCTTAATCATTTTCACGATCATAATAGTGAGCCGCTTCATCCTCATACGAGCCATAGTTCCCCGAGTCATCATAGCAAGATTCATCATTACCCTCGTAGGAACCATAGTCTCCTTCATCTCCGCATGAGCCATAACCTCCACATTCACGACATTGTTGCAACACCAATAGAACAAACCTCCCAAAAGTCACTCCCTCACGTGATGCAATGGAAACTAGGCAGAAGCAACAAACGATACGATAATGCGGAAGCTAAAACAAGATAGGCGATATCGATAACGAAATCGAGATAAAAAGCAAGACGAGGCTTGAAACGTTTACCTAAGTAGCACCGAGGAACTTGTCTCGATACACCCCGGGTGAAGTCAAGGATCACCTATACTACGCAACTACCCTCAAGAGACACTCGGCTCTCGCAAATAGAATGATCAAAGAGGCTACGATATTCAACTTGGAATCCACCAAGTGAAATCATGCCCGCTCACGGGTTCTTCATTGAGATTCACTCAAGAAATGCATAATTCTAGTTCAAAGTTGTGTAATGAAATGAAATGGCTAAGTGTTCTATTTATAAGGCTTTCTAAGGCTAAGGTGAAATGACTAGAAAGCCCCTAGGACTAGTTAAAACATACAAGCCACTTAAGGGCAAAATAGGAACTTCACATCCAAAATCCAAGCATTCAGCGGTGGGCAGAGTGCCCCAAATGGAGGCGGAGCGCCTCAGCCATGGCATATCTTGGGCAGCCCAGTGGGGGAGGCGGAGCGCCCCATTCTTGGGCGGAGCGCCTAGTCTTCTAGTGAGGCAGGCGGGGGGCCCAGTTGGGTGGGCGGAGCGCCCAGTTTGGGCAGCCTTTGGGCGGACCGCCTGGGTTCCTGGGTGGTGCGCATAAGGGCCTGTCTTCTTGGCGCTTCTCCGGATCGATCCTAAAGCCCTTGGCTCCCCTTCTTTTGCAACCTTCAAGCTTGGCACTCGTTGAATGGAGTCTTGGCTCGATTTGTCCCGTATCATGCATCCTTTGTGCTCTCGAGGTTGGCTCTTGATGGTTGTCGTTTAGGCCCGATTTATATTGCATCATCCTCCCCTTCTTGAAAGGATTTCGTCCTCGAAATCAAACCATCAAGCCTATATCCAAAGACAAGCAAAAACGAAACAAAAAGTTCCTACTACAAGAGTAGGTTAGTGCCCAAGAGTGTGGGAAAACACACTCTTATGGTATAACCAAGTATCGATAGCAATGAAGAAGTTCATGTTCCCAAGGGAACTAGCAACTACTTGGTCCAACAAAGAAGTGCACCCAACACAAGAACAAACAAAGAGACTGATGTAGCTGGGCTATCAAGGATTGGGCCCGGGGCTATCAAGGATTGGGCCCGCATCATAAGGAGCCGCCCGTAGTGGGGTCCACCCCCTGGAGGAGTTGCGTTGCTCGGGGTGGTCATGGTGGTGTCAGGGACGGACCTCGATTTGGGGTTGATCCGGCGATATAAGAGTTGCGTTGCGCCTCTACCAACAGCTATGGCTTTTGGTAGAAATGGTTGCAGTGCTCTCTTAAAGTTGATGATGCAGCCCGACCACGTGCTGATCAAGTGATCGATCCACCGAGGAGACCGATGACAAGAAGCCAAGCCAAGCTGCTGCACGATGTGCATGTTCACTTAGCCTGTGGTGCAATGCAAACCCGAAGGAATTGCTAAGCACAAACGCGGAAGAAAACAAGAAAGATAAAAGATAGAAGCAAGACAAAACTTGCTTCTTTCGAAAGAACAGTGAGGAACCTGTCTCAAAGCTCGATCGAAAGGGATACAAGAATCACCTAAACTATGCAACAATCCTCAAGAGAACATGCCTCTTGCAAACTGAATGATCAAAGAGGAATGTTCAATCGGATTAACCGAAAGCCACAAGTCCATAAAAGCCCTCACCGGGGTTTTGCTCACGACGGAGACAAGAAGAAATGTGCTCGGCACTTTCATTCAATTCATCAATATTCAAAAACTAGGTATCTACAATGAAAGGAAACAAGGTTTATATAGGAAATACTAGGGGTAAACTAGTAAAAGGGTCACAGGCGACCAATAGGACTAAGCCACGCAGGGCTGAATTAAATTGTGTTCGGCAGACTTTGACTTCGGTAGCCTTGGCTTCGGTTCTCGATTGTCTGCTCGAACACACTTGTTGCCTTCGGACGCTCAATTGTCTTCGAGCTCATTGTCCTCGGTCACTTTGCCTTCGGGCTCAAATCTGAAGATAATGCCTTCGATTCTTGAGCTCGGCCACTCAGCTTCGGAGCAATTGTTTTCCTTCGGCCAGGCTAAGTGAACGTGCACATCGTGCAGCAGCTTGGCTTGGCTTCTTGTCATCGGTCTCCTCGGTGGATCGAACACTTGATCAGCACGTGTTCGTGCTGCATCATCCTCCCCTTCTTGAGAAGATTTCGTCCTCGAAATCAAGCCCTCCTCGTCCTCCGAAGTTGGACCTACAACACAAGGAACTAAGTCAGCAACATTAAAGGTGTTGGACACGTTATACTCACCAGGGAGGTCGATCACGTAGGCATTGTTGTTGATCTTGGTCAACACTTGAAATGGACCATCCCCTCGAGGAGCCAACTTTCCTTTCCTTTGGTTCGGGAAGCGTTCCTTTCGGAAGTGAACCCAAACCCAATCTCCCTTCTTTAATTCCAACTTTTTACGCCCCTTGTTTTTCTTTAAGGCAACCTTTGCATAGGCCTCCTCGAGGTTCTTCTTCACCTTTGCATGCAATTCGATCAAGGCAGCTGCTCGTCGAGTACCTTCAAAATCAAGAACAGAATCTCGAGGCAATGGGGTTAAATCAAGTGGAATCAAAGGATTAAAGCCATACACACATTCAAACGGGGTCATGTTGATCATTCTATGCACCGTTCGATTGTATGCAAACTCCATCATGGGCAAACGATCAGCCCAGTTTCCAACCTTCCCTTTGGTCATTGCCCGAAGCAACGATCCCAAGGTTCGGTTAACTACCTCGGTCTGTCCATCAGTCTGAGGATGGTGAGACGTCGAGAATAGTAGCTTGGTGCCGAGGGCACCCCACAAACATTTCCAAAAATGACTCAAGAACTTCGAGTCTCGATCACTCACAATAGTACGAGGTACACCATGCAATTTTAACACGTTAGAAACAAACAATGTAGCTACATGCTGTGCATCATCACACTTTTTACAAGGAATAAAGTGAGCCATTTTTGAAAAACGGTCAACCACAACGAAGATGCTATCATGTCCTCCCCCCGACCTCGGTAACCCCAAGACAAAGTCCATGGATATATCAACCCAAGGTCGATCAGGCACAGGCAACGGGGTGTACAATCCATGAGGGTTGGACTTCGATTTTGCTTTCTTGCAAATGAGACAAGCGTTGCAAAGCTTTTCCACATCTCGTCGCATTTTGGGCCAATGGAACTGCTCGGTCAAGATACCAAGAGTTTTATCGACACCGAACTGTCCCATCAGTCCACCTGAGTGAGCTTCTCGAACCAAAAGCTCTCTCCACGATGACACGGGCACACAAACCCTCCCATTCTTAAAGAGGTAGCCATCATGCCATTGATATTTCTCCACCTTTCGGCCACTCAAGATTGCGTCTCGAACACATTTCTGCTTGGGATCGTCCTCGTACATCGACTTGATGCTTTCGAATCCCATGAGCCTAGAGGCGAGAGTGGTCGCTAAGGCAAATTTCCTTGATAGCGCATCGGCCACAACATTATCTTTCCCCTTTTTGTAATGAATTACATAGGGAAAGCTTTCAATAAATTCAACCCACTTGGCATGTCTTCGATTCAATTTCTCCTGACCTCGGAGATGTTTCAAAGACTCATGATCACTCTTGATCACAAACTCTCGAGGCCACAAATAATGCTGCCAATGGGCGAGTGCTCGAACGAGGGCGTACAATTCTTTGTCATACGTAGAGTAATTCAAATTTTCACCCTTAAGCTTTTCGCTAAAGTAAGCGATCGGCTTCGATTCTTGCATCAGCACTCCTCCGATCCCAACTCCAGACGCATCACACTCGACTTCGAATGCTTTGCCGAAGTCAGGGAGTTGCAACAACGGGGCAGAACAAAGCCTCTGTTTCAACTCTTGGAAAGCCCTCTCTTGGGACTCTCCCCACACAAATGGACTGTCTTTCTTCACCAGCTCGGTTAAAGGAGCTGCCACGGTGCTAAAGTCACGAACAAACCTTCGGTAAAAGCTAGCTAAGCCATGGAAGCTACGAACTTCTGATACCGAGGTTGGAGTTGGCCAATCTTTGATGGCTTCGACTTTTGATTCGTCGACTTCGACACCACTAGCACTGACAACAAATCCAAGAAAGACTACACGTTCGACACCAAAGGCGCATTTCTTGAAGTTGGCATACAACTTCTCTTCTCGAAGCTTTTCAAGTACTTGCCTTAGGTGGTCGACATGTTCATCCACGGTTCTGCTATAAACAAGTATGTCATCGAAATAAACGACAACGAACTTGTTTATGAACGGTTTGAGCACATGGTTCATCAGTCGCATGAATGTGCTCGGTGCATTGGATAAGCCAAAAGGCATCACCAACCATTCATAGAGACCGAACTTGGTCTTGAATGCGGTTTTCCACTCGTCCCCGGGTTTCATTCGGATCTGGTGGTAACCGGACCTGAGGTCTATCTTCGAAAAGCATGAAGAACCACTTAACTCATCTAGCATGTCATCTAATCGAGGGATAGGATGACGATACTTTACCGTTATTTTGTTGACTGCTCGACAGTCAACACACATTCGCCATGTTCCATCCTTCTTCGGGACAAGGATAACTGGAACGGCGCAAGGACTCAAGCTCTCTCGAACGAGGCCCTTGTTTAACAATTCATCAACCTACCGTTGGAGCTCTTTGGTGTCTTCGGGATTACACCGGTATGCAGGTTTGTTAGGGATTTGAGACCCTGGCACGAAGTCGATTTGGTGCTCGATTCCTCTCAACGGAGGTAATCCACCTGGCATTTCCTCGGGAAACATGTCCTCGAAGTCCTGCAAAACTTTACGAACAAACAAGGGCAAAGGGTTATCATTAGAAAAATCATCATTAGAGTTTAGAAAGATACCCTTGTGCACGAGGCAAATCATCATCTGGCCGTAGTCGTTGCCTCGTAAGATCTTACCGGGTTGCATGAATGCACAAATTCCTTTCACTTCGGGCGGTGAGTTTGTCTCTTCGGGCCCCAATTTTGCTCCCATCGGAAGCTTAGCTTTTGCCGCTTCTTTCAATTCTTTCATTCGTTTATAGTCCTCGGTGACTTGTTTTGGAGACAAGGGCTTGAGTATGAAACTCTTCCCATCGAGCTTCACAGTGTAAGTGTTGGATCTGCCATTGTGAACAGCTGTTCGGTCATACTGCCATGGTCGACCCAATAGCAAATGACAAGCTTGCATCGGAACCACATCGAATATCATCTCATCTTGATACTCTCCGATTTTGAACTTGATCCACACTTGTTTGACAACTCTCAATTCTCCACACTCATTCAGCCATTGTAACTTGTAAGGGTGGGGATGCTTCATCGTAGGTAATCCCATTTGTGAAACCAAAGTTTGGCTCACTACATTGGCACAACTACCAGAGTCAATGATCATCGAACACACCTTTCCCCTCACTCGACATCGGGCATGAAAGAGGTTTTCTCTTTGGTTGTCCTCTTCTTCAAGATTCATGCAGCTCAAATTCCTTCGAACCACAAGAAACATTTCCGGATGATCAGCTTCGGCAGCCTCATGATCATCATCAACTTCAGCTCGATCAGTCTCCTCGATAATTTCCTCCTCGGTGTCACTCGCTTGCTCATGGACAGTTCCATCTTCGAGCAGAAACATAACCTTGCGAGTTGGACACTCTTTTGCCATATGACCATAACCTTTGCATTTGTGACACTGAATGTTTGAAGCACTTGGAGAGTTTAGTTGCACTTTACCTCCCACTTCTCTTGGTTGGTTACCGGTCACACCTCTTTCGAAGGGTCTCTTCGAATCTCGAACAGTGTTAGCACTTGCTTGGTTTGGACTCTTCCATTCTTTACTTCGGTTCAAAGGAGTAGAAGTAGTGACTCCTCGATACCGGTTTGCCTTATCGTCCTTCACCAATTTTTCAGCTTCGGTGGCAGCATCAAACAAATCTCCCAACGTGTGATACACGTGGAGCCTCAATTGAGATGACACATCCCTAGCCAAGCCATTTTTGAATCTGATAATGGCTTGCTCTTCGTCTTCGACCAGATCAAGATTCAATCGAACCTTTTCGAACTCATCGTGGTACTCTTGAACTGACTTGGACCCTTGTTTCAGCTCATACAACTTTTGCATTTGAGTTTGCCTGTACTTGGCACTCAAATACTTACCATCCATCACTCTCATCAACTGTGGCCACGTATTGACTACTGGATAGTCATTTCTTCTTCTATGCCTCTTGTCAGATTCCCACCACGTTGATGCATAAGCTTCGAACGAAGCAATGGCATGGGCAGCTTTCCTCTCATCGGTCATCTCATTGGTTTCAAAGATGCGCTCCATTTTAAGCTTCCATTCAAGATACTCATCGGGATCACTAGTTCCTTTAAAGGGTGGAATAGTGATCTTGACACTGTTCAAATTTGAGTCTCGAACACCACGAACCTGTTCGACATACTCATCATTTCGATCAACAGCCTCACGCTCAATATTTCTTTCAACATTCGCGCCTCGGCCTCGACCTCGGAAATTTCCATGTCCTCGGTGAGCTTGCCTTCGTTGAGCGAATGGCGGCTCACGCTCATATTCGTCCTCGGAAAATTCCTCTTCATCAATCTCTTCGGTTACAGCACCAAGGTCTCTTTGGGCCCTTGGAAGTGGTAACCTCTCTCCTCGGGGAATGCCCAAGTTTTGATCAGCAGCTTGGGGATTGCCCAAGTTTTGATAAGCAGCTTGGGGATTGCCCAAGTTAAGTTCTCTTCGAATTGCTTCACTCGTCAACTGATGTTGTCGAAGAAGCTCAGCATACAGCTCAGGTTTCATCGGAGTGGATTCGCTCGTTCCAGTGCCGGACCCATTTTTGGCCACGGACGCACTTCCCTGCTCGAGGTTAGCTACTCGAGCACTCACTCCTCTCACATCGGCACTGATGCCTTGTATCGCAGCCATGAGATCGGCTAACGACAACTCAGGCTTCTCAATGCCTTTGCCATCGTTTCCAGCCATGGTACCTGCACAAGTCAAAGATCAAACAAATGTTAGGGTTAGAAATCACCTCACACACTCCTTCACCTTTGATGGGTGGCACTCGGGTCCACTCAATTTATGGGTTCGGTTTGTTATCACTCAAGGACTTGTAACAGTGGCTCGTCTGATTGATCGGTCCTCTAAGATCCTTCAAGTTCGACAATAGTCACTGCCTTTTCGGGAAGAGTGAAGTGATGTTCGACTCGATGGAACGGACGCTTTTTAACTGAGCTCGGGGAGTCAAAAGAATTTCTACGAAAGTTTGGACTTCGGTCACCCCCTTCGCACGAGTTCCTATCAGCTTTAAAGAGTTAGTACGACCTCGAGTAGGACAATTACTCAAAAGATCCACCAACTAGAATTTGACACGAAAGAAAGTGAAAACCTAGGAGAATCTACCCTTTGATTCCCTTTTGGAATCTTTTTCGATCACACCCACTCCTGTCCGTACAAGAGTGGTCCCTCCTTGGTACGGATAGGGTTTTACCTTATCCACTTTCCTTTTTCAGCCGACAATTTTCACCTGGGGTTTTTGATGTTCAAAGTTTTAACCCCTTTCTTCTTCAATGGAACAGTGACCTTGCTCCGGCGTACGGACACAACAACTTTGGTTCACTGACCACGAAACTCAACAGATCTGAGTTGCTCTTTCGACTCCGGTTCCAGACAACAACGAAGGAAATCAAACGAAGTTCTTCGAACTAAAATCAGCTCGTTCGTGTCGTACACTGTTACGATTTTGTAACAATTTTCCGGCGTACGGACAACTATTCAAACTCAGAACTTCGATTCTTAAGCAACAAACAAACCCAAATCACTCAAAAACCACCAATCTTCACCGGTTTTCTTCCAAACACAGTGGGGTTCGAGTTTTCAGTCACCATTAAAGCTCAAAACAGTCCAAAAATTCACCCAGAAACCCTAGTCACGAAATTGGTACGTCGGGTACTTGTTGGATTCGGAACTCGATGGTGAACAAGAATCAATGGTTGTTTTTCCCAAACAACCAACAATCAAACACAATTTTTGAATGTTCTTTTTAACACTTTTTTTTTTTGTAAAATAACAACACCAACAGTAACCAAATTCAAGAACACGAAAAAGGAAAACAAAGACACAAACGCATGAAAATAAAGATAACGTGAACAGGATTTGGGGTTGTAGAAACAAACCCAAACCGTGCTCTGATACCAAGATGGTGCAATGCAAACCCGAAGGAATTGCTAAGCACAAACGCGGAAGAAAACAAGAAAGATAAAAGATAGAAGCAAGACAAAACTTGCTTCTTTCGAAAGAACAGTGAGGAACCTGTCTCAAAGCTCGATCGAAAGGGATACAAGAATCACCTAAACTATGCAACAATCCTCAAGAGAACATGCCTCTTGCAAACTGAATGATCAAAGAGGAATGTTCAATCGGATTAACCGAAAGCCACAAGTCCATAAAAGCCCTCACCGGGGTTTTGCTCACGACGGAGACAAGAAGAAATGTGCTCGGCACTTTCATTCAATTCATCAATATTCAAAAACTAGGTATCTACAATGAAAGGAAACAAGGTTTATATAGGAAATACTAGGGGTAAACTAGTAAAAGGGTCACAGGCGACCAATAGGACTAAGCCACGCAGGGCTGAATTAAATTGTGTTCGGCAGACTTTGACTTCGGTAGCCTTGGCTTCGGTTCTCGATTGTCTGCTCGAACACACTTGTTGCCTTCGGACGCTCAATTGTCTTCGAGCTCATTGTCCTCGGTCACTTTGCCTTCGGGCTCAAATCTGAAGATAATGCCTTCGATTCTTGAGCTCGGCCACTCAGCTTCGGAGCAATTGTTTTCCTTCGGCCAGGCTAAGTGAACGTGCACATCGTGCAGCAGCTTGGCTTGGCTTCTTGTCATCGGTCTCCTCGATGGATCGAAAACTTGATCAGCACGTGTTCGGGCTGCATCAGCCTGGCCGAAGGAAAGCAATTGCTCCGAAGCTGAGTGGCCGAGCTCAAGAATCGAACGCATTATCTTCAGATTTGAGCCCGAAGGCAAAGTGACCGAGGACAATGAGCTCGAAGACAATTGAGCGTCCGAAGGCAACAAGTGTGTTCGAGCAGACAATCGAGAACCGAAGCCAAGGCTTACGGAAGTCAAAGTCTGCCGAACACAATTTAATTCAGCCCTGCGTGGCTTATTTCCATTGGTCGCCAGTGACCCTTTTACTAGTTTACCCTTAGTGTTTCCTATATAAACCTAGTTTCCTTTTATTGCAAGACACCTAGTTTTTGAACATTGAATTATTAATGAAAGTGCCGAGCACATTTCTAGTCTCCGTCGTGAGCAACCCCTTGTGAGGGCTTTAATGGACTTGTGGCTTTCGGTTAATCCGATTGAACATTCCTCTTTGATCATTCAGTTTGCAAGAGGCATGTTCTCTTGAGGATTGTTGCATAGTTTAGGTGATTCTTATATCCCTTTCGATCGAGCTTTGAGACAGGTTCCTCACTGTTCTTTCGAAAGAAGCAAGTTTTGTCTTGCTTCTATCTTTTTATCTTTCTTGTTCATCTTCCGCGTTTGTGCTTAGCAACTCCTTCGGGTTTGCATTGCACCATCTTGGTATCAGAGCACGGTTTGGGCTTGTTTCTACAACCCCAAATCCTGTTCACGTTATCTTTATTTTCGTGCGTTTGTGTCTCTGTTTTCCGTTTCGTGTTCTTGATTTGGTTTTGTTACTGTTGGTGTTGTTATTTTACAAAAAAAAAAAAAAAAAAAAAAAAAATTCAAAAATTGTGTTTGATTGTTGGTTGTTTGGGAAAAACAACTATTGATTCTTGTTCACCATCGAGTTCTGAATCCAACGAGTACCCGACGTACCAATTTCGTGACTAGGGTTTCTTGGTGAATTTTTGGACTGTTTTGAGCTTTATTGGTGACTTAAAACTCGAACCCCACTGTGTTTGGAAGAAACCGGTGAAGAATGGTGGTTCTTGAGTGATTTGGGTTTGTTTGTTGCTTAAAATTCGAAGTTCTGAGTTTAAATCGTAGTCCGTACGTCGGAAACTTGATACAAAATCGTAACAGTGTACGACTCGAACGAGCTGGTTCTTAGCTCGAAGAACTTGAACTGAATTTTACCGATACTGTTGAAACCGGAGTCGATAAAGCAACCCAGATCTGTTGAATTTCATGGTCAGTGAACCGAAGTTGTTGAGTCCGTACGCCGGAGCAAGGTCACTGTTCCATTGAAGAAGAAAGGGGTTAAAATTTTAACATCAAAACCCCAGGTGAAAATTGTCGGCTGAAAAAGGAAAGTGGATAAGGTAAAACCCTATCCGTACCAAGGAGGGACCACTCTTGTACGGACAAGAGTTGGTGTGGCCGAGGAAGATTCCAAAAGGGAATCAAAGGGTAGATTCTCCTAGGTCCTCACTTTCTTTCGTGTCAAATTTCTAGTTGGTGGATCTTTTGAGTAATCGTCCTACTCGAGGTCGTACTAACTCTTTTAAGCTGATAGGAATTCGTGCGAAGGGGTGACCGAAGTCCAAACTTGCGTAGAAATTCTTTTGACTCCCCGAGCTCAGTTAAAAAGCGTCCGTTCCATCGAGTCGAACATCACTTCACTCTTCCCGAAGAGGCAGTGACTATTGTCGAACTTGAAGGATCTTAGAGGACCGATCAATCAGACGAGCCACTGTTAACAAGTCCTTGAGTGATCAAAAACCGAACCCATAAATTGAGTGGACCCGAGTGCCACCCATCAAAGGTAAGGGAGTGTGTGAGGTAATTTCTAACCCTAACATTTGTTTGATCTTTGACTTGTGCAGGTACAATGGCTGGAAACGATGGCAAAAGCATTGAGAAGCCCGAGTTGTCGTTAGCCGATCTCATGGCTGCGATACAAGGCATCAGTGCCGAAGTAAGAGGAGTGAGTGCTCGAGTAGCTAACCTCGAGCAGGGAAACGCGTCCGTGGCCATGAATGGGTCCGGCGCTGGAACTAGCCAATCCACTCCGATGAAACCTGAGCTGTATGCTGAGCTTGTACGACAACATCAGTTGACAAGTGAAGCAATTCGAAGAGAACTTAACTTGGGCAATCCCCAAGCAGCTTATCAAAACTTGGGCAATCCCCAAGCTGCTTATCAAAACTTGGGCATTCCCCGAGGAGAAAGAATACCACCTCCAGTGGCCCGAAGAGATCTTGGAGCCGTTGCCGAGGAGATTGATGAAGAGGAATTTCCCGAGGACGAATATGAGCGTGAGCTGCCATTCGCTCAACGAAGGCAAGCTCACCGAGGTCGTGGAAATTTCCGAGGTCGAGGCCGAGGCGCAAATGTTGATAGAAATATTGGGCGTGAGGCTGATGATCGAGAAGATGAGTATCCCGAACAGGCTCGTGGTGTTCGAGACTCAAACTTGAACAGTGTCAAGATCACTATTCCTCCCTTTAAAGGAACTAGTGATCCCGATGGGTATCTTGAATGGAAGCTTAAAATGGAGCGCATCTTTGAAACCAATGAGATGACCGATGAGTGAAAAGCTGCCCATGCCATTGCTTCGTTCGAAGCCTATGCATCAACATGGTGGGAATCTGACAAGAGACATAGACGAAGGAATGACTATCCTGAAGTCACTTCCTGGCCGCAATTAAGAAGAGCTATGGATGCTAAGTATTTGAGTGCCAAGTACAGGCAGACTCAAATGCAAAAGCTCTATGAGTTAAAGCAGGGGTCTAAGTCTGTCCAAGAGTACCACGATGAGTTCGAAAAGGTTCGATTGAATCTTGATCTGGTCGAAGATGAAGAACAAGCCATTATCAGGTTCAAAAATGGCTTGGCTAGGGATGTGTCATCTCAATTGAGGCTCCACGTGTATCACACGCTGGAAGATCTGTTCGATGCTGCCACCGAAGCTGAAAAATTGGTGAAGGACGACAAGGCAAACCGTTATCGAGGAGTCACTACTTCTACTCCTTTGAACCGAGGTAAAGAATGGAAGAGTCCAAACCAAGCAAGTGCTAATACTGTTCGAGATTCGAAGAGACCCTTCGAAAGAGGTGTGTCCGTTAACCAATCAAGAGAAGTGGGAGGTAAAGTTCAACTCAACTCTCCTAGTGCTTCAAATATTTAGTGTCACAAATGCAAAGGTTATTGTCACATGGCAAAAGAGTGTCCAACTCGCAAGGTTATGCTTCTGCTCGAAGATGGAACCGTCCATGAGCAAGCGAGTGACACCGAGGAGGAATTTATCGAGGAGACTGACCGAGCTGAAGGTGATGATGATCATGAGGCTGCCGAAGCTGATCATCCAGAAATGTTTCTTGTGGTTCGAAGGAATTTGAGCTGCATGACTCTTGAAGAAGAGGACAACCAAAGAGAAAACCTCTTTCATGCCCGATGTCGAGTGAGGGGAAAGGTGTGTTCGATGATAATTGATTCTGGTAGTTGTGCCAATGTAGTGAGCCAAACTTTGGTTTCACAAATGGGATTACCTACGATGAAGCATCCCCACCCTTACAAGTTACAATGGCTGAATGAGTGTGGAGAATTGAGAGTTGTCAAACAAGTGTGGATCAAGTTCATAATCGGAGAGTATCAAGATGAAATGATATTCGATGTGGTTCCGATGCAAGCTTGTCATTTGCTATTGGGTCGACCATGGCAGTATGACCGAACTGCTGTTCACAATGGCAGATCTAACACTCACACTGTGAAGCTCGATGGGAAGAGTTTCATACTCAAACCCTTGTCTCCAAAACAAGTCACTGAGGACTATAAACGGATGAAAGAATTGAAAGAAGCGGCCAAAGCTAAGCTTCCGATGGGAGCAAAATTGGGGCCCGAAGAGACAAACTCACCGCCCGAAGTGAAAGGAATTTGTGCAATCATGCAACCCGGTGAGATCTTACGAGGCAACGACCACGGTCAGATGATGATTTGCCTCGTGCACAAGGGTATCTTTCTAAACTCTAATGATGATTTTTCTAATGATAACCCTTTGCCTTTGTTTGTTCGTAAAGTTTTGCAGGACTTCGAGGACATGTTTCCCGAGGAAATGCCAGGTGGATTACCTCCGCTGAGAGGAATCGAGCACCAAATTGACTTCGTGCCAGGGTCTCAAATCCCTAACAAACCTGCATACCGGTGTAATCCCGAAGACACCAAAGAGCTCCAACGGTAGGTTGATGAATTGTTAAACAAGGGCCTCGTTCGAGAGAGCTTGAGTCCTTGCGCCGTTCCAGTTATCCTTGTCCCGAAGAAGGATGGAACATGGCGAATGTGTGTTGACTGTCGAGCAGTCAACAAAATAACGGTAAAGTATCGTCATCCTATCCCTCGATTAGATGACATGCTAGATGAGTTAAGTGGTTCTTCATGCTTTTCGAAGATAGACCTCAGGTCCGGTTACCACCAGATCCGAATGAAACCCGGAGACGAGTGGAAAACCGCATTCAAGACCAAGTTCGGTCTCTATGAATGGTTGGTGATGCCTTTTGGCTTATCCAATGCACCGAGCACATTCATGCGACTGATGAACCATGTGCTCAAACCGTTTATAAATAAGTTTGTTGTCGTTTATTTCGATGACATACTTGTTTATAGCAGAACCGTGGATGAACATGTCGACCACCTAAGGCAAGTACTTGAAAAGCTTCGAGAAGAGAAGTTGTATGCCAACTTCAAGAAATGCGCCTTTGGTGTCGATCGTGTAGTCTTTGTTGGATTTGTTGTCAGTGCTAATGGTGTCGAAGTCGACGAATCAAAAGTCGAAGCCATCAAAGATTGGCCAACTCCAACCTCGGTATCACAAGTTCGTAGCTTCCAGGGCTTAGCTAGCTTTTACCGAAGGTTTGTTCGTGACTTTAGCACCGTGGCAGCTCCTTTAACCGAGCTGGTGAAGAAAGACCATCCGTTTGTGTGGGAAGAGTCCCAAGAAAGGGCTTTCCAAGAGTTGAAACGGAGGCTTCGTTCTGCCCCGTTGTTGCAACTCCCTGACTTCGGCAAAGCATTCGAAGTCGAGTGTGATGCGTCTGGAGTTGGGATCGGAGGAGTGCTGATGCAAGAATCGAAGCCGATCGCTTACTTTAGCGAAAAGCTTAAGGGTGCAGCCTTGAATTACTCAACGTACGACAAGGAACTGTATGCTCTCGTTCGAGCACTCGCCCATTGGCAGCATTATTTGTGGCTTCGAGAGTTTGTGATCAAGAGTGATCATGAGTCTTTGAAGCATCTCCGAGGTTAGGAGAAATTGAATCGAAGACATGCCAAGTGGGTTGAATTTATTGAAAGCTTTCCCTATGTAATTCATTACAAAAAGGGAAAAGATAATGTTGTGGCCGATGCGCTATCGAGGAAATTTGCCTTAGCGACCACTCTCGCCTCTAGGCGCATGGGATTCGAAAGCATCAAGTCGATGTACGAGGACGATCCCAATCTGAAATGTGTTCGAGACGCAATCTTGAGTGGCCGAAAGGTTGAGAAATATCAGTGGCATGATGGCTACCTCTTCAAAAATGGGAGGGTTTGTGTGCCAGTGTCATCGTGGAGAGAGCTCTTGGTTCGAGAAGCTCACTCAGGTGGACTGATGGGGCACTTTGGTGTCGATAAAACTCTTGGTATCTTGACCGAGCAGTTCCACTGGCCCAAAATGCGACGAGATGTGGAAAAGCTTTGCAACGCTTGTCTCGTTTGCAAGAAAGCAAAATCGAAGTCCAACCCTCATGGTTTGTACACCCCGTTGCCTGTGCCTGATCGACCTTGGGTTGATATATCCATGGACTTTGTCTTGGGGTTACCGAGGTCGGGGGGAGGACATGATAGCATCTTCGTTGTGGTTGACCGTTTTTCAAAAATGGCTCACTTTATTCCTTGCAAAAAGTGTGATGATGCACAGCATGTAGCTACATTGTTTGTTTCTAACGTGTTAAAATTGCATGGTGTACCTCGTACTATTGTAAGTGATCGAGACTCGAAGTTCTTGAGTCATTTTTGGAAGTGTTTGTGGGGTGCCCTCGGCACCAAGCTACTATTCTCGACGTCTCACCATCCTCAGACTGATGGACAGACCGAGGTAGTTAACCGAACCTTGGGATCTTTGCTTCGGGCAATGACCAAAGCGAAGGTTGGAAACTGGGCTGATCGTTTGCCCATGATGAAGTTTGCATACAATCGAACGGTGCATAGAATGATCAACATGACCCCGTTTGAATGTGTGTATGGCTTTTATCCTTTGATTCCACTTGATTTAACCCCATTGCCTCGAGATTCTGTTCTTGATTTTGAAGGTACTCGACGAGCAGCTGCCTTGATCGAATTGCATGCAAAGGTGAAGAAGAACCTCAAGGAGGCCTATGCAAAGGTTGCCTTAAAGAAAAATAAGGGGCGTAAAAAGTTGGAATTAAAGAAAGGAGATTGGGTTTGGGTTCACTTCCGAAAGGAACGCTTCCCGAACCAAAGGAAAGGAAAGTTGGCTCCTCGAGGGGATGGTCCATTTCAAGTGTTGACCAAGATCAACAACAATGCCTACGTGATCGACCTCCCTGGTGAGTATAACGTGTCCAACACCTTTAATGTTGCTGACTTAGTTCCTTGTGTTGTAGGTCCAACTTCGGAGGACGAGGAGGGCTTGATTTTGAGGACGAAATCTTCTCAAGAAGGGGAGGATGATGCAGCCCGACCACGTGCTGATCAAGTGATCGATCCACCGAGGAGACCGATGACAAGAAGCCAAGCCAAGCTGCTGCACGATGTGCATGTTCACTTAGCCTGGCCGAAGGAAAACAATTGCTCCGAAGCTGAGTGGCCGAGCTCAAGAATCGAAGGCATTATCTTCAGATTTGAGCCCGAAGGCAAAGTGACCGAGGACAATGAGCTCGAAGACAATTGAGCGTCCGAAGGCAACAAGTGTGTTCGAGCAGACAATCGAGAATCGAAGCCAAGGCTTACCGAAGTCAAAGTCTGCCGAACACAATTTAATTCAGCCCTGCGTGGCTTATTTCCATTGGTTGCCTGTGACCCTTTTACTAGTTTACCCTTAGTGTTTCCTATATAAACCTAGTTTCCTTTTATTGTAAGACACCTAGTTTTTGAACATTGAATTATTAATGAAAGTGCCGAGGACATTTCTAGTCTCCGTCGTGAGCAACCCCTTGTGAGGGCTTTTATGGACTTGTGGCTTTCGGTTAATCCGATTGAACATTCCTCTTTGATCATTCAGTTTGCAAGAGGCATGTTCTCTTGAGGATTGTTGCATAGTTTAGGTGATTGTTGTATCCCTTTCGATCGAGCTTTGAGACAGGTTCCTCACTGTTCTTTCGAAAGAAGCAAGTTTTGTCTTGCTTCTATCTTTTTATCTTTCTTGTTCATCTTCCGCGTTTGTGCTTAGCAACTCCTTCGGGTTTGCATTGCACCAGAGACTAATAGGGTATGGCATATGCAAGATCGAACTATTAAAATCCCTACGATCCCTAAGTTCAAGATTAGTGCACCAAGACCTTCCACTACGCGAGTAGGCAAGTCCAACAAGAGTGAAGGCAAGTGATGTGGAAAACTCACTCTTGTGATAGAGCCAAGTATCAATACTAATCAAAGAGCTTATGTTTCCAAAGGAAACAACAAGTTCTTGGCTCCATAGTGACAAGCACTCACAATCACAACAAGCAAAGAGATCAATAGAATATAGAACATTCAAGATTAAGCAATCAAAGTTCCTATGACCCCTAAGCTCATGATCAACATACCAAACCTTCAATGCAATATTTTCAAAATGCGGCACAATGGTTTTGGCATGTTCAATTCTCAAAGTGTGGTTAATATGTGGGATGGGATAGGCAAAGTAGTGCTCATCATAATTAGAATCAAATACCTCACTCCCCTTCTTAAGAGCTCTCATACTCACACTAAGAGATACCTCCTCACCTCCAAGAACCAAATACTCTTCGGGGTGAGTGGAATTGATGGGACTCGATGGGCGAACGGCTTTATAAGTGAGCACTTGAGCCAAAAAATGTACTACGAGTCTTCTTTGAGCTCTACTCTCCTCTAGGCACGAATGTCCTAAACGCTCAAGGAACTAGTACTAATTGAGTAGGAGTGTTACTCTCAAAGTACTAGTCGGAAGCAACGGAAACAAACCAAATAAGAAAAACCATGAAACGAGGCAAAACCAACCAGCCAGTGGCCTGGGCGGTCCGCCTGGTGGCCTGGGCGGTCCGCCTGGGGGCCAACCAGTAAGGGATGTGGGCGGCCCGCCTAGGGCATGGGCGGTCCGCCTAGGTCCTGCTCCCAGCACCTCCGAAAACGGTTTTTTTTTTACTTTTTCACCCAAATCCTCAACGTTTTCAACCCGATTCTCAAATCCCTTGGTACCCAAAGTTGTTATATGCTATAACCAACAAACCCCAATGGTTTAATCCAACAAACAACCAAAAACAAGTTTGTTTCAAGAATTTGGGAGTAAGTTCTTCAAGAATTTTCAAAATTTTCAAGATTTGAGAACTTCGATTTTCACTCCGCAACTCCGAATGATGTTATGGGGATATCAAAATGACGGGTTAACTATATAGAATAATCTCCGATACCAAACACCAACAAAATCGTAACAACAAACACGTTCTAGCAATTTTTGTGAATTTCAACTTTTTGAGATTTGAAATTCAAAATTTCGATTCACAACCTTTAAACGTGTTTCGTGGATACCAAATCAATGGGAATATGATAACAACCAATCCCCGATAACAAACAACAACAAAATCGTTACAACCAACGATTTCTAGCAATTTTTTTGTGATTTTCAAGTTTTCGAATTTTTTTGTTTTTCTTTTAATTTCAAGAACAAACAACACAATGATAACAACAAGAAGAACAAGACCGAGGATTCGTAAGAACGAAGCCTAGCCGTGCTTTGATACCAACTGATGCAATGGAAACTAGGCGGAAGCAACAAATGATACGATAATGCGGAAGCTAAAACAAGATAGGCGATATCGATAACGATATCGAGATAAAAAGCAAGACGAGGCTTGAAACGTTTACCTAAGTAGCACCGAGGAACTTGTCTCGATACACCCCGGGTGAAGTCAAGGATCACCTATACTACGGAACTACCCTCAAGAGACACTCGGCTCTCGCAAATAGAATGATCAAAGAGGTTACGATATTCAACTTGGAATCCATCAAGTGAAATCATGCCCGCTCACGGGTTCTTCATTGAGATTCACTCAAGAAATGCATCATTCTAGTTCAAAGTTGTGTAATAAAATGAAATGGCTAAGTGTTCTATTTATAGGGCTTTCTAAGGCTAAAGTGAAATGACTAGAAAGCCCCTAGGACTAGTTAAAACATACAAGCCACTTAAGGGCAAAATAGGAACTTCACATCCAAAATCCAAGCATTCAGCGTCGTGGGCGGAGCGCCCCAAATGGAGGCGGAGCGCCTCAGCCTTGGCACATCTTGGGCAGCCTAGTGGGGGAGGCGGAGCGCCCCATTCTTGGGCGGAGCGCCTAGTCTTCTAGTGAGGCAGGCGGGGGGCCCAGTTGGGTGGGCGGAGCACCCAGTTTGGGCAGCCTTTGGGCGGACCGCCTAGGTCCTTGGGCGGACCGCCTGGGTTCCTGGGTGGTGCGCATAAGGGCCTATCTTCTTGGCGCTTCTCCGGATCGATCCTAAAGCCCTTGGCTCCCCTTCCTTTGCAACCTTCAAGCTTGGCACTCGTTGATTGGAGTCTTGGCTCGATTTGTCCCGTATCATGCATCCTTTGTGCTCTCGAGGTTGGCTCTTGATGGTTGTCGTTTAGGCCCGATTTATATTGCATCATCCTCCCCTTCTTGAAAGCACGAAATCAAACCATCAAGCCTACATCCAAAGACAAGCAAGAAAAAAACAAAAAGTTCCTACTACAAGAGTAGGTTAGTGCCCAAGAGTGTGGGAAAACACACTCTTATGGTATAACCAAGTATCGATAGCAATGAAGAAGTTCATGTTCCCAAGGGAACTAGCAACTACTTGGTCCAACAAAGAAGTGCACCCAACACAAGAACAAACAAAGAGACTTATAGGGTATGGCATATTCAAGATCGAACTATTAAAATCCCTACGATCCCTAAGTTCAAGATTAGTGCACCAAGACCTTCCACTACGTGAGTAGGCAAGTCCAACAAGAGTGAAGGCAAGTGATGTGGAAAATTCACTCTTGTGATAGAGCCAAGTATCAATACTAATCAAAGAGCTTGATGCCGGGCAAACTAGCTCGAGACCCTTTACGAGAAGCCAAGCCAAAGCTATCCATGATGCTCACCTTCACTTGGTATGGAGAGGCTTGGACGAGGAAGATGGAAGCTCCGGAACAACCTTGAAGATCATGCATCGGAGCACCATGGAAGGAGGACCACTTAGACCCGAGGGAGAGGCTCAAGAGACACAAAGTGAGGCGCCTCAAGAGGCCTCAGCAAGGGGCGGACCGCCTCCCCAAGTGGGCGGACCGCCTGTTTATTGACAGCTCTCTGGATCTCTCTATGGGCGGACCGCCTGGTGCAATGGGCGGACCGCCCACTCCCCTGTGCTGCTCCTCCACGCCATACAGAGGCGGACTGCCTCCCCTAGTAGGCGGGGGCGCCTAGTTCCCTGAGCCTCCATCCGAATTTTGGCTATTTCGTGTGTGTAATTCCAACTTTGGCCCTAAGTGGCTTCTATTGTTTAAACCCACTTAGGGGTATTTTAGACACTTCATTACATGTTGTAGAAGGCTATAAAAGCCTTCATTAGGTCTTGAACTCATTTTTAGCTATCTTTGAATACAAAAACACAAGAGAAATGCTCTCTATTGAAACCTTGATTCTTGGCTTGAATTTCAATTGGACGATTCCAAGTTGAACCTCAAACCTTCCCGACCATTCTATTTGCAAGGACCACGTGATTCTTGAGGATAGTTGCATAGTGATAGGTGATTCTTTCCAATCGTTCGGGGTGTAACAGAACAAGTTCTTCGTTGCTACTCGACTTTAGTGTAAGTCTCGTCTCGCTTTATCTTTTATCGCTTTCGTAGGTTTACCCTACATCAGTTGGTATCAGAGCAAGGCTAGGGTTGCGTTCTTACGAACCCTCGTCCTACTCTTCGTGCTTGTCTTTTATGTTCCGTGTTTATTTTCGTGTTCTTGTTCTTGTTTCATTGAAAAAGAAGAAAAAAATTCAAAAACTAGAAAACCCAAAAATTTGCTAGAAATCGTTGGTTGATACGATTTTGTTGGTTTTGATTATCGGGGATTGTTTGTCTACGTGAACCCGACAATTGGGTACCAACAAAACACGTTTTGGAGTTAAAAATCAAAAGTTGGGAAAATTGAACCCTAGGTTGGGTATTTTGCAAAATTTGCTAGAACTCGTTTGTTGTTGTGAATTCTTGAATGATTGGTATCGGGGATTGTTACTCATAGTTACCCCGTCGTTTTGATGCCCTTATAACATCATTTGGAGAGGCGGAGTGAAAATCGAAATTTTAAAGTCTTGAAGTTCTTTAAAATTTTGAAGAACTTGCTCCTATTTCTTGAAACAAATTGATTTTTGGTTGTTTGTTGGATTAGACCATTGGGGTTTGCTTGTTATAGTCTAAAACAACTTTGGGTATCATCACATATCAGAACCCCTTGAAAACTATTGAGAATTGAGTGCCGAAAACCAAGAACCGAAGTCGAAACCGTGCAGGAGAATTGGCCCAGGCGGACCGCCCCTCATCTTAGGCGGACCGCCCGAATTTCTGCCACTCTCTGGATCTTGGAGTAGGCGGACCACCTACCTTACAGAGGCGGGGCGCCCACTCCCTGAAGGGTGTCCGGGTAGTTTGTTTCTTAGGCTTTCGTGGTTTGTTTGCTTCCATCACTTCCGGTTAGTACTTTGCGAGTAATTCTTCTACTCAACTAGTACTAATTCATTGAGCGCTTAGGATATTCGTGCGTGTTTGTGTTTGATAACTTCAAAGAAGACTCGTAGAAATTCTTTGGCTCAAGTGCTCACTTAAAAGCCGAACGCCCATAGAGTCCCATTAACTCCACTCTTCCCGAAGAGCATTTGGAACTTATTGGATTGTTTGGTTGTTGAGGTAGTTGTTCAACTCCGAGGAAGACTTTTGGATTCGAGCTTGAGTGAACCTACCCCAAAAACAAGAGTGAACCCGAGGGACAATCAAAAGGTGAGGGAGCGAGTGAGGACTTTTACTCTAATCTCTTTACTTGTTTTTGATTGTTGTAGGTACAATGGCGGATGAGAAGGTGATAAGAATCAAAAACGAAACGCGGAAATAAAGATAAAGAGCGAGACACTACTCGAACTCCCTACGAAGTAACTATGGAGAACTCGTTCCATAATACCCTCGTGTCGGTGTCAAGGAGGACCTACACTATGCAACTACCCTCGAGTCACACTTGGGACTCGCAAATAGAATGATCGGGTTTTCGGTTCAAGACTCAACTAGGTTCCACTAGTGAATTCAAGCAACCAAGACAAAGGGTTCTCCAAACAAGAGATAGTTTCTTTTCATCATTCATAAAATTCAAGGTAGACTAAGGTTTGAATATGTTTGTGAAGTATTTATAGACTTCACTTACATGTAATGAAAGCTCAAAAATACCCCCAAAGTGGGTTAAAACAATAAAGGCCTCATAGGGCTATAGTTGTCCAAAACATAGCAAATAACTAGGAATCCCGCATCCTTCAGCTCACTAGGCACCCCAAGTAGGCGCCCAGCCTAGTAGAGTAGGCGGTCAGCCTACTTGGAGTGGGCGGCCAGCCCCTTTGGAGTAGGCGGTCCGCCCGTTTTACAGAGGCAGTCCGCCTAGTGGAAATCCAGAGAGTGATCAAAGACTAGGCGGCCGGCCTAGTTGAGTAGGCGGTCCGCCTAGTGCTGTGGCCTCTTGAGTTGCTTCCAAACATGCTCCGGATGCCTCGCCAAGTGTACTAGAAGGTCCTCCATCCATGGCACACCAAAGCATAGTCTTCAAGTTGCTCCCGGGGCCTTCTTCCATACCCTTCCATATCAAGTGAAGATGGGTATCTTGGATCAACTTGACTTGACTCCGAGTGAAGGGTCTTGAGGGGGTTTGGGTCTTATCATCCTCCCCTTCTTGAGAAGATTTCGTCCTCGAAATCGAAGCATCATCCACGACCTCTTCATCATTGTGCACAGCCTCTTCATTACCTTTGTGCACTAGGCATATGAGAAGCTTGTTGCCATCATTTCCTCTTAGGACCTCGCCCGGTTGCATCATGGCACATATGCCACCGGTAGAAATTGGCGGGATTGCCACCAAGCTTTTGGATAATGGGCTAGTCTCAACCACCGACTTAGCCTTTGCCACTTCTCTCAACTCCCGCATCCGTTTGTAGTCATTGCTCACTTGTTTGGGAGTCATGGGTGAGAGTACAAACTTTTTCCCCTCATGTGTCACCGTATAGGTGTTGGCATGACCATTATGAACCACACGTCGATCAAATTGCCAAGGCCTACCAAAGAGTAGGTGGCATGCTTGCATAGGCACGACATCGAACACGTGCTCATCCACATAGTTCCCAATCTTGAATTTGATCAAACATTGCTTAACCACCCTCAACTCACCACACTCACTAAGCCATTGTAGCCTATAAGGATTTGGGTGTTTCAAGGTAGGTATTTTCAATTGGGTAACTAGTGTTTGGCTAATAACATTAGCACAATTTCCCGAATCAATGATCATAGAGCAAACAAGCCCCATGACTCGGCAAGCGGAGTGAAAAAGGTTCTCTCGTTGTAAGGTCTCAACATCCTCCACACATATGGCTCCTAGACTCCTCCTGATGCAGCCCGAACACGTGATGATCAAGTGTTCGATCCACCGAGGAGACCGATGACAAGAAGCCAAGTCAAGCTACTGCGCGATGTGCACGTTCACTTAGCCTGGCCGAAGGAAAACAATTGCTCCAAAGCTGAGTGGCCGAGCTCAAGAACCGAAGGCATTATCTTCAGACTTGAGCCCGATGGCAAAGTGACCGAGGACAATGAGCTCAAAGACAATTGAGCGTCCGAAGGAAACAAGTGTGTTCGAGCAGACAATCGATAACCGAAGCCAAGGCTTACCGAAGTCAAAGTCTGCCGAACACAATTTAACTCAGCCCTGATAAGACCCAAACCCCCTCAAGACCCTTCACCCGGAGTCAAGCCAAGTTGATCCAAGATACCCATCTTCACTTGATATGGAAGGGTACGGAAGAAGGCCCCGAGAGCAACTTGAAGACCATGCTTTGGTGTGCCATGGTTGGAGGATCCTCTAGGACGCTTAGTGAGGCTCAAGAGGCACAAAATGAGACATCTCAAGGGGCTCCAGAACAAGGCGGAGCGCCTCCCAGCTGAGGCGGGGCGCCTCCCAAAATCCAGAGGCATGAAAGGTTCAGGGCGGACCGCCTCCCAGCCTAGGCGGACCGCCTCCCTCAGATCCAGAGAGCTGATGACTGCTGGGCGGCCGCCTCCCCCTACTAGGCGGACCGCCTACCCCTGTGACCCACATGCGGGATTTTTAATGACTTTTGCTTGAACTTCCAACTTTAGCCCTGCGTGGCCTTATTTGTTTAAACCCACTTTGGGGGTATTTTAGACCTTTTATTTAGACCTAAGTGAAGCCTATAAATACTTCACTTAGCCTCTTTAAATCATTAGCTAACTTTGATGATTGAACAAACACTTGTGTTGAGAGTTGAACTCTTGGATTGAATGAATGAAACCTTGATGGGACTTGTTCTTCCTCTAGCGGATCTAGATGAATTCCAATCCCCCCCGATCATTCTACTTGCGAGCTCACGTTAGCTCGAGGGTAGTTGCTTAGTGTAGGTGTTCTTGTCATTCTCTCGGGGTGTAACGGAACAAGTTCTCCGTTGCTACTTGAGATTATCGTACGAGCTACGTCTCGCTTTTATCTTTTACTTTTCCGCATTTTGATTCTTATCATCTTGGTATCAGAGCAAGGCTCGGGTTTTGTTTCTACAAACCCCCGACCCTTGATTCTTCGTGCCTAGGTCGATTTCTATCTTAGGTTCTTGTTTGTTGTTATTAAAGGAAGAAAACTACAAAAAATTGAAAAATTGAAAATCTAAAAATTTGGTGTAACTTGTTGGTTTGAATGATTCATGATATGGGTGTTATAGATTCTTGATCGTGGTTGAAATCCCGTCGTTTGGATACCAAAAACACTTGGATTGGTGAAGATTGAAAATCAAAACCCCAAAACCCCTTAAAACCCTTGATGAACTTGTTCTTGATGACTTTTGATTGATTCTTGGGTTGGATTGATATTGGATTGAGATTTGATATTGGGGTTTGATCCTTGTGTGATTCCCGTTCTTTTAGTACCTTAAACACCAAATTTGGAGTTGTATTGCATGAATTGAAATTTTGAAACCCTATGAGAATTTGAAAATTTTGAAACCCTAGCTTTGAAGAAGATGATCATGGTGGATTGCTTGATATTGATTTGGGTTTGATAAAAGTTGTTGGGGTTTGTTCTTTGTGACTAATACAACATTTGGGTACCTTTGAATTGCTAAAACAACGTTTGAATAGTTGGATTTGTGGGTGAAAATTCAACAAAACGCGAAGTGAACTGTGCTGGAGCACAGCAGGAGGCGGAGCGCCTAACAAAGAGGCGGAGCGCCTCCCACTGGTGAGCTTGCAGGAATTTCTCTGAGGCGGAGCGCCTCCCTGAGAGGGCGGAGCGCCTCTCACCTGCACTTAACCCAGGGCGGACCGCCCACTAGCTGAGGCGGGGCGCCTACTTCCTGAAGCTTGGGAATTGGGTAGGAACTTCTAGGATTTCTTGTTTTGTTGTTTGCATTGCTTCTAATTGGTACTATTAGAGTATAATCCTACTTGATTAGTACTAATTACTTCGAGCTACTAGGATCATCGTGCCTTAGGAAGGAGACTAGAATTCAAAGAAGATTCGTACTTTCGTTTGATTCAAGTCCTTTACTTCAAAGTGCCTAGCGTTCATCGAGTCCCATTAACTCCACTCACCCCGGAGTGTGCTTGACTCGTGGATAGTTTGGTTGAGTAGAGGGATTGTTAGTCATCTACGGGAAGCTTTGGAATTATAAGTCGAGTGAAATATCCACCGCCACCCAAAAGAGTGATCCGAGTGAACACAAGTGAGGGAGCGAGTGAGGTGTTTTAACTAACGCTTGTTTCTTTTCTTTGTAGGTACAATGGCCAACGAGGGTCAAGATTTCATCAAGGAGGCCTTGGCTAGCCTTCTTGCCAAGATGGATGTCATGACTCAAAGGATTGAGTCACTTGAAAAGGGTGCCTCGAGTACCCAAGGTGACCAAGGGACCCCGAGTGTCCCAATTGAAAAGGGGACCCCGAGTGTCCAAATTGAGGCCGGTGAAGGCTCGAGTAGCCCTACCTTTACCCCGGAGCAAGTTGTTGAATTACTCAATCAACAACGGGTAAAGGAAGATCGAGAGAGAATTGAACGAACGGGCATTCCCCGTATCTTGGATAATCCTCCAAGAAACATCCATTACCAAGGCCCATCCGAAACGTGCAACCTCTTGAGCAAGTCGATGAAGCTCAAGAAGGGGAGGAAGCCGAGTATGATGATGAGGCTTATGGTTATGATGATCACCTTCAACCGAGACGAGGTATGAATTGGGGTCGAAATGTGGATCGGGGTAGAGGCCGAGGTCGAGGGCCACCCTTAGGATATGGAGGAAGGAATGCGAGGAGGGACTATGTTGCTTATGATGATCACTATGGGGGCCAACCGGAGCCGTTCCAAGGGGGTCGTGATAACAACAACAATCTTAATAGTGTGAAGCTCACTATTCCTTCTTTCAAAGGAAGTAGTGACCCGGTGGAGTACATTGGTTGGAAAATGGCTATGGAGCGTATCTTTGACACCAATGATATGCCCGATGTGAAGAAAACAAAGTATGCAATATCCGCCTTTGAATCTTTTTCTTCTACTTGGTGGGAGTCGGTGAAGAGAAATAGAAGGAGGACGGGTATGGCTATTAACCTTACTTGGGAAGAGTTGATCCGTGTGATGGATGAGAAGTACTTGACTAACCAATACCGGGTTGAACAACAAAGGCGTCTATATGATTTGAAGCAAGGTTACAAATCGGTTGGTGAATATTTCAATGAATTTGAGCAAATCCGAATGATCCTTGACTTGGATGATGAAGACAATGAGACGGCCATGATCCGTTTCAAAGGGGGCTTGAACCGAGACATAGCTTCACAATTGAAGTTCCACAAATATGATGATCATTATAAGCTATGTGAAGATGCGGTTGAGGCCGAGAAATGGCTCAAAGAGGAGAAATCCCTTCGCTACAAGAGTAGCACTACTACTCCAACAAGCAAACCGAAAGATTGGAAGCCTCCTACTACAAATGCAAGGTTCCCAAGTGCAAGTGGAACAAGTGGTGCAAATGCCACCAAGGAGGTGAAAAAGCCGTATGAGAAGAACACACCTAATGTGGGAGGTAACTCTAAAACTCAATTACATGCTCCTACTTCTTCTTCCATGCAATGCCACAAGTGCAAGGGCTATGGTCACTTTGCTAGGGAATGTCCTACAAAGAGGACCATGATTGTTGTTGGTAATGATGCATACGAGAAAGAGAGTGAATCGGAAGATGAGGGAGTAGAGAGAGAAGAGGGAGATGAGGGAGTAGAGGTGGATGGTGTGCTTGATGACACGGGGGAGGAGGAGGATTTTCATACTTTCTTGGTCGTGAGAAGGAGCCTAGGGGTTATGATTGTGGAAGATAGTGAAACCTTGCAAAGGGAAAATCTATTCCATGCTAGGTGCCGGGTCAAAGATGCCGTTTGCTCTATGATAATTGATTCCGGAAGTTGTGCAAATGTGGTGAGTCAATCACTTGTGTCTCAATTGAAGTTGACGGCCATAAAGCATCCTAAACCTTACCGGCTACAATGGCTAAGCGAATGTGGGGAGCTTAAAGTGGTCAAGCAAGTGATGATTCGATTCAAAATGGGGAGTTATGTAGATGAGCATTTGTTTGACGTTGTGCCCATGCAAGCGTGCCACCTACACTTAGGGAGGCCTTGGCAATTTGATAGGCAAGTGGTGCATGACGGTCGTGTCAATACTTACACGGTCAAACATGAAGGGAAGAGATATGTACTTAAACCCTCTCACTCCTAAGCAAGTGAGTGATGACTACAAGAAAATGAAGGAGTTGAGAGAGGTGGCAAAGGCTAAGTCAATCATTGAGACTAGTCCTTTGTCCAAAAGTATGGTGGCAATCCCACCAACATCATCTACCGGAGGCATTTGTGCCATGATGCAACCGGGCGAACTCTTAAGAGGAAATGATGGCAACAAGCTTCTCATATGCCTAGTGCACAAAGGTATGGTTCTAAACTCTAATTGTGATTTTTCTTCTAACCCTTTGCCTAGTGTGTTTGAGAATGTTTTGAAGGATTTTGGTGACATGTTCCCGGATGAAATGCCGGATGGATTGCCTCCTTTGAGGGGCATTGAGCATCAAATAGACTTTGTCCCGGGATCCCAAATCCCGAACAAACCGGCCTATAGGAGCAACCCGGAGGATACAAGGGAATTGCAAAAGCAAGTTGATGAATTGCTCACTAAAGGTTTGGTAAGGGAAAGCTTGAGTCCTTGTGCCGTGCCCGTGATCCTTGTTCCCAAAAAGGACGGCACTTGGAGAATGTGTGTTGATTGTCGGGCCGTGAACAAAATAACGGTAAAGTACCGTCATCCTATTCCCCGACTTGATGATATGTTAGATGAATTGAGCGGCTCATGTGTGTTTAGCAAAATTGACCTTAGGTCCGGCTACCATCAAATCCGGATGAAACCGGGTGATCAATGGAAAACCGCATTCAAGACCAAATTTGGTCTCTATGAATGGTTGGTGATGCCCTTTGGGCTCTCCAATGCACCTAGCACTTTCATGAGGCTAATGAACCATGTTCTAAAGCCATTCATCAACAAGTTTGTGGTCGTCTATTTTGACGATATATTGATCTATAGCAAATCAATAGACGACCATGTTGAACACCTTAGGCTAGTGCTTGAAAAGTTGAGAGCCGAAAAGCTCTATGCTAATTTTAAAAAGTGTGCCTTTGGTGTTGAGAAGGTGGTCTTCCTTGGGTTTGTTGTGAGTGCCCAAGGAGTGGAGGTGGATGAGTCTAAGGTAGAGGCCATACGTGATTGGCCTACTCCTACTACCGTGACTCAAGTAAGGAGCTTTCATGGTCTCGCAAGCTTTTATAGGCGATTTGTGAAGGACTTTAGCTCCATTGCCGCTCCACTCACCGAATTGGTGAAGAAGGACCAACCGTTTGTTTGGGGAGAGCCTCAAGAGAAGGCCTTCCTTGAGTTGAAAAGTAGGTTGAGTACCACCCCGCTATTGCAATTGCCCGACTTCGGGAAGGCATTTGAGGTTGAGTGTGATGCCTCGGGGGTGGGAATTGGTGGTGTATTAATGCAAGATAGCAAACCCATCGCCTACTTTAGTGAGAAGTTGAAAGGGGCTTCCTTGAATTATTCTACATATGACAAGGAGTTGTATGCCGTTGTGAGAGCCCTTGCCCATTGGCAACACTATCTTTGGCCTCGTGAGTTTGTAATCAAGAGTGACCATGAGTCGCTCAAGCATTTGAGAGGCCAAGAGAAGCTCAATAAGAGACATGCCAAGTGGGTTGAATTCATTGAGTCTTTTCCCTATGTGATCCAATACAAGAAAGGGAAAGACAATGTCGTGGCGGATGCGCTTTCAAGAAAGTTTGCTCTAGCCACCACTCTCACCTCTAAGCTCATGGGTTTTGAGAGCATTAAATTGATGTATGCTCATGACCCAAAGCTAAAGAGTGTCCATGACACTCTAGAGAAAGGGGAGAGAGTTGACAAATACCAATGGGTTAATGGTTATATCTTCAAAAGTGGTAGAGTGTGCATTCCGGAGTCCTCTTGGTGAGAGTTGCTTGTGCATGAAGCACATTGCGGGGGACTCATGGGACATTTTGGCACAAGAAAGACTTTGGCCATTCTTCAAGAACAATTCTATTGGCCAAAGATGAGGGTGCATGTGGAGAAGTTTTGCACTAATTGCCTTGATTGCAAACGTGCCAAATCTAAAGCCCACCCTCATGGGTTGTATACCCCTCTCCCCGTGCCTACTAGTCCGTGGTTGGATATCTCAATGGATTTTGTGATGGGATTACCAAGGACTAGAGGGGGCCATGATAGCATTTTTGTTGTTGTGGATAGGTTCTCCAAAATGGCTCATTTCATTCCATGTAAGAAATGTGATGATGCACAACATGTCGCAACTTTGTTTATTGAAAATGTTTTGAAGTTGCATGGTGTGCCTCAAACCATAGTGAGTGATAGGGACACTAAGTTCCTAAGTCATTTTTGGAGGTGTTTATGGGGTGCTTTAGGCACCAAGCTCTTGTTCTCCACGTCCCACCACCCGCAAACCGATGGGCAAACGGAAGTGGTAAACCGAACCTTGGGAGCTCTTCTTAGAGCCATGACCCGAGGGAAGGCCGGGACTTGTATTGATCGCCTACCTCTTATGGAGTTTGCCTACAATCGCACATTGCATAGCATGATAGGCATGACTCCATTCGAGTGTGTTTATGGATTTAACCCCTTGATTCCCCTTGATCTAACCCCTTTGCCAAGGGAAATGGTTTTTAATTTTGAAGGTAAAGCTAGAGCCAAGGCTTTGGTTGAGCTCCATGCAAAGGCGAAGAAGAACTTGGAGGAAACTTATGCTAAGGTTGCCTCCAAGAAAAACAAAGGCCGCAAGAAGGTGGAACTCAAGAAGGGTGACTATGTTTGGGTGCACTTCCGGAAAGAAAGGTTTCCAAACCTAAGGAAAGGGAAGTTGGCACCCCGGGGAGATGGACCATTCCAAGTGCTCTCGAAGATAAACAACAATGCCTATGTGGTCGACTTGCCAAGTGAGTATCAAGTTTCTAATACTTTCAATGTTTGTGACTTGGTTCCTTTGGATGTAGGTAATGAAGAGGTCGTGCATGATGATGAAGAGGTTGTGGATGATGCTTCGATTTCGAGGACGAAATCCTCTCAAGAAGGGGAGGATGATAAGACCCAAACCCCCTCAAGACCCTTCACCCGGAGTCAAGCCAAGTTGATCCAAGATACCCATCTTCACTTGATATGGAAGGGTACGGAAGAAGGCCCCGAGAGCAACTTGAAGACCATGCTTTGGTGTGCCATGGATGGAGGATCCTCTAGGACGCTTAGTGAGGCTCAAGAGGCACAAAATGAGACATCTCAAGGGGCTCCAGAACAAGGCGGAGCGCCTCCCAGCTGAGGCGGGGCGCCTCCCAAAATCCAGAGGCATGAAAGGTTCAGGGCGGACCGCCTCCCAGCCTAGGCGGACCGCCTCCCTCAGATCCAGAGAGCTGATGACTGCTGGGCGGCCGCCTCCCCCTGTGACCCACATACGGGATTTTTAATGACTTTTGCTTGAACTTCCAACTTTAGCCCTGCGTGGCCTTATTTGTTTAAACCCACTTTGGGGGTATTTTAGACCTTTTATTTAGACCTAAGTGAAGCCTATAAATACTTCACTTAGCCTCTTTAAATCATTAGCTAACTTTGATGATTGAACAAACACTTGTGTTGAGAGTTGAACTCTTGGATTGAATGAATGAAACCTTGATGGGACTTGTTCTTCCTCTAGCGGATCTAGATGAATTCCAATCCCCCCCGATCATTCTACTTGCGAGCTCACGTTAGCTCGAGGGTAGTTGCTTAGTGTAGGTGTTCTTGTCATTCTCTCGGGGTGTAACGGAACAAGTTCTCCGTTGCTACTTGAGATTATCATACGAGCTACGTCTCGCTTTTATCTTTTACTTTTCCGCGTTTTGATTCTTATCAAGCCCTGTGTGGCTTATTTCTATTGGTCGCCTGTGACCCTTTTACTAGTTTACCCTTAATATTTTCTATATAAACCTTGTTCCTTTCATTGTAAAGACACCTAGTTTTTGAACATTGATGAATTAATGAAAGTGCCGAGCACATTTCTTGTCTCCGTCGTGAGCAACCCCCTGTGAGGGCTTTTATGGACTTGTGGCTTTCGGTTAATCCGATTGAACATTCCTCTTTGATCATTCAGTTTGCAAGAGGCAATGTTCTCTTGAGGATTGTTGCATAGTTTAGGTGATTCTTGTGCCCCTTTTGATCGAGCTTTGAGACAGGTTCTTCACTGTTCTTTCAAAAGAAACCAAGTTTTGTCTTGCTTCTATCTTTATCTTTTGTTGTTTATCTTCCGCGTTCGTGCTAAGCAACTCCTTCGGGTTTGCATTGCACCATTTTGGTATCAGAGCACGGTTTGGGCTTGTTTCTACAACCCCAAATCCTGTTCAAGTATCTTTATTTTCGTGCGTTGTGTCTTTGTTTTCCGTTTCGTGTTCTTGATTTGGTTTTGTTACTGTTGGTGTTGTTATTTTTACAAAAAAAAAAAAAAAAAAAAAAAGTGTTAAAAGAAAATTCAAAAATTGTGTTGATTATTGGTTGTTCGGAAAAACAACCATTGATTCTTGTTCGCCATCGAGTTCCGAATCCAACAAGTGCCCGACGTACCCAATTTCGTGACTAGGGTTTCTTGGTGAATTTTGGACTGTTTTGAGCTTTAATGGTGACTGGAAACTCGAACCCCATCGTGTTTGGAAGAAACCGGTGAAGAATGGTGGTTCTTGAGTGATTTGGTTTGTTTGTTGCTTGAAAATCAAAGTTTAAAGGTTTGAGTCGTTGTCCGTACACCGGAAAATTGTTACCATCGTAACAGTGTACGACGCGAACGAGCTGTGAAGATTGATTTCCTCCGTTGTTGAGACCAGAGTTGAAAAGCAACCCAGATCTGCTGAACATTGTGGTCAGTGAACCGAAGTTGTTGTGTCCGTACGTCGGAGCAAAGGTCACTGTTCCATTGAAGAAGAAAGGGGTTAAATTTTTAACATCAAAACCCCAGGTGAAAATTGTCGGCTGAAAAAGGAAAGTGGATAAGGTAAAACCCTATCCGTACCAAGGAGGGGACCACTCTTGTACGGACAGGAGTGGGTGTGATCGAAAAAGATTCCAAAAGGGAATCAAAGGGTAGATTCTCCTAGGTTCTCATTTTCTTTCGTGTCAAAATTCTAGTTGGTTGATAAGAATCAAAATGCGAAAAAAGTAAAAGATAAAAGCGAGACGTAACTCGTACGATAATCTCAAGTAGCAACGGAGAACTTGTTCCGTTACACCCCGAGGAGAATGACAAGAACACCTACACTAGGCAACTACCCTCGAGCTAACGTGAGCACGCAAGTAGAATGATCGGGGGGGATTGGAATTCATCTAGGTCCGCTAGAGGAAGAACAAGTCCCATCAAGGTTTCATTCATTCAATCAAAGAGTTCAACTCTCAACACAAGTGTTTGTTTAATCATCAAAGTTAGCTAATCATTTAAGAGGCTAAGTGAAGTATTTATAGGCTTCACTTAGGTCTAAATAAAGGTCTAAAATACCCCTAAAGTGGGTTAAACAAATAGGGCCGCGCAGGGCTAAAGTAGGAAGTCCAAGACAAAAGTAATTAAAATCCCGCATGTGGGTCTCAGGGGTAGGCGGTCCGCCTAGTAGGGGGAGGCGGCCGCCTAGCAGCCTTCAGCTTCTCTGGATCTGAGGGAGGCGGTCCGCCTAGGTTGGGAGGCGGTCCGCCCTGCAGCTTCAAGCCTCTGGATTTTGGGAGGCGCCCCGCCTCAGCTGGGAGGCGCTCCGCCTTGTTCTGGAGCCCCTTGGGATGTCTCATTTTGTGCCTCTTGAGCCTCACCAAGCGTCCTAGAGGATCCTCCATCCATGGTATACCAAAGCATGGTCTTCAAGTTGCTCTCGGGGCCTTCTTCCATACCCTTCCATGTCAAGTGAAGATGGGTATCTTGGATCAACTTGGCTTGACTCCGAGTGAAGGTCTTGAGGGGGTTTGGGTCTTATCATCGGTGGATCTTTTGAGTAATCGTCCTACTCGAGGTCGTACTAACTCCTTTGAGCTGATAGGAATTCGTGCGAAGGGGTGACCGAAGTCCAAACTTTCGTAGTGATTTCTTTTGACTCCCCGAGCTCAGTTAAAAAAAAAAAAGAAAAACGTCCGTTCTATCGAGTCGAACATCACTTCACTCTTCCCGAAGAGGCAGTGACTATTGTCGAACTTGAAGGATCTTAGAGGACAGATCAATCAGACAAGCCACTGTTAACGAGTCCTTGAGTGATCAAAACCAAACCCATAAATTGAGTGGACCCGAGTGCCACCCATCAAAGGTGAGGGAGTGTGTGAGGTGATTCTAACCCTAACATTTGTTTGATCTTTGACTTGTGCAGGTACCATGGCTGGAAATGATGGCAAAAGCATTGAGAAGCCCGAGGTGTCGTTAGCCGATCTCATGGCTGCGATACAAGGCGTTAGTGCCGAAATAAGAGGAGTAACTGCTCGAGTAACTCTCCTCGAGCAGGGAAGCGCGTCCGTGGCCATAAATGGGTCCGGCATTTGAACGAGCCAATTTCTCCGATGAAACCTGAGCTGTATGCTGAGCTTGTACGACAACATCAGTTGACAAGTGAAGCAATTCGAAGAGAACTTAACTTGGGCAATCCCCAAGCTGCTTATCAAAACTTGGGCATTCCCCGAGGAGAAAGAATACCACCTCCAAAGGCCCAAAGAGATCTTGGAGCCGTTGCCGAGGAGGTTGATGAAGAGGAATTTCCCGAGGACGAATATGAGCGTGAGCTGCCATTCGCTCAACGAAGGCAAGCACACGAGGTCGTGGGAATTTCCGAGGTCGAGGGCCGAGGCGCAAATGTTGGAAGAAATATTGAGCGTGAGGCTAATGATCGAGATGATGAGTATCCCGAACAGGCTCGTGCTGTTCGAAACTCAAACTTGAACAGTGTCAAGATCACTATTCCACCCTTTAAAGGAACTAGTGATCCCGATGAGTATCTTGAATGGAAGCTTAAAATGGAGCGCATCTTTGAAACCAATGAGATGACCGATGAGAGGAAAGCTGCCCATGCCATTGCTTCGTTCGAAGCTTATGCATCAACGTGGTGGGAATCTGACAAGAGACATAGACGAAGGAATGACTATCTTGAAGTCACTACCTGGCCGCAATTAAGAAGAGCAATGGATGCTAGTACTTGAGTGCCAAGTTACAGGCAGACTCAATGCAAAAGCTCTATGAGTTAAAGCAAGGGTCCAAGTCTGTCCAAGAGTACCACGATGAGTTCGAAAAGGTTCGATTGAATCTTGATCTGGTCGAAGATGAAGAACAAGCCACTATCAGATCAAAAATGGCTTGGCTAGGGATGTGTCATCTCACTGAGACTCCACGTGTATCACACGTTGGAAGATCTGTTCGATGCTGCCACCGAAGCTGAAAAATTGGGTGAAGGACGAAAAGACAACCGGTATCGAGGAGTCACTACTTCTACTCCTTTGAACCGAGGTAAAGAATGGAAGAGTCCAAACCAAACAAGTGCTAACACTGTTCGAGATTCGAAGACCCTTTGAAAGAGGTATGACCGTTAACCCTTCGAGAGAAGTGGGACGTAAAGTTCAACTCAACTCTCCTAGTGCTTCAAATATTCAGTGTCACAAATGCAAAGGTTATGGTCACATGGCAAAAGAGTGTCCAACTCGC